>OX645062.1:27124272-27611267 GCA_951905685.1 Eumerus sabulonum | reverse complement strand
TATAGTGGCCTGGTGAGCTGTCGCGATGCCGGCCACCTATAGTGGCCTGGTGAGCTGTCGCGATGCCGGCCACCTATAGTGGCCTGGTGAGCTGTCGCGATGCCGGCCACCTATAGTGGCCTGGTGAGCTGTCGCGATGCCGGCCACCTATAGTGGCCTGGTGAGCTGTCGCGATGCCGGCCACCTATAGTGGCCTGGTGAGCTGTCGCGATGCCGGCCACCTATAGTGGCCTGGTGAGCTGTCGCGATGCCGGCCACCTATAGTGGCCTGGTGAGCTGTCGCGATGCCGGCCACCTATAGTGGCCTGGTGAGCTGTCGCGATGCCGGCCACCTATAGTGGCCTGGTGAGCTGTCGCGATGCCGGCCACCTATAGTGGCCTGGTGAGCTGTCGCGATGCCGGCCACCTATAGTGGCCTGGTGAGCTGTCGCGATGCCGGCCACCTATAGTGGCCTGGTGAGCTGTCGCGATGCCGGCCACCTATAGTGGCCTGGTGAGCTGTCGCGATGCCGGCCACCTATAGTGGCCTGGTGAGCTGTCGCGATGCCGGCCACCTATAGTGGCCTGGTGAGCTGTCGCGATGCCGGCCACCTATAGTGGCCTGGTGAGCTGTCGCGATGCCGGCCACCTATAGTGGCCTGGTGAGCTGTCGCGATGCCGGCCACCTATAGTGGCCTGGTGAGCTGTCGCGATGCCGGCCACCTATAGTGGCCTGGTGAGCTGTCGCGATGCCGGCCACCTATAGTGGCCTGGTGAGCTGTCGCGATGCCGGCCACCTATAGTGGCCTGGTGAGCTGTCGCGATGCCGGCCACCTATAGTGGCCTGGTGAGCTGTCGCGATGCCGGCCACCTATAGTGGCCTGGTGAGCTGTCGCGATGCCGACCACCTATAGTGGCGTGGTGAGCTGTCGCGATGCCGACCACCTATAGTGGCCTGGTGAGCTGTCGCGATGCCGACCACCTATAGTGGCCTGGTGAGCTGTCGCGATGCCGGCCACCTATAGTGGCCTGGTGAGCTGTCGCGATGCCGGCCACCTATAGTGGCCTGGTGAGCTGTCGCGATGCCGGCCACCTATAGTGGCCTGGTGATCTGTCGCGATGCCGGCCACCTATAGTGGCCTGGTGAGCTGTCGCGATGCTGGCGACCTATAGTGGCCTGGTGAGCTGTCGCGATGCCGGCCACCTATAGTGGCCTGGTATCAGATTGTCCACGAACGGTTTCAGGTGCTTACACAGTACGGCAGAGATGATCTTGTACGCGATGTTCAGGAGGCTTATCCCTCTGTAATTGGCGCAGTCATAGGAGTCTCCTTTCTTATGGACCGGGCAAACGATACTGAGATTCCATTCACCGGGCATGCGTCCTTCCGACCATATCTTGCAGATGAGTTGGTGCATGTTCCTAACCAGCTCATCGCCAGCTGCTTTAAACAGCTCCGCGAGGATTCCGTCTGCTCCAGCAGCTTTCTAAGACTTAAGTTTCGATATCGCTATCTTAACATCGTCTAGGTCGGGTGGACGGGATTCTCCTTCGTCTTCGTCCATTGTGAATGGTTCGCTCTGCCTGACGGCGGCATTTTGACTACCATCGCCATGATACAGTCTGCAGAAGTGGTCCTTCCACAATCTCAGCATCGACTGTGACTCCACTACTAGTTGTCCGTGCTCATCCCTGCAGGCTTCTGCTCTGGCTTTATAGCCCTGGCATATTCGTTTTACTTTCTGGTAAAATTTTCGAACGTCGTTCCCGCCGTAACATCTCTCCATCTCCTCGATCTCGCGCTTCTCATGCTCCTTCTTTTTCCTTCTCAGAAGCGTATGCTCCTTCCTCCTTTTCTGTTCATAGAGCTCGCGGGCAGCTCTCGTCCGTCGATGCAATGTGGCCATGTATACATTCTCTTTCTCTACATGGGCCTGTCTGCACTCATCATCAAACCAGGGGTTTCTCGACGGTGGTGGCTCGAAACCGAGTATATCTGAGGCGGCCTCTCTAATGGCATTCTGACAACGACTCCATTGCTGTTCTAGGGTTTCTGCAGATTGCATCGGGACCTGAGAGAGCTTGAGGGAGACTTGATCGGCGAAGGTTCTGGCGGTCTCCTGCGATTACAGCTTTCCGACGTTAAATTTTGGTGTTCTTACTCCACTCCGTTGGTTCCGAGAAATTCGCATCCGTACCTTGGCTGCAACAAGGTAATGATCCGAGTCGATGTTGGCTCCTCGAAAGGTTCGGACATTCTAGGATGCTGGAGGAGTGTCTGCCGTCGATCGCAATATGATCAATTTAGTTGGTTGTCGATTGATCGAAAGACCGCCAGGTCCCCGTATGGATGTTGAGGTGTGGGAATCGTGTACTTGCTACTACCAGATTATGTCCCGCCATAAAATCCACTAGCCTTAGTCCGTTTTCTGACGTGGTGTTGTGTAGGCTGTGCTTTCCAATGACCCGTTCAAAGATAGCTTCCTTACCCAGCTTCGAAATTCGTTTCCTTTTTGACGTTTGCGGAGGTCGTCAACATGTAATCCGTCCGTATCCGAGGCTATTGGTTGTCTCTGAACAAAATGTTTGTTTTAAGTGATAGGGATATTAGCCCTAAGCGCAACCCCCAACCTGGAGGGCCGGGTTCCTCTTTCCCCAGGAACAAGGGGTCGGGTCGCTGCACACATTGGTTCACTACCTGGCGGGTGCCAGTATAGCTATCCAGGGGAGGCCACGCGGAGGCTGTGTGTCAACTTGGATTGAGCAGGGACAGAGATCGAAGCTGGCGTTAAACGCGATCAACTTCCTTGCTCTGTTTGTTCGCTCAGAGTATTTAATTGCAGACCCTAATCAATCTCTCATTTTAAATGTTAGCTGCTTCTACTATGCTTTTTGCACATGCATGCGAAATGAGCGGCTCTTTACAAAGGAAGGTACCACTGAGCTCTGATTTAGAGCACGCAAAGTAAACATGTTAATGAAAGTAATGAACATGGACATCACGCCTTCTTGTAGGAGTCATTACATTTTCATTAGACAAGTCCCTTATCAAGTATCAAAAGTACATTCATATACGTATTCATTAAATTTTCACAGGAGTTTTAACGACGTGTTCCACCTCCTTCTCCTCAGTGGGGTACTGACAAAACCCCCTATAGTATAATTGTCAAGAAAAGTTTCTCGAATCTCACCGTTCGGAACCGGCAAAAATTGTAGGTCCCTGTTACCTATGGGAAAATAAAATATCACACAACATGGGTGATTGAGAGAAGCTCGGCTTTGGTCTACGCAGATGACACATTGATGTTATTGGACGAACAAAGCGAGACGTCAATGAGGCGTTCACAAGCATTGAAGCAGAAGCGGCGAAAGTGGGTCTAAGGGTAAATGGGGACAAGACCAAATATATGCTGTCATCCAAGAAAGACGCACAACACCGACGTCTTGGTCAGAACGTCACCTTCGGCAGCTATATTTTTGAAGTAGTCAGGGATTTCGTCTACCTTGGCTCGATAGTGACAAGCAGCAACGACACCAGCGCTGAGATGAAATGCAGAATAACTCTTACCAATCGCTGCTTCTTCGGGCTCAAGAGGCAATTTTTTTTTTTTTTTTTTTTTTTTAGAGACTCGCGCAGGTGCAAGAGTTTTTATATTCTCTTATGATGTGTTGACACACACAACCTGAACGGAGTGCAGTGGTTGGGGTCGTTGATGTTCGTTCACTACTCTCAGGGGTGGTTGTCCTAGACCTACATAGGACGAGAGCCGACCAAATTCTGCGTTGGTTATAGTCCGTAGTAATTCGTTCAAGCACTTTAGTATTGCATACGCAGAGGATGAATTTCGGTTGACCATATACTGTGAGTGTTATGCCTGCAGCAGTACGTCTGGCCACTTTCCATTCACAACTGCGTTGCATACTTTTTGTCCGTATAGGAATTACTTTTTCTTGGCTATGAAGCGAATTTGAACCATAAACCTTCCGCTCGGCGGTCGATGATGTTAACCACTGCACCACGGCTACCCCCAATCGAGTAGTAGAACCCTCTCTCGAGAAACTAAGGTTTCCCTCTACAAAACCTTAATCATCCCGGTCCTCCTCTACGGCGCTGAGGCTTGGACGTTGTCAAAAGCGGATGAAGAGGCTCTTGGACGTTTCGAGAGGAAAATTCTGCGTGCAATCTTTGGTCCAACCAAGAACTGTACGGGCTGTACAGCGACATCGGCCTGGTTAGACGTCTATGGATCCAACGTCTAAGATGGCTAGGCCATGTAGAGCGAATGGACATCAACGCTCCGGCCCGAAGAATCTTCGACTCCAACCCCGAGGGACGACGCAGCAGAGGACGACCGCATTTAAGGTGGCGCGCACAGGTGGAAGGGGACCTCAACCAACTGGGCGTGCGGCACTGGAAGCGGCTGGCCGAAGATCGGGCCGGCTGGAGAGGCTTGTTGGTTGAGGCCCTGGTTCACCCCGAACTGTACTTACTTACTTACTTATCAGGCGTGCAATCCATGGAGGATCTGAGCCTGAGCTATAGCTGCCTTCCATCCTTGACGGTCCCGGGCACGCTGCTTCCAGTTGTCAAGACCAAGATGTCTTACATCCGCGATTACTTGGTCTTTATACCGGAGGTCCGGTCTTCCTCTTCTTCTCGAACCAGGAGGCTCGGAGTCGAAGACCCTCTTAGCTGGAGCGTTGATGTCCATGCGCTCGATGTGGCCGAGCCAGTGTAGTCGACGAACCCTTGCCTTCCGGACTACATCCACATCTTGGTACAGCTCGTAGAGTTCGCGGTTGTGTCTTCTTCTCCATTCACCTTCCTCACAGACAGGACCAAATATCCGGCACAGAATTTTTCTTTCGAAAGAACTCAAAATCAGCTCCGCTGTCCTGCTTATCGTCCAGCTTTCGGCTCCGTACAGCAGGACTGGCAGAATGAGCATTTTGTAAAGCATGACTTTGGTCTTTCGAGTGAGGAGTTTTGACCCCAGTTGTTTGGACAAGCCGAAGTAGCAGCGGTTGCCAAGGGCGATTCTATGCCGGATCTCCACTGTGGTGTCATTTGTGGAATTTACGTTTGCCCCGAGGTAGACAAACTCCTTAACTACCTCGAAATTGTAGCTGTCAATTGTTATATTTTGTCCCAGGTGGTGGGCGACGGATTGGTTTTTGCTTGACAGCATGTATTTCGTTTTGTCCTCATTGATCTTAAGACCAATTCGTTTCGCCTGTTCTTCAATCGCTGTGAATGCTTCCACAATGCCACGGCGAGAACACGCGATGATGTCGATATCATCCGCGTATCCTAGCAGCTGGATGGACTTGTAAAAGATAGTGCCTTCCCTGTTGATGCCTGCCCGTCGCACTATCTGCTCCAGCACCAGGTTGAAGAAGTCACAAGACAGCGCATCTCCTTGCCGAAATCCGGTGCATGTTTCGAATGGTTCCGAGGTCCTAGAACCGAGTTGCACGGTGCATCGCGTGTTTTGGCGCGACACAACTGGATCAGTTTTACCGGGATCCTGAATTCGCCCATCGCCCCAAACAGTGCTTCACGATGAATGCTGTCGTATGCGGCCTTGAAATCGATGAAAAGATGGTGTGTATCGATTCGAAACTCGTTGGTCTTTTCCAGGATTTGTCGAAGTGTGAAAATTTGGTCTATAGTTGATTTGCCGGGCCGGAAGCCGCACTGGTAGCTGCCGATTAGTGCGGTGCAAAATGGTTTTAGACGTTCACACAATACGCTGCACAGGATCTTGTATGCGACATTGAGCAGGGATATACCTCTATAGTTCTTGCAAGACGTAGGATCGCCTTTTTTGTGGATGGGGCATATAGAGCTGGTATTCCAGTCGTCGGGCATGCTCTCATCTTCCCAAATTCTGCAGATGATCTGGCGCATGCTCCCTACTAGAACATCGCCGCCAGCCTTGAAGAGCTCTGATGGCAAGCCATCTAAGCCTGCGGCCTTGTTGTTCTTCAGCTTCTGAATAGCTGTGCCGACTTCTTCTATGCTGGGTGGGAGGACTACTTCAGCGGCTGGAGTTGGGATTTCCTCGGTCCCTACCACTCTCTCTTGTCTATGCTCGTTAAGCAGCTGCTGGAAGTGCTGCTTAAATACATCCACTATTCCCTGCGGGTCGATGACAAGATTACCCTCGCAGTTTCGAAGAGCCAGGGTGCCCTTTTTGAAGCCTCCTGCAAGGCCTTTGGCTTTCTTGTAAAAGGCTCGTATTTTATGTTTATCCCTAGACTCCTCGATATCCTTGAGCTGGGAGGCTGCGAAGATTCTTTTCTTTTGTCGCAGTAGTTTCTTCTCCTCCCTTCTTCTGGCTCGGCACTCTTCTCGCGCTGCCCTGGTTTTCCTCTGCAGCGCCTTTTGGTACGCCTCGTCGGTTGCTGCCTTTTTCTGCTCACACTCGCCATCATACCACGGGTTTCTTGTCGGGGGTGGTAGGTATCCTAAGGTGGTTTCGGCTACTTCCTGAATGGCTGAGCGGCAATGCAGCCACATATTATTGGCATTTGTGTTCGACGTAGGCATACCGTAGAGTCTTTCGCTCAGCTGCTCCCTGTAGACCCTGGCACCCCGAACTGTAGCGCCATCAAAGTAAGTAAGTAAATCTATTGGGTGGACAATAAACTACAACAAGTAAATGTTTTTCAACGAGGTCAATTAGCTCAACACACAGTAATTGAATATCAGACATGGATGACATATAAATACACTTTAAGGAGATGTGTTTGTTGAATAATGTAACGTCTTCCTAATCAAATTTCTCGCACCACCTTTTTTTGACGTCTACGTAGGCCATTTTGGATGGTCTTGGGCTTTTCCCATTGGCATTGAAAGATCGTCGTTGTACGGGGCACATGCGCTCTCCCTTTTTTGGTACTAGATTGTTGAATAAATAATAATACAATTCTTCGTTCAAAGCATTTCTCTTTTTGTAATTATTCGTAACCAGTGTTCTTTTATATACATACATACACCACCTCCGCTCCTATCCTAATCATCATTGGCGAAATGAGATAACATTTAATTGAGTGTTGTTTACAGTGTTGCGTACAAATACCCACCAAAAACCTTTTCCGCTCCATCCCTCCCTCTTCCGTATTTCAACCCATCATTTTGGTCCGTTGCTCTCTTTTGAGGGTGGCCTCGGTGCATACGCGGATCAGGAGGATCTTGCGGTATCGTGGTCCGACTCGCTTGAGGGGGCAACAAAGCAGGTAAGACCGGACGGACGGTCCGACAGCAGGGACGGACGGTCCCCAACGCCGACAGCAGGGACGGACGGTCCCCAACACTGACAGCAGGGACGGACGGTCCCAAACGCCGACAACAGGGACGGACGGTCCCAAACGCCGACAACAGGGACGGACGGTCCCAATCGAGACCACGACAAGGGCGAAGGCCCCACCCTAACTAAATAATTGTTTGAGCCAAAGAAGAATGTCACCCCCAATCAGTAAAGTGTCGTCTAAAAGCAAATGAATGTTGAAACCCCAAAAGAATTGTGAACCCAATGAGTTAATTGTTGTCTCGCCCCTATATGTCAAAGAGAAAAAAAAATAGAAACATTGTAAATACTTGAATTGTGAGCGGGTAGCTCGACATTCGGCAAGGGCTTCGATACTTACAAGTCCCTCGAAGACAAAGGAGTGCTTGAGTGCACCTAATCACCGGGTTATTCGAGGGAGACGTTTAATTTTATAACTTTTAGTACAACCGGGGTGGTGAATGCTTCCGTTACCCAAGACAACAACCTCTTCCAACCGGAGCTGAATGGAGTGAGTGTAGAGGCTATTGGAACTCTGGAGGTGATTCCCTTTGTTCCGATAGCCAAATGGACTGGGGCGAATTCTCACACACCACCTTAGGCTTCAACCACCAAAAGGACAGGGCGGGGCGAGAAAGCCAGTAATTTATCTCAATTAAAGGAAAAAAAGAAATAGAGAATCCTAAAAATTATACAGCAATTAAGTGTGAAGAGAAATCACCCGATTGGATTAAACTCGCCAGACCCGGGAGTTTAATCCAAAATAAAGACGGCCGAATTCGCCCCAAATGTGTGTGTGTGGCGTGTGTGCGAACCGGTTGGAGGGGTAGACGGGAAGGTAACCCGTGAAAACAAAGGCAATCGGAGAAGAACTGTGCTAGTGACAAGACGGTTGGTGAGTGGACAGTGGCCACCACCTGAGAAAAAAACAGAGAACAATAGAAAACAAGAAAAAGGCAGAGCAACACAAGAAAGGAAGGGAAGAAAAAAAACCAGTGGAACATAAAAGGCGTGAAGCGGAGGCAGGAAGCGTGAAAAAGGAGTAGTAGCCGAAGTATTCACCAGTCCCCGGGAAGTATTCCTTTCACATATTTAATTTGTTCTTTTTCCACCCCCCTCGAATTACCCACTAATCCCCAACCCCTAACGAACTGACCCGTTTTGGGAATCGCGTCTCCCATTACGGATGCCGAGCACCCCGCATTCATTAAGCGGAAAGAGATAAAACCCAAAATAAAGTGTCCCCCCTCATTTCTAAACGAATCTGGTCGTCTCCTTTTTAGTTTTCGTAGCTTTCACAAAACTACGTGGCGCCCTATATCTCCCGACCACCGAATCCCCGAACCCATCCCTCAGTAGCTAGCCGTGTGCGCACTGAACGCGCGCACCCCAGCTGTTGTGTCATGCCTATGCCACAATGCTACTACACGGCGCGGCGACAGCGCAACTAAAAACGCCGTAGCTGTCAAATCCATATTCATTCAATGGAATTATATGGAGTAAGTCACATAGGCACGTATGTAGTCGTGTCGCAGCGCTGTAATTTCGAAAATATGAAAAACTGTCGCTACTGCACGGCGTTTTGCCATTTCGAATTCGACATTGGAGGAATACGTTTGATAACTTGGTCTAACCCACCACCTTCTTCTGACTTTTGTTTTTGCTTTTAACTTTTTATAGGCTAAAGCAACCGCCCATGTTAGCAATAATGTTTTTTTTCAAATTATTTTGATCCATTTATGAACTAAATTCAGTTTCAATCTTCGAATTTTTTACTGATGCCAACTTCACTCTATAGAATTCACCACCAACTTCACTCACAGAAGTACCCTGCTGTCAAAAAAAACGCCGATGAAAGTCGCTACATTGTGTGTTGACTGAACTACTTTACAACCACAGCAAACGCCAGCGTTTGTAGTTGCGCTGTCGCCGTGCCGTGTAGTAGCATTGTGACACAGGCATCAATCTGACACAACAACAGGCATGAAGTCTTCTGGGAAGTCTGATGGCTGATGATGGGATAGAAAACTGCAATGAACCATTGAATTGAAACATCTTAGAAAAATGCGAAATTATTCATTTATTTCTGAATTCATACATCATTTCCTTATTGCAACAAAATTGTATCATATTTTTACTATACGAGTATTAATCACTCCTTTACATACCACGAACGTTTTTATTTAACAGCGCGTCTAATATTTATTTGTCATTGTTACTCTCACAATATTACTGCTTTAATATTCAAGTCTCATAATGTTCAATTTATTCTGTAAGCTGAGTAAATGTTCGCTTTGAATACCGCTATCTTCATCGATTAATATATTGTACAACCGCAGTAAAATGTTACACAAATAATATGAAATCGTCAGGAAAAACGAATAACTTAATAAACAATGTACACATTACCATTTCACAACTCTCATGCAAGTATGTTCTTATTCAGATTATGTTTCGATATTACCTAAACCCCATTTCTGGTATTGTGCTTTCATATTAAAATATACTATACCGCTAATCATGAGACTGAAAATTACAATATTTTAATTAATTCTTGTTTACATAGATCTATCTATAGACAATTATAATAGACATTCAATTTGTTTATATTTTATACATTTTACAACAACTATCACACCTTTAACTTTTACTTGACAATATAGAGCAAGATCCCAAGGCCCCCAGACGTTACTTATTTTCGCACGAATAATATTGTTGCGGAGACACAAACCGACGGTTGAGTTCGAATTTCTCTGTCGAAGTTCGAAAGCTCTCTTGAAGCGAACATTGCGATGATGTCAACTGTCAATGGCGTAATGCTAATTGTCAGAGCGTTCTAGAGATTTCCGAAGGGGAACTTCCGACGGCGAACGTTCGAGAAGGTGGACCGAGAGCTATATAAACGCGAACACTTGCCCTCGGCAGGCATTCAGTTTGTGGTATTGAACAGAGCGTTACAAGTCAGTCAAACGATAAAACAGTGGGAAAATAAAAGCTTTCAATAAGAGTTTGTGTGTGTAATAAAGTTTAAAGTGTGCAATAGGTTTTGGATAATACAGTAAAGTGGTGAAGCTGCACAGATAATTGATCTGTGGTAAAACAAGAAAAGTGTGTGTGTTTTCATTCGGATAAAAAGGACAATTGCAGTTTATCGCAATCCAGTGGTGCGAACCCTATTCGATGTGGGATCGAATATTTCGTAACAATATGTATGGGATAAAATAGTATTAGTACGTACTTAGAGTGTGTGCATACCTGCTAGGTTGGGTCGACGGCCAATTCAAAGGTACCAGGTGCTAAGGGTGGGTAAAAATAGTACTAACGTTTCTTAAATTCTCAGTGCTGATTTTTACTCGCGCAAGTTCAAGAAATTATATTCTCTTATCATGTGCCTATAGACACACAACCTGAACGGAATGCAGTGGTTTGGGTCGTTGATGTTCGTTCACTACTCTCAGGGGTGGTTGCCCTAGATAGGACGAGAGCCGACCAAATTCCGGGTTGGTTATAGTCCGTACTAATTCGTTCGAGCACTTTAATATTGCATACGCATAATTTCAGTTGAGAGCACCGTGGCGCAGTGGGTAGTGTGTTGGCCTCTGACGCCGATGGCTCGGGATCGAATCCTGACACAGCCATGTCATCGAACGTATCTTTCACGGCGTTTCTCCTCAGCGGGGTTCTGACAAAACCCCCTGTAGTAAAATTGTCATGAAAAGCTTCTCGAAATTCACCGTTCGGAACCGGCAATAAAACTGTAGGTCCCTTTCACCTATGTGAAAATGAAATCACACACAACATGGGTGATTGAGAGAAGCTCGGCTCAGGTTCTTCATGGACTGTAACGCCAACATACATACATACATACAGAATTTCAGTTGACCATATAATGTGAGTATATGGTAGAGGAGAAGGGAGCGAACAAACAGAGCAAAGAAGTTGATCGCGTTTAACTTGGCAAACGCCAGCTTCGATCTCTGTCCCTGCTCAATCCAAGTTGACACACAGCCTCCGCGTGACCTCCCCTGGATAGCTATACTGGCACCCGCCAGGTAGTGAACCAATGTGTGCAGCGACCCGACCCCTTGCTCCTGGGGAAAGAGAAACCTGGCCCTCGAGGATGGGGGTTGCGCTCAGGGCTAACATCCCTATCGCTTAAAACAAAAATTTTGTTCAAAGACAACCAATAGCCTCGGATACGGACGGATTACATGTTGACGATCCCCGCAAACATCAAAAAGGAAACGAATTTCGGTTCTGCACTTGGAACGTTAGGTCCCTCAACAGACAAGGTGCAGCCGAACAACTGGTCAACTCTTTGGACTACTATAAGGCAGACATTACTGCGCTCCAAGAAGTGCGATGGGATGGGCCAGGCAAAAAGCGGATGAAAAACTGTGATATATACTACGGGAACTGCTACAGAGAAAATAAACAACGCTTATTCGGATGCGGATTTGCTGTTCGAGGCAGACTCTGGAAAAAAGTCTTAAGCTTCCAGTATGTAAGCCCCCACAGAGGAGAAAGATGACCGACATAAAGACGACTTCTATGATCTCCTAGGCAGAACGTATGCGCAATGTCCCAGCCATGACACCAAAATCGTTCTAGGAGATTTCAATGCGAAGCTGGGTAAGGAAGCTATCTTTGAACGGGTCATTGGAAAACACAGCATACACAACACCACGTCAGAAAACGGACTAAGGCTAGTGGACTTTATGGCGGGACATAACCTGGTACCTCAACCAACTGGGCGTGCGGCACTGGAAGCGGCTGGTCGAAGATCGGGCCGGCTGGAGAGGCTTGTTGGTTGAGGCCCTGGTTCACCCCGAACTGTAGCGCCATCAAAGTAAGTAAGTAATATACTGTGAGTGTTATGCCTGCAGCAGTACGTCTGGTCACTTTCCATTCACAACTGCGTTACATACTTTTTGTCTGTATAGGAATTACTTTTTCTTGACTATGAAGCGAATTTGGACTATAGACCTTCCGTTCGGCGGTCGATGATGTTAACCACTGCACCACGGCCACCCGTATCTTAGAGAAGACTGTTAAGAAGTAATATTCATTACTGCCAGACACCTACCGTCCGAGCTAACTCTTACCAGACGCTTCAAAGCTCCAGAAAAATCATTGTAACTTTACTTATATTCTCAAACTTGATTTTTATATATGACTAGCTTTTGCCCGCAGCTTCGCTCGCGTTAAATTCGGGGTAACACGGTTCCCCTTTCCTGATTTAGAACACAGAAGAGAACTCGGAAGAGAATGTTATTTTAATACGCTACTGTAGACGATATTATATGTCTTTCCATTTGGGGATGGAATGTAAAGATTCTGGACATTGGACACACGCTAACATGCTACATACAATTGGCCATGGGAAAAGCACCTTTAATGTTGGACCTTGCGCTTTGTTAATGGTCATAGCGAAACTAAGCTTTAGAGGAAATTGTAGCCTTTTAAACTGGAACGGAATTATTGCGATTCGTGGGATCATTACATTTTCACCCTTTCCTGCGCCGGTTAAGATAGTGGCGCTAATGATATTGCGGCCAAGTTGGGTGACACGAAGTCTCGTCCCGTTACACCGAATGAAAACAATTTGTCAGTTCCTTCGCATAAGTTGGCTTAAGTTCATTATAGGTAACTTGACTTTTCGTTGAAACTTAAGTGAGATTTTCGTTGGATTTTGACATAAGCTTAAGTTCGCGTAAGTCTATTATGGTCAACCCTTAAAGCGCGGTTCACATTGAACGATTTGTCGTTGCGATTTGCTTGACGACCAAATAATGCGTAGCGTTCACACCATACAACTTGCTTGACCGACTTCACTTGCGATAGAAATTTCGAAGTATTAACATGGCGGCGCATGCTGTGGTTACAGGGATTATTATTGATGAAATACTCGAAAATGAAGAAAAAAAAAAGCGAATGTGGATTAAACCATGAGTCGGAAAACGTAATAATTTCTCATCAGTAACTGTTAAGAGAATTTCACCAAAATTCGCCAGAGGATTTGCGTAATTATTTGCGAATTGATAGGAACGTAACCAAAATTATTTTTCTTTGTTTGAAGTCATATCCGTTCATTCCGCTCAAAGTTGGTGTTGATTCATTGAACGCACAAGCAAAAGCGAAAAAAATGCTCGGAAGTTGTACGACAACTGTTTACACCTTATGACAAGTCGTCCAACAAGCGAAAAGTTGGAAATGTTCAACTTCCTGGGCTGGAATCGGCTAAGGTGATAGGTGATAGTCACTTTGGTGACAGTCATATGTGACTATCATCATCTTTTGGTATCGGGGAAGATTATCACAAAAAAAGTTTAGAAAAGGAGCAACACTTGCTTTTTCGGAATTACTGATAGATAAAGGTAGCCCTAAACGGCGAACATGTTCGCCGAATCCGTTCGTTTGCGTTATTCTCTACACGGCGAACACATTTGGAGAACATTCATTTCGTGCTGATTCTTCAGAGGGTAAACATGTACGGTAAATAAGCACAAGTGGTTGCGCTTATAGTTATTTATTTATGTTTACTCGGCGACATTTACAGAAAATTCACGAACAAAATCGGCGAACATGTTCGCCGTGTAGGGCTGCCTTAAGACAGCTGTTAGATAGTTAAAAAGAACTTTCGAAATTAAAATCAGGGCCGTTGTCACCGATTGTTTTGCACAAATACTGGGAAAAGTAAATAATGTACATATTAGAAATGCTATTATTGCATTCAATTCATTTATTGGCCAATTATACATTTTGTCGGCGTACAGGGAAAGGAAACCGATTTAGACTGATTTCTTAAATTCTTCCTCAGAATTCTAACTTCCATCAATGTCTCATTGAGCTCTTCATCTTCGCTTAAGAACAGTTCCAGGCACGGAAACATACATATTTTATAAAACACACAAAAGCACAAACAAAGCCATATCAAACGCACAGAACATAGGAAAGTGATAGCTAAATAGCTGTCACCAGAAAACTGTCACAAAAATATGACAATCACAGTGACTATCACCTTACACGATACCGAAACCGAGAATGCGACTGTCACTTGTCACAAATCGCCTTAGCCGATTCGACCCCTGACTACAAATCGTACCGACTTGTAGTAACTAGAGCGTTCACATTGGTCGTGCATACACAATTTGTCGTCCAACCACGGTTGTCAAGCAAATCGCAACGGCAAATCGTTCAATGTGAACCGCGCTTAACGCAATACTGTGAATCGGGCTTAAAGGTAACAGAAAGTGCCGTTAATTTAATCGTATGATCTGTGGATGTTTGCAGAGACAAATGTCACATTTTCTACTAAAAATGTTGTGGCTGTAATCAAGTGAACCGCAGTGTTTATATACGGCTATCACATGCGGACTCACGACTCACTTTCCATCTCCTCTTTTGATTTCTATTCCGTGAGACGAGCGCTATCACATAACAGCCTCAGATGAGCCATGCGTCTTTTTCAATTTCCTCTTTCGACATACAACATACATTCCTGAGCAGAGCGACATACATTTTGAAGTTGTCTCCGTGAAATAAAGTAGAGCAACAAAGAGAAACGTCAATGTGAGTCGTGCAGAATTTCGCCCGCGACTCACCGGGAATTCAATTCTCCATCTCATTCGCACTCATCTCCTCTCTCTTTTACTCTTATGTGGGTTGTGAGTCGTGAGGCTGCATGTGATAGCCGACTTACTGCCTGAACACAATGAGGTCGCAGTCGCTGTCTCCGTCGCGGTCGGCATTGCTGTCGCTAGGATTGGCAAAATCTCGCCCACAATGATGTCGGTTTGTTATGTAAAATTTTAACAGCTGTTTTCACCTTTGTCCATATACAAGGTGTCTCAAAAGAAAGTTTACATTTGTTTAGCTTACTGCGCGATCGCAACGAATCCATGGGGCGCGGGGGGTACGTCAATCGGTTTTACAAAAACGGTGATTTGGCGATTGTGGCGCGTAGAAAGTCCTGCAATATACGAACTTTACGCCATTTAAAGGATGCGCCAAGCATTCCTCTGATTTGAAAATGGGTAAACAAGTTTGAAGTTTGGTTCAACAATAGAAAAACCAAAATCTGGACGTTCAAGGTCAAGCTTACGTAAGAAAACGTAAAAAATGCTAATCATTCTGTTCGCAGTGATCCCGACCTTTCGATTCGGAAGCGCGCAGATCTGTAGTGAGTAATTTTGATGTTCGATTAAATGGTTGTCGCGAACACGAGGGCTTACATTTAGAGAGTTAGTTAGAGAGGGTACGGGGTGGGACAAAGTCGCCTGATCACTGCGGCCACGAGTGGGCCTATTGTGATGTCCCCCACTTACAGTTCACTCAAAAATCCTGAGTTCGTGATAAAACTTAGTATGCTTTTGAGTGAGCTAGCAGCGATTTCTTCCGCTTCAAGATAATACTTGCCTAAGTGACTAAGTATGTGCTCTGCTGTTTCTTCGTCTACATTACACATTCTGCAAGTGTCATCTTGTATAAAGCCCATCGTTTTGAGGTGTTTGTTGACTGGGCAGTGTCCAGTAAGGAAACCTGTGATTAAGCGAATCTGACTCCTCGAAAGCATGAGGAGTTGTTTCGTTCTACTGAGAGATGTAGTTGGAAGGAACAACTTGGCTTGTCTGCTACCTTTCGTTTGTAACCAGTAGTGATCCGTCGTGTTCCTTAACCAATTGTTTATGCAGCATTTGCTGGTGCTGATGGGTATGCCGCAGAAAGGCTGTGGCATCATAAATGGTGATGCAGAGCCTTTCCTTGCTAGTAGGTCCGCCGTTTCGTTGCCTGTATGGCCGCTGTGTCCAGGTATCCAAATGAGATGAACTCTGTTTGTGCTGGCCAGCCGGTGAAGTAGCTGTAGGCAGTCCCATACCAGTTTGGAGGTGATTTCATAGCTCTTTAGGGCCAAAAGTGCAGCCTTGCTGTCAGAGAGAATGTAAATGTTTTTGTTAAGTATATTTCTGTTTATATTTTCTCTGAGGCAGAGTTCTATAGCAAATATCTCTGCTTGAAAAACGGAGTTATATCTGTCCATGCTGACGTAGATCCATGTGCCTGTAATTGCTCCGTATACTCCAGCCCCCACGCCTTCGTTCGTTTTGGAGCCATCTGTGTACCACACGTAGGATCCACGATTGAAGGAGGGTCTATCCTGTTCCCAGTTTTGTCGGTTGGGGAATGTGACCTTGTAGTTTTGGCTGAAGTTGTATCTGGGAAGACAGTTGTCTGTAAGAGATATCTTTAGGATTTCATGCCTGTTTATTTCGGTAAGGAAATCAGGGTGAAAGAGCCTACGGTTAGAGTCATCCTGCACGATCAGTCTATGGGCGAAGACCATTGCTTCTTTCTTCAGTTGGAGATGAAGAGGTGGCAGGTCTGTGATGACTTCTAGTGCTGTTGTGGGGGTTGTTCTCATGGCCCCGGTGATACAGATGCAAGCTAGTCTTTGCAGTTTGTTGAGCTTGGCTTGCACTGATACTTGTTTTGTTTTGTGCCACCAGACGGGCGCAGCATATGTGAGAATTGGTCTGGTGATTGCTGTATATAGCCAGCGGGACATTTTGGGGCTTGTGCCCCAATTTTCGCCAGTGAGACTTTTGCTGGTCCATAATGAGATCCTGGCTTTCTCTATGGTCTTTGTAATGTGAGAGTTCCAAGTGAGCTTTTCGTCTAGAGTTATCCCTAGATATTTGACTTCTTTTAAGAATTCTATCGCTTCACCAAAGAGGGTAGGTTTGGTAAGTTTGTGCCTATTCCTCCTTTTGGTGAAGGCGACTATAGTGCTGTTGCCAGGGTCGACCTTTAGTGCAACCTTATTGCACCAGTTTGCAACAAGGTTTAGTGACCGTAGGAGGAGTTCCGAGACTGTATTAGACGACATTATTTTTAAGAAATCAATTCCCAAGTTGTAAACGTTAATGATAAATAAAATTGTTTTCCATCGAATGTTTACTTCGTTTAATCGATCCACTAAATATAAACTTTTTTTTTGAGACACTTTGTACTTACAACGAACCGTCAACCGCCGATTTGAAGTTTTCCTTGTGTTTCGTTTTTTTTTTCTACACAGCTGTCACAATGTCGTACGACCGAGTTAAAAGTTTGCCAACTCGCGCGACACACCCTACGACCGAGACAGCGACTGCGACATCATTGTGTTCAGGCAGTCAGAGACGATCGCTCATTATTGATCAATGCTTATTACATTAGGGAGGGAGGGAGGGAGTGAGCAAACAGAGCAAAGAAGTTGATCGCGTTTAACATGGCAAACGCCAGCTTCGATCTCTGTCCCTGCTCAATCCAAGTTGACACACAGCCTCCGCGTGGCCCCCCCTGGATAGCTACCCTCGCACCCGCCAGGTAGTGAACCAATGTGTGCAGCGACCCAACCCTTGTTCCTGGGTAAAGAGGAACCTGGCCCTCCAGGTTGGGGGTTGTGCTTAGGGGTAACATCCCTATCACGTAAAAACCTACTTGTTCCGAAACGACAACAAGCATCGGATACGGACGGATACAATGCTGACGACCCCTGCAAACGACTAACGGACTTGAGAGTCTGCACCTGGAATGTGAGGTCCCTTAACAGACCGGGTGCAGGCGATCAATTGGAGCAATCCCTCAACTGCTATAAAGCAGATATAACCGCACTCCAAGAAGTGCGATGGGATGGACCAGGCAAAAAACGGATGAAAAACTGCGACATCTACTACGGGAACTGCTACAAGGAGAACAAACAGCGCCTATTCGGGTGCGGATTCGTTATTAAAGGAAGACTCCGACAAAAAGTCTTAAGCTTCCGAGATGTAAGCGAACGCCTCATAACAATCCGCATCAAAGCTAAATTTGGAAACATTAGCTTAATATGCGCTCACGCCCCAACGGAAGAAAAGGACGATCGACTCAAAGAAGAATTCTACGATCTCCTAGACAGAACATATGCCCAATGTCCCAGCTACGACACAAAAATAGTCCTAGGAGATTTTAATGCAAAACTGGGCAAGGAGGACATATTTGAGTCGATCATAGGAAAGCATAGCCTCCATAACACCACATCCGACAACGGATTAAGGCTAATCGATTACCTAGCGGGGCGTAACCTCCTTGTAGCAAGCACGCGATTCCCCCATCTCAACATCCACAAGGGTACCTGGCGGTCTTGTGATCAATCGACCACCAACCAGATTGATCACATTGCGATCGACGTACGAACCTTCCGAGGGGCCAATATCGACTCGGACCACTACCTTGTTGTAGCCAAGGTACGAATGAGGATATCAAGAATGCTTAGGAGTCGAGTAGGACTACGTAAGTTTGACGTTGGAAAGCTACAATCGCAAGAGACTGCCAGAATATTTGCCGATCGTGTCTCCTCAAAGCTCTCTCAAAATCCGCCCACAGCAGCACAAACAATAGAACAGGAATGGGCGCATTGCCAGAGCGCCGTCAGAGACGCTGCCTCAGAGGTGCTGGGTTTCAAACAGCCACCACCTAGAAACCCCTGGTTCGATGAACAATGCGAACAATCCCATGCGGCAAAACAAGAGGCATATAAAGCCATGCTGCAGCGACGGACGAGAGCTGCTCGCGAAATCTATGAGCAGAAGAGAAGAGAGGAACACACGCTTTTCAGAAGAAAGAAGAGAGAGCACGGAAAGCGTGAGATCGAGGAGATGGAGAGATGCTTCCGCAGGAATGACGCCCGTAAGTTTTACAACAAGGTAAAACGAACATGCCATGGCTACAAAGCCAGAGTGGCGGCCTGCAGGGATGAGAATAGAGAACTGGTAGTAGAGCCGCAGTCGATGCTGAGAATTTGGAAAGACCACTTCTGCAGACTGTATAACGGCGATGATAGACAAGATACCGCTGTCAGGCAGAACGAGCCATTCGCAATGGACCACGAAGTAACAGAATTCAGTCCACCCGACCTAGACGAAGTCAAAATAGCGATATCAAGACTTTAGTCTAATAAAGCCGCTGGCGCAGACGGCCTGTCTGCTGAGCTTTTTAAGGCGGCTGGAGATGAGCTGGTAAGGTGCATGCACCATTTCATTTGCAAGGTATGGTCGGAGGAAAGCATGCCCGACGAATGGAATCTCAGCATCGTTTGCCCGGTCCACAAGAAGGGAGACCCCTACAACTACGCCAACTACAGTGGAATAGGTCTCCATACAAGATCTTATTTGCCTTTCTGTGTGAACGGTTTCAGGCCAGGTAAATCCACAATAGACCAAATATCTACGCTGCGGCAGATCTTGGAGAAGACCCAGGAATACCAAATCGACACTCACCACCTCTTCGTCGATTTCAAGGCTGCATGTGACAGCGTGAATAGAGATGAGCTATACAAAGCCATGTCTGGTTTTAACATCCCTGCCAAACTCGTCCAACTGTGCAGGATGACAATGGAGAATTATCGCTGCTCCATTAGGTCGATAATGAGCAAACCGAGAACTTTGATGTTAAAAAAGGATTTAGGCAGGGCGACGCGCTGTCGTACAACTTTTTCAACATCGTGCTTGAAAAGATCGTGCAAGAGTCACTGGCCAACACAAGAGGTACGATTTATTTCAAGTCTACGCAATTGCTCGCGTACGCCGACGATATTGACGTAATTGGACGAAAACAGCAAGACGTCAATGAGGCTTTCGTGAGCATTGAGGTAGAAGCGGCTAAGATGGGTCTCAAGGTTAATGAGGGTAAAACCAAATATCTGCTTTCATCTAAAAGAGACGGACAACACCGACGTATTGGCCATAACGTCACCATGGGCGGATATAACTTTGAAGTGGTCAAGGAATTCGTCTACCTTGGCTCACTGATGACCAGCGACAACAACACCAGCGCTGAGATAAAACGCAGAATTACTCTTCCCAACCGCTGTTTCTTTGGGCTCAAGAGGCAATTGAGAAGTAGAGCCCTCTCTCGGAAAACCAAGGAGACACTATATAAGACCTTGATCATCCCAGTCCTCCTTTACGGCGCAGAGGCTTGGACCTTAACAAAAGCGGATGAAAATGCCCTTGGTCGTTTCGAGAAGAAAAATTCTGCGCACTATCTATGGTCCCGTTTGTTCAAACGGTGTATGGAGGAGAAGATATAACGAAGAACTGTTCGGGTTGTACAGCGACATCGGCCTAGTACGACGTCTACGGATACAGCGTCTAAGGTGGCTAGGCCATGTAGAGAGCATGGAAGATACAGCTCCGACCCGAAAAGTCTTCGAATCCACTCCGGAAGGAAGGCACGGCAGAGGACGGCCGCCTTAGCGGTGGCGCACGCAGGTGGAAGGGGACCTCAACCAACTGGGCGTGCGGCACTGGAAACAGCTAGCCAAAGACCGTGCCGGCTGGAGACGCTTGTTGGTTGAGGCCCAGGTTCACCACGGACTGTAGCGCCCCCTAAGTAAGTAAGTAAATATTCTTTGGATATGTGATGTCGAAAATTGGACAAACGTGATCAGTACAGAGTATTTTGAGTGTGAAAGGTGGGGGGAAAATGGAGAAAAAATATCTCACCAAAGCTACCACTCAACGTAATCGAAATTATATACAAATAATGGCGCAAATGCTTTAAAAAAATGTGTTTGTATTACATGTAACTCTCACACTACCCCCAAGGATCTAAGGCCTATATGT
Organism: Eumerus sabulonum; assembly: GCA_951905685.1. Lineage (NCBI taxonomy): Eukaryota > Metazoa > Arthropoda > Insecta > Diptera > Syrphidae > Eumerus > Eumerus sabulonum. Next base: position 27,590,352 of record OX645062.1, on the reverse strand, counting down.
CTATCATCCTTTGCACTAAAAACCTTGGAAAGGATGGTAGACCTTTATATACGCCATAACTTGGATCCGCCCCTAATTTCTAGGGCACAGCATGCCTACGTTAAGGGTAGATCTATCGAAACAGCCTTGCACACCCTAGTGAGGAAAATCGAAAGATCAATCCATCTTAAAGAATACACTTTAACAGCCTTCCTAGATATAGAGGGCGCCTTTAACAACGTCATTCCGGAAGCAATAACGGAAGGGTTGGAAAAGCTAAAGGTGGAGAAGACTCTCGTAGAGTGGATCAGCGAACTACTATCAACACGCAAGATTCACTCGAAATGGGGTAACCAGGCAATCACCAGAGTGGTTACCAGGGGAACCCCGCAAGGAGGGGTTCTCTCACCTCTCCTCTGGAATGTAGTTATAAATGAGCTACTAATTAAACTGGAGGAAGAAGGCCTGGACGTTACTGCCTACGCGGATGACGTTGCCATTTCAATCTCAGGTAAATACCTATCGACACTGAATGACCGTATGCAAACGGCATTCTCAATTCTTTGCAAATGGGCGCATAGCAAAGGGCTCAGGGTTAATCCCCAGAAAACGGAGCTCGTGCTATTCACCAAAAAGCATAAAATTCCGGAGCACTGCCCTATCACTTTGCTTGATACCAGATTAAACTACTCCTCCAGTGCCAAATTCCTTGGCATCATACTGGACAGGAAATTAACCTGGAAAATCAACACAATCGAAAGAGCCAAAAAAGCAACAATAGCTCTCTATTCATGCAAGAAAGCCATAGGGAAAAAATGGGGGTTCAATCCCAAGATTACTCTATGGCTCTATACCACGGTCGTTAGACCCACATTAATGTATGGAGCGACTGTCTGGTGGACAGCACTGGACAAGACAACATACCTCAAACAATTCGAGAAGGTACAAAGGCTGGCGTGTTTATGCATTACCGGGGCCCTCAGGTCCACCCCGACGGCTGCACTTAACATGATACTCGACCTTACACCACTCGATATTTTCGGCAAGCAAATTGCCACACAAACGGCCATTAGACTTAAAGCCAACTCGAACTGGAAGAGCTACGTCTTTGGCCACTCCTCGATCCTGATTAACAGGTCAACCATCGCAGAAAACCTAGACCTCACAAAGCCCACCACAGTCTTGGATAAAAACTTCATAACGTTATACCCGGACAGACAGAACTGGACTCGTCAGACTCAACCTCGTAAAGGCTGCATAGATTTCTATACTGACGGGTCTAAAACCAAGGACGGGGTGGGCAGTGGGGTATTCTGCAAACAACTTAAGCTAAACAAAGCGATAAAACTACCTAATCACTGCAGCGTTTTCCAGGCGGAACTGTTGGCAATAAAAGAGGCTCTGTCCTGGCTGAAGTGGAACGTGATATCCACCACGGACATCCGTATTCTCACGGATAGCCAAGCGGCCTTAAAGTCGCTGGAGTCCTATGTGTACACATCAAAAACCAGCCTCGACTGTCGCCTATCTCTTAATGAGATGGCTGAACAGTTCAACATACAACTTATATGGGTACCGGGACACAGCGACATCACCGGAAATGAAAGAGCCGACAGACTCGCCAAAAAAGGAACGACGCTACAAACAACTGTGGTCTGCGAGGGTATACCCTTCGCAACCATCAAATACAATCTCAATACCCTCGCCAGGGCCGAGACGAACCGGAGATGGACTCAGGGACACACCTGCCTCATCACCAGGCAAATCTGGCCCCGGCTCGATAGTCAACGGACTAGGAGTATTATCTCCCTAAATAGAACTGACATCTATAAAGTCATAGGTGTCATCACAGGACACTGCCTTATTGGCAGTCACGCGCAAAAACTAGGTATCACTCCGAATGACTTTTGTAGGAGCTGTTTAGACGAGGAGGAGGTCGAATCCATTCATCACCTTCTCTGCGCCTGCCCAGCATTCTGCACAGTCAGGAAACGATACCTAGGATCATACCTCCTCAACGATCTGACCGAAGTTCAGCAAGTGGGGATATCTAATCTTCTTAAATTCTTAAGAAGCACAAAATGGTTCCACGAATAGGGGGCTAAGCCCCCTCGTAGCTGCACAACGGGCCTCCTTGGCCTATGTGTGTTCTTCCCATCTCTGGGAAGGCTACGGTCTTACCTACCTACCTACCTACATGTACATACATATATATGACTTTTTGGTATAATTAGCAACTAATAAGGGCGGAACAGAGAAGTCCTTACATAATAAAGCCCCCATCACATTTTACATATTGGTTAGACTAAAAATAAAACATTTCTTGTAGTTTCGATTTTGTATTTTAGAGAAAAGCGTGGTGAATATACAGAACAATTACAGTGGTGTGCAAAATAATAGGTTTAAGAGTTGCTTTTCACATGAATGTCATTTTTCTCAGAAGAAAATTGTAAAATATTCAAGGAAACGGTTATAATACACTTAACTGTAAATTTTGATTCTGGTTGTAGGATTTTTAGTGAAATGTGCTTCCTTTTTTTATTGTTCCTTGCTCATTCTTGTGTATGGACGCGAAAATTGAGTGCATAATAATAGGTGTATTGTTGTTAGGCGTTATCTATTCTTGTGGATTGGTAAGGATCATAAGTATTTCAGCCTAAAATTAAGCTTCTATAATTTCTTTATAAGAAATTCTTCAATTTGCACCTGTAAAGAGCGAAACGAATTACAAATGGGACGTAAGGCACATTGCTCCGAGGAAGTCAGGAACCTCATAAAATCTTTGCGACAAGACGGTAAAACTTAAAAATACATTGTGTAAACTGTTGGGTGTTCACAAAATATTGTCACTAATGCTTTAAAATGACGCCAAACGAAATAAACCAGAGCCAGACTACGAAAAACCACCCAACACACCGATCGTCAAATTGTAAGGATGGTAAAAATAAGACCGTTTGCCACTTCTGCAGAAATAAAGAGAGACATGGGTTGGATGTCAATGCGTCAACCATTAGAAAAAGGTTAGTAGCCAACAAATTACCTTCCAGAAGTCCACAGAAGTGTCCATTATTGAGCAAGCGAAACGTTCAAAGGAGAAAAAAGTTTGCGCAAGAACATCTCAATTGGCCAAAAGAAAAATGGCGAAATATTCTATGGTCAGATGAGTCAAAAATAAATTGATTTGGGGCAGATTGCGGAAAGAAACATGTAAGGAGACCAACGGGTAAAGAATATTCACCTAAATTCACCTTAAAAACAGTAAAACATGGAGGTGGACATTTGATGGTTTGGGGTTGTTTCTCCTGGTACGGCGTTGGTCCAATCATCTGGATCAAAAACATTATGAATGCCGTAGATTACAGCAATGCTACCTTTTTGGATGGCAAAGGACTAACAAAGGCCTCGTAGGGGTAGCATCTATCCGACGGATGCTGGCCTGCTAAAAACCGAGAAGAGTCACCGCAGTCGAACATCTTGCGGCACTGTTAGTAAGTCCTATCCCCACCTCCTCGTGGTGCCATCTGGAGATTTCCTATGGAAATTGCAGACGGGGAAAGGAGAATGGCGAGCCTCCTGCGCCAAAAAAAAAAAACAGGATTAGTCGGTTGGGCTACGACCTAGTAAGCCGTAATCGTAAAAAAAACACAAACTCCGAAACAACCACAAGCCTCGGATATAACGGACCGGATTTATGTTGACGACCCTTGCAACAAACGAAAAAAGAACAATGATATTCGGCTTTGTACGTGGAATGTTAGGTCCCTAAACAGGCCATAAAGCGGACATCACCGCCATCCAGGAAATGCGATGGAATGGACCGGGTATAAAGCGGATGAAAAACTGCGATATTTACTACGGCGACTGCTATAGGGAGAGAGGACAACGATTGTTTGGATGCGGATTTGTTGTTCGAGGTGGACTAAGGCAAAAAGTCCTAAGCTTTCGGCATGTGAGTGACCGCCTCATAACGATCCGCATCAAGGCAAATTTCTGTAACATCAGCCTCATATGCGTCCACGCCCCTACGGAAGACAAGGATGACTCAGAAAAGATGAGTTCTACGATCTCCTAGACAGAACGTATGCCCAATGTCCCAGCTATGACATCAAAATTGTACTAGGAGACTTCAATGCTAAGCTGGGTAAGGAAAGCATTTTTGAACGAGTCATCGGCAAACATAGCCTACACTACACCACCTCCGATAACGGACACAGGCTGATTGATCTTGCTACGGGGCGAAATCTCCTTCTAGCCAGAACGCGCTTCCCGCACCTCGATATACACAAAGGCACCTGGCGGTCTTTTGATCAATCGACTACCAACCAGATTGATCACATCGCGATCGACGTCAGACACTCCTCCACTATTCTTGATGTTCGAACTTTCCGAGGGGCTAACATCGACTCGGACCACTTTCTTGTTGTAGCCAAGATGCGCTTACGGATATCACGAACGCAACGGAGTAGAGTAAGAATACAAAGTTATTACGTCGGAAAGCTACTACCGCCAGAAACCGCTCGTGCTTTTACCGATCGCGTCTCCCTTAAGCTATTCAATAAACCTCAATCCTCCACGCTATCAATAGAACAGCAGTGGAGCCTTTGCAAACAAGCCCTGAAAAGCTCTGCATCCGAAGTTTTGGGTTTCAAGGCTCCACCACGAAGAAATACCTGGTTCGATGACGAGTGCAGGAGGATTCATACAGCGAAGCAGGATTCATATAAGGCCTCGCCGCATAAAAGAACAAGAGCAGCTCGTGAGCTCTACGAGTTAAAAAGAAGGGAGGAGCATAAGCTTCTCAGAAGAAAGAAGAAAAAGCACGAGAAGCGCCCGATTGAGGATTTGGAGAGGTGTTACTGCAGGCACGACGTTCTAAAGTTTTATCAACAGATTAAGCGAACATGCCAAGGTTATAAAGCCAGAACGGAAGCCTGCAGGGATGAAAACGGACACCTAGCAGTAGAACCGCAGCCGATGCTGAGAATATGGAAAAACCACTTCTGCAGACTGTATAACGGCGATGTTAGTCAATATACCGCTGTCAGGCAGAATGATCCATTTCTAATCGACGGAGACCGCAGAGAATTCTGTCCCCTGACCTCGATGAAGTTAAGATTGCCATATCGAAGCTCAAGTCGAATAAAGCTGCTGGCGCAGACCGACTGTCTGCTGAGCTCTTCAAGGCAGCTGGGGATGACCTGGTTGGGAGCATACACCAGCTCATCCGTAAGATATGGATAGAGGAAAGCATGCCCGAGGAATGGAGTCTCAGCATCGTATGCCCGATCTACAAGAAAGGAGACCCCTCTGATTGCGCCAACTATAGAGGAATAAGTCTCCTTAACATCGCCTACAAAATCTTCTCTGCCGTTTTGTGTGAACGCCTGAAGCCTTTTGTAAATAGGCTGATAGGTCCTTATCAGTGCGGATTCAGGCCAGGGAAGTCCACCATCGACCAAATCTTCACACTACGGCAGATACTGGAGAAAACCAATGAATTTCAAGTCGACACTCACCACCTATTTGTCGACTTCAAAGCCGCATACGACAGCGTAATTAGAGACGAGCTATACAACGCTATGTCTACCTTTGACATACATGCTAAACTCGTCAGACTATGCAGGATGACTTTGGAGAATGCTCGCTGCTCCATCCGAATCGGTGAACACCTTACCGATAGTTTTGATGTCAAAAAAGGATTTAGGCAGGGCGATGCGCTGTCGCTTTCTTCAACATCATATTGGAAATGATTGTGCAAAAATCACTGGCCAATACAAGAGGCACAATCTATTTCAAATCCTCGCAACTCCTTGCGTGCGCCGATGATATTGACATAATAGGTAGATCAGAGCGAGATGTCAATGAGGCGTTTGCGAGTATTGAGATGGAGGCGGCGAAAGTTGATCTGGCGGTAAACGAGGGCAAAACTAAATATATGCTGACATCAAAAAAGGACGCTCAACACCGACGTCTCGGCCAGAACGATTGTATGGGCAGATATAAGTTCGAGGTAGTTAAGGACTTCGTCTACCTTGGCTCCGCAGTGACCTGGAACAACGACATCAGTTCCGAAATCAAACGCAGAATCACTCTTGCCAATCGCTGTTTCTTTGGGTTCAGGAGGCAACTGAGTAATAGAGCCCTCTCCCGAACGACAAAGTTGACTCTATATAAGACCCTTATCATTCCGGTCCTGTTGTACGGCGCAGAAACATGGACACTATCAAAAGCGGATGAGGAGGCCCTTGGTCGGTTCGAGAGAAAGATTTTGCGCGTGATTTTTGGGCCTATAAACGCAGACGGGGGATGGAGGAGAAGATTCAACCACGAACTTTTCGGGCTGTACAGCGACATGAGCCTAGTCAGGCGTCTACGGATTCAACGCCTAAGATGGCAGGGCCATGTAGAGCGAATGGACACCACAGCTCCAGCCCGGAGAGTCTTTGAATACAAACCCCGAGGGACGAAGAAGCAGAGGACGGCCGCCCTTAAGATGGCGCACACAGGTGGAAGGGGACCTCAGCCAACTGGGTGTGCGGCAATCGTGCTAAATGGAGGGGCATGTTGGTTGAGGCCCAGGTTCACCCCGAACTGTAGCGCCCACTAAGTAGAAGAAGAATGCTACCTTATGCCGAAGAAGAGATGCCATTGCGTTGGACTTTTCAACAGGATAACGACCCCAAACATACTTCAAAGGTGGTAAAGTCTTTTTTTGACAGAAAAAAGATTGACCTTATGGAATGGCCTGCGCAATCCCCAGACCTTAACCCCATAGAGAACTTATGGGCCGACGTCAAGAGGGCACTTGGGGATTTCAGGCATAAAAACAAGGAGGAATTGTGGAAATCGGTGCGAACCGCGTGGGAATCGATACCTGTGGAAAGGTGCCAAAAACTGGTTGATTCCATGCCAAGATGTCAAGCGGTGAAAAATAATAACGGGTTTGCGACCAAATATTGATACACAGTACATACACCTACATATTCAAAATTATTCGTTTGAAACTAACGTGTTTTCATCTTTTTTAGGCCCAAGGTGCCCAAATAGGTGCGTTACTACCTATTTTTTTGCACAGTATTTAGTAATTTTGTTTATATGTTTCCAACTTTTTTTTCACCGTTATTACATAAGTCAGAATGAATGAATTTCAAATTGTTTAAGTTTTTATGATTGCTTTCATTAGGCCTGTTCCCGTACTTGTCGAAAACAGCGAAAATCTACGAAAATCTACGAAAAACTACGAAAAACAACGAAAGTCTGTTCCCGTACTCAAAAAATTCACACTTTTGGGCAAAAGAGCGCGCTCTCGAGAGAGTAAACAATTTCCCCATGCTACGAATTTCTGCCCAAGAAATGTGTGTGGGCAGAAATTCACAACAACAACAATCATCGATTTCTGTCATTTTTAATGCAAAAGTCAGTTGAAAAATTATTCGAAATTCAAATTGCTTAAAAATGGAGAATACACTTGCTCGCATAAGTCTGCGTACAGCAAAAAAAAAAAGACCCAAACATTAATTTCAAACGCAAATATTTCAGCTATTATTGCATGCATCGACTTCATTTCTCTTTTAATCATTTCATGCGTGTCTAGACTGTAGATTTGAATTTTAGATTTTCTGGTATTTCTGGTATTTTGGAGAGATAAGTTGATTTAAGTAAGCTATGGAAAATAAAGGAAAAGAAATTTGTACTGAGAGGAGGTATTAAAGCAAAAAGGATATCCAACAAGCTACTAGGACATCATGAAACTATTGTTTGCTTTGCTTTAAAGAACTTGTACGCAAACTTATGCGAGCAAGTGTATGTTTTTGACATTTAAAAAGCGTGTAGCATTTGTGGTTTATGCCTATATCACAATACTGCGTTTGCGTTAGCGAGCTTACGTTCATTGAAAAATGAGGGGAAATAAGAAAAAAAAAAAAAAAAAAAAAAAAACGGCCAAGTGCGAGTCGAACTCGCGCACGAAGGGTTCCGTACCATCTGTATATACATATAAATATGAAAGAGACTATGTACGTATGTTACCTCATCAGTCATCACAGTAAATCACATTTTTTGTATGATGACAGATCTTGGTTGCAGGCAGGTTATCGGCATATTACTTTGATAATCACCATTGAATTCAAATCAATTATCTTACTTGACAGCAACGATATGAAAAGGTGAATAAGAATAATGGGAAATATGGGAAAAAGGTTTGCAGCTAAGATTAATTCATCAAAAGCGGCGTTCACACCATACGATTTGTCTATACGATTTTTTTGACAATCAAAAGTACGTAGCGTTCACACTATACTGCAAGTTTGATAGATTTCATTTGTGAGAGAGAATTTGTGTCGTGAATATCGTTACCCCTGTTTTTTTATTAAATATACATCCGAGTTGTTACAAAATGGGGGGAATGAAAGGTATGCCTGTCGTAAGAGGCGAGGCGCTGGAGTACTGCCTGGCTCCAAAGTTGGGAGTTTTTCTATGGTGAGGTGCAAGACCTCGAGCTTTGCGGGACTCATCTGGAAGTGACCTTGCGATCGCGAAGCTCCACCGGTAGCTATAATCTGGTACCACGAGAAACAGGAGCCCCGCAACTGGCGGTCGGTATCTCGGTGCCTGGCGTCGGTCCCGGCGGCTCCCAAGTGGAAGTATCGTGGTGGCGTGTAGTAGAAAATATTTTTGGAATTATAACCACAAGATTTAGAGTTTTGCTGACCACTACCAATTTAAGCCAGCTGCATACATATATCCGAAGCTCGGAAGTAGACACCAATCCCGCCAACAATAGTCTGTTATTACATCTACAAGCTTGGAAATGCCATAACTTGTCACTAAATTCGTCGTCATATCGCCTTTGTCCGCTGATGTTCACCCTTCGAAATCACAAAAAAAGTGAAAAACGTATGGAAGTATCATTTCTGACTTTTACACATACACGGGCACCCACATAAGCAAGGCAAAAAGTCGAAAATTCTGAACTTCATACTACAAATCATATCGACTTGCAGTATGGATCGTTCACATTGACGATTGGCAGTACAGACACGAGTCATCAAGCAAATCTTATAGACAAATCGTATGGCGTGGACGGCGCTAAAGACACAAACGAGATCGAAACTGGGAAGTTTGCTACTGGTTGTGGGATATTGTCGACTAACCTTAGCAAGCCAAAAGCCTTGCAGGAGGCTTCAAAAAGGGCACCCTGGCTCTTCGAAACTGCGAGGGTAATCTTGTCACCGACCCGCAGGGAATAGTGGATGTATTTAAGCAGCACTTCCAGCAGCTGCTTAACGAGCATGACCAAGAGAGAGTGGTAGGTACCGAGGAAATCCCAACTCCAGCCGCTGAAGTAGTCCTCCCACCCAGCATAGAAGAAGTCGGCACAGCTATTCAGAAGCTGAAGAACAACAAGGCCGCAGGCTCAGATGGCTTGCCATCAGAGCTCTTCAAGGCTGGCGGCGATGTTCTGGTAGGGAGCATGCACCAGATCATCTGCAGAATTTGGGAAGATGAGAGCATGCCCGACGACTGGAATACCAGCTCTATATGCCCCATCCACAAAAAAGGCGATCCTACCTCTTGCAAGAACTATAGAGGTATATCCCTGCTCAATGTCGCATACAAGATCCTGTGCAGCGTATTGTGTGAACGTCTAAAACCATTTTACACCGCACTAATCGGCAGCTACCAGTGCGGCTTCCGGCCCGGCAAATCAACTATAGACCAAATTTTCACGCTTCGACAAATCCTGGAAAAGACCAACGAGTTTCGAATCGATACACACCATCTTTTCATCGATTTCAAAGCCGCATACGACAGCATTCATCGTGAAGCACTGTTTGGGGCGATGGCCGAATTCGGGATCTCGGTAAAACTGATCCAGTTGTGTCGCGCCACGCTAAAAAACACTCGATGCACCGTGCAACTCGGTTCTAGGACCTCGGAACCATTCGAAACATGCACCGGATTTCGGCAAGGAGATGCGCTGTCATGTGACTTCTTCAACCTGGTGCTGGAGCAGATAGTGCGACGGGCAGGCGTCAACAGGGAAGGCACTATCTTTTAAAGTCCATCCAGCTGCTAGGATACGCGGATGATATCGACATCATCGCGTGTTCTCGCCGTGGCATTGTGGAAGCATTCACGGCGATTGAAGAACAGGCGAAACGAATTGGTCTTAAGATCAATGAGGACAAAACGAAATACATGCTGTCAAGCAAAAACCAATCCGTCGCTCACCACCTGGGACAAAATATAACAATTGACAGCTACAATTTCGAGGTAGTTATGGAGTTTGTCTACCTCGGGGCAAACGTAAATTCCACAAATGACATCACAGTAGAGATCCGGCATAGAATCGCCCTTGGCAACCGTTGCTACTTCGACTTGTCCAAACAACTGGGGTCAAAACTCCTCACTCGAAAGACCAAAGTCATGCTTTACAAAACGCTCATTCTGCCAGTCTTGCTGTACGGAGCCGAAAGCTGGACGATAAGCAGGACAGCGGAGCTGATTTTGGGTTCTTTCGAAAGAAAAGTTCTGCGCCGGATATTTGGTCCTGTCTGTGAGGAAGGTGAATGGAGAAGAAGACACAACCGCGAACTCTACGAGCTGTACCAAGATGTGGATGTAGTCCGGAAGGCAAGGATCCGTCGACTACACTGGCTCGGCCACATCGAGCGCATGGACATCAACGCTCCAGCTAAGAGGGTCTTCGACTCCGAGCCTCCTGGTTCGAGAAGAAGAGGAAGACCGAACCTCCGGTATAAAGACCAAGTAATCGCGGATGTAGGACATCTTGGTCTTGACAACTGGAAGCAGCGTGCCCGCCCATCAAGGATGGAAGGCAGCTATAGCTCAGGCTCAGATCCTCCATGGATCGCAGGCCTGATAAGTAAGTAAGTAAGTAAGGTGCAAAGCGTATTAAGAAAATTGTCAATCTGGCAGACGGCAATGCCATGCATATTGATTTTGTATACCTTAGGATAGTAAATGAAAAGAAAAAATAAAACCTAATCTAATCTAAAAATCTATAACCAATTTTCATGATTTTTGAATTCACACCTATTATTTTGCACACCACTGTATATAACAACAAATATGAAACACAAATCAAATAGAAATCTAAGTAATCTAGCCGCAAGTGTAGACTAGAAATTAATCACGCAATACATATTTACATGTTCATCAATTCATACCTAATAAGTTGTGTTAATGTCCATGAAATGAAATAAATAAAATTGAATGCAATTTAACTCGTTTTCTTTGAATTGATGGAAGCAATACAGATGTCTGAGCGCACTGCACTATTATATTTCATTGAGGCTTTCCTAGTTTAAGAAGGCTTTCCTATGGAACAAACCCAACTTCAGAGTAGTCGAAAATACAAAAAATTATTGTTTAGTTGGTAAGAATACTTTTACATGGCGTTTATAATTCAATTATTAAATGCGTATTCCGTTTCATTATTTTAAACACTTTATCAGAGTTTCCTGCATGTTTCTTTGTTTTTTTTCTTTTTGCCCTTAAGAGCTAGTAGCAATGTGAGGGGATTGATTGAAATTTCATTTTATTATCTTAGAATTACTTATATGTATATGGGGTTCTCCTGTCCTGTAAGAAGTCTAAACATTGAAGTAGGCATCGTTTTCATCAATATCTAAAGGAGTGAAACGTTTAGTGTGAAGACCAAAGAGAAACAAAAAAAAAATGAAAAAATACCTCGCCAACTGATGTTGCTAGTAGATTGACAATTTTTTCATGAGGTACAGCTACAACACTTTGGTTATTTATTTCAATAATTCTATGACCCACTCGTACACCACCTCTTTCAGCAATTCCGCCGCGTAAAAGGCTACAAATCTACAAATAGATAAGCAACTGTATAGATACTTGTACACTTTGATATCAGCAGATAATTTATCTTCCTTGAAAAAACCGGCTTCACCGCTTCAAAACCACCGGCATAACTAAATAGCAACAGTTCTAAATAGGAAAGCACAGCCTCCATAACACCACATCGGACAACGGACTAAGGCAAATCGATTTCCTAGCGGGGCGTAACCTCCTTGTAGCAAGCACGCGATTCCCCCATCTCAACATCCACAAGGGTACCTGGCGGTCTTGTGATCAATCGACCACCAACCAGATTGATCACATTGCGATCGACGTACGAACCTTCCGAGGGGCCAATATCGACTCGGACCACTACCTTGTTGTAGCCAAGGTACGAATGAGGATATCAAGAATGCTTAGGAGTCGAGTAGGACTACTTAAGTTTGACGTTGGAAAGCTACAATCGCAAGAGACTGCCAGAATCTTTGCCGATCGTGTCTCCTCAAAGCTCTCTCAAAATCCGCCCACAGCAGCACAAACAATAGAGCAAGAATGGGCTCATTGCCAGAGCGCCGTCAGAGATGCTGCCTCAGAGGTGCTGGGTTTCAAACAGCCACCACCTAGAAACCCCTGGTTCGATGAACAATGCGAACAATCCCATGCGGCAAAACAAGAGGCATATAAAGCCATGCTGCAGCGACGGACGAGAGCTGCTCGCAAAATCTATGGGCAGAAGAGAAGAGAGGAACACACGCTTTTCAGAAGAAAGAAGAGAGAGCACGGAAGGCGTGAGATCGAGGAGATGGAGAGAATGCTTCCACAGGAATGACGCCCGTAAGTTTTACAATAAGGTAAAATGAACATGCCATGGCTACAAAGCCAGAGCGGCGGCCTGCAGGGACGAAAATGGAGAACTGGTAGTAGAGCCGCAGTCGATGCTGAGAATTTGGAAAGACCACTTCTGCAGACTGTATAACGGCGATGATAGACAAGATACCGCTGTCAGGCAGAACGAGCCATTCGCAATGGACCACGAAGTAACAGAATTCAGTCCACCCGACCTAGACGAAGTCAAAATAGCGATATCAAGACTTAAGTCTAATAAAGCCGCTGGCGCAGACGGCCTGTCTGCTGAGCTTTTTAAGGCGGCTGGAGATGAGCTGGTAAGGTGCATGCACCATCTCATCTGCAAGGTATGGTCGGAGGAAAGCATGCCCGACGAATGGAATCTCAGCATCGTTTGCCCGGTCCATAAGAAAGGAAACCCCTATAACTGCGCCAACTAAAGGGGAATAAGTCTCCTTAACATCGCATATAAGATCTTCTCTGCCGTATTGTGTGAACGCCTGAAACCATTTATGGATAACCTGATCGGCTCTTATCAGTGTGGTTTCAGGCCAGGTTAATCAAAAATAGACCAAATATTTACACTACGGCAGATCTTGAAGAAGACCCAGGGATACCAAATCGACACTCACCACCTCTTCGTCGATTTCACGGCTGCATATGACAGCGTGTATAGAGATGAGCTATACAAAGCCATGTCTAGTTTTAACATCCCTGCCAAACTCGTCCGACTGTGCAGGATGACAATGGAGAATTCTCGCTGCTCCATTAAGGTCGGTAATGAACAAACCGAGACCTTTGATGTTAAAAAAGGATTTAGGCAAGGTGACGCGCTGTCATGCAACTTTTTCAACATCGTGCTTGAAAAGATCGTGCAAGAGTCACTGGCCGACACAAGAGGTACGACTTATTTCAAGTCTACGCAATTGCTTGCGTATGCCGACGACATTGACGTGATTGGACGGACACAGTGTGACGTCAATGAGGCCTTTGTCAGCATTGAGGTAGAAGCGGCTAAGATGGGTCTCAAGGTTAATGAGGGTAAAACGAAATATCTACTTTCATCTAAAAGAGACGGGCGACACCGACGTATTAGCAAGAACGTCACCATGGGCAGATATAACTTTGAAGTGGTCACGTAATTCGTCTACCTTGGCTCACTGATGACCAGCGACAACAACACCAGCGCTGAGATAAAACGCAGAATCACTCTTGCCAACCGCTGTTTCTTTGGGCTCAAGAGGCAATTGAGAAGTAGAGCTCTCTCTCGGAAAACCAAGGTGACACTATATAAGACCTTGATCATCCCAATCCTCCTTTACGGCGCAGAGGCTTGGACCTTGACAAAAGCGGATGAAGATGCCCTTGGTCGTTTCGAGAGGAAAATTCTGCGTACTATTTACGGTGCCGTTTTTTCAGACGGTGTATGGTTGAGAAGATATAACGAAGAACTGTACGGGTTGTAAGGTGGCTAGGCCATATAGAGCGCATGGAAAATACAGCTCCGACCCGACGAGTCTTCGAATCAACTCCGGAAGGAAGGCGCGGCAGAGGACGGCCGCATCATCGGTGGCGCACGCAGGTGGAAGGGGACCTCAACCAACTGGGCGTGCGGCACTGGAAACAGCTGGCCAAAGACCGTGCCGGCTGGAGACGCTTGTTGGTTGAGGCCCAGGTTCACCACGGACTGTAGCGCCACCTAAGTAAGTAAGTAGACTCCAGCATTACTAAAACATCAGACTCGCTGGAACATCGCATGAATGTTTTCTGCCTCTCCCTGTTTTATCGTTACTTCCACCAAAAATGCTCTGATGAAATAGCCAGTTGCATTCCGCTCCTTCAACACTTTTCCCGCAACCCGCTTTCGAACGTACCGTCAAATATAAGAAATCCTTCTTTAACCGAACCACACGAATCTGGAATTCCCTGCCGGGTTCGGTTTTCCCCCGTGGCTCCATTGCCACTCAGCCATCAAGAAAGCAGTTGAAATTACTATAGGCTACGCACCACCACCGACAAGAAACCCGTGATATGATGGCGGGTGTGAGCATAATGAGCGAGCGACCGACGAGGCGTACCAAAAGATGCTGCAAAGGAGAACACGAGCAGTGCGCGAGGAATACCGAGCCAGAAGAAGGGAGGAAGAAAAGACGCTGCGACGAAAGAAGAAAATCTTCGCAGCCTCTCTTGAGCTGGGACAAATGGGACAGATGACTTGCCATCAGAGCCCTTCAAGGCTGGCGGCGATGTTCTGGTAAGGAGCATGCACCAGATCATCTGTAGAATTTGGGAAGATGAAAGCATGCCGGGCAACTGAATTATCAGCTCTATTTGCCCCATCCACAAAAAAGTGATCCTACCTCTCGCAAGAACTATAGAGATATATCCTTGCGCAATGTCGCATACAAGATCCTGTCCAGCGTACTGTTAGAACGTTTAAAGCCCTTTCTTCTTTGGTGGCGTACAACCCAGGTGTGATTTTATTTTTCACACAGGTGAAAGCGACAGGGGAGGGAGCGAGCAAACAGAGCAAAGAAGTTGATCGCATTTAGCATGGCAAACGCCAGCTTCGATTTCTGTCCCTGCTCAATCCAAGTTGACACACAGCCTCCGCGTGGCCCCCCTGGCACCCGCCAGGTAGTGAACCAATGTGTGCAGCGACCCGACCCCTTACTCCTGGGGAAAGAGGAACCTGGCCCTCCAGGATGGGGGTTGCGCTTAGGGCTAACATCTCTATCGCGTAAAAGTAATATTTGTTCAGAGACAACCAACAGCCTCGGATACGGACGGATTACATGTTGACGACCCCCGCAAACGTCTAAAAGCAAAACAAATTCCGGATCTGCACCTGGAACGTTAGGTCCCTCAACAGACCAGGCCCAGCCGGACATCTGGTCAACTCTTTGGACTGCTATAAGACAGACATTAGTGCGCTCCAAGAAGTGCGATGGGATGGGCCAGGCAAAAAGCGGATGAAAAACTGTGATATCTACTACGGAAACTGCTACAGAGAAAATAAACAACGCTTATTCGGATGCAGATTTGTTGTTCGAGGCAGACTCAGGAAAAAATTCGGTCCCGGAATCAACGGAGTCGAGTAAGAATACCAAAATTTAATGTCGGAAAGTTGCAATCGCAGGAGACCGCCAACAGGACCTTCGCCGATCAAGTCTCCCTCAAGCTCTCTCAAGTCCCGCACAGCAATGGAGTCGTTGTCAGAACGCCATCAGAGAGGTCGGTTCAGATGTTCCCCGTGTCAAGCCACCACCTTTGAGAAACCCCTGGTTTGATGACGAATGTAGACAGGCCCATGTAGAGAAACAGAATGCATACATGACTACATTGCATCGACGGACGAGAGCTACCCGCGAGCTCTATGAACAGAACAGGGGGGAGGAGCATGCGCTTCTGAGAAGGAAAAAGAAGGAGCACGAGAAGCGCGAGATCGAGGAGATGGAGAGATACTATTGCAGGAACGACGTTCGAAAGTTTTACCAAAAAGTAAAACGAACATGCCAAGGCTATAAATCCGGAGCAGAATCCTGCAGGGATGAGCACGGACAACTAGTAGTGGAGTCACAGTCGATGCTGAGATCGTGGAAGGACCACTTCTGTAGACTGTATCATGGCGATGATAGTCAAAATGCCGCCGTCAGGCAGAGCGAACCATTCACAATGGACGCAGACGAAGACGATGTCCACCAGACCTAGACGATGTCCACCAGACCTAGACGATGTTAAGATAGCGATATCGAAACTTAAGTCTTATAAAGCTGCTGGAGCAGACGGACTCCCCGCGGAACTGGTCAGGGACAGGAACATGCACCAACTGGTCGGAAGGACGCATGCCCGGTGAATGGAATCTCAGTATCGTTTGCCCGGTCCATAAGAAAGGAGACTCCTATGACTGCGCCAATTACAGAGGGATAAGCCTCCTGAACATCGCGTACAAGATCCTCTCTGCCATACTGTGTAAGCACCGGAAACCATTCGTGGACAATCTGATAGATTCCTACCAGTGTGGTTTCAGCCCAGGAAAATCCACGATAGACCAAATATTCACACTACGGCAGATCTTGGAGAAGACCCATGAATTCCAGGTCGACACGCACCATCTTTTCGTCGACTTTAAGGCCGCGTATGACAGTGTTTATAGAGACGAGCTATACAGAGCCATGTCATGTTTTAACATTCCTGCCAAACTCGTCAGACTGTGCAGGATGACTATGGAGAACTCTCGCTGCTCCATTAAGGTCGGAGGTGAACTAACCGACCCCTTTGATGTTTAAAAAGGTTATAGACAGGGTGACGCAGTGTCATGTGATTTGTTTAACATCATACTTGAAAAGATCGTGCGGGACTCTGCGGCCAATACAATAGGTAGGATCTTCTTCAAGTCTACACAATTGCTTGCCTATGCAGATGACATTGACGTTATCGGACGGACAAAGCGAGACGTCAATGAGGAGTTCGCAAGCATTGAAGCAGAAGCGGCTATAGTGGGTCTAAGTATAAATGGGACAAGACCAAATAAGACGCGCAATACCGACGTCTTGGCCAGAATGTCATATTCGGCAGCTATATTTTTGAAGGGCATGGGCTCGGACATCAGGGTAAAGTTGTTGATTGCTCTCAACCTGGCGAGATGCCAGCAACGATCCCTGTTTAAATGCCCGGGTCAAGTTGACATACGGCCTCCTCGCGGCGCCCTCTGGATAGCCTCTTCAACAACCGTTGGGAGGTGAACAAACGAATGCAGCGAAAAAAACCCCGACCAGAATGGCGGTTGTGCGGCGGGCTAACAATCCGCCCACGTAAAAAACACGAAAGTTATGAATGAGCAAGATGCCTCGGATACACAGCCGGATACTCGACGACGTCAACGCACGAAAAAGGAACACGATTTGCGAGTATGCTCCTGGAATGTCAGAACCCTGTACACTCCCGGAGCTGCTCATAAACTAGAAGGAATCCTCACGCAGTACAAGGCGGATATTACTGCGGTCCAGGAAATACGCTGGATAGGAAACAGTATGATTAGGAAGAAAAACTGCGACATTTATTACAGCTGTCACAAAAGGTTGTACTTACTGGGATGCGGATTTGTCGTGGGAAAGCGGTTAAGGTCGAAGGTCATCGGCTTTAAACCTATAAGTGATCCCCTGGCTGTGATCCGAATCAGAGGCAGATTTTATAACATCAGCCTTATATGTGCACACGCCCCTACCGACGAGGCTGAAGACCCTATCAAGGAGGAATTCTATGACCTCCTGGACAACGCGACAGCTCGTAATGCGGTGATAAGTAGCACGAGATTCCCTCGCAAGCGAATCCACACAGCAACCTGGCGATCTCCGGACGGTCGAACCGCCAACCAAATCGACCATGTGCTCATTGACGCAAGGCACGCGTCAAACATCCTGGATGTGCGAACATTCAGAGGGGCAAATGTCGACTCTGTCCACTTCCTCGTAGCAGCAAGATTCAGAGCTCGACTGTCCAATGTCAGAAAACTGCACCAGCCCATCAGGAGGAGGTTCGACATTGGGCGCCTGAGCACACCAGAGGTTGCCAGAGTCTACAGGAAGCAGCTGAGCGAAAGACTCTACGGTATGCCTACGTCGAACACAAATGCCAATAATATGTGGCTGCATTGCCGCTCAGCCATTCAGGAAGTAGCCGAAACCACCTTAGGATACCTACCACCCCCGACAAGAAACCCGTGGTATGATGGCGAGTGTGAGCAGAAAAAGGCAGCAACCGACGAGGCGTACCAAAAGGCGCTGCAGAGGAAAACCAGGGCAGCGCAAGAAGAGTACCGAGCCAGAAGAAGGGAGGAGAAAAAACTGCTGCGACAAAAGAAAAGAATCTTCGCAACCTCCCAGCTCAAGGATATCGAGGAGTCTAGGGATAAACATAAAACACGAGCCTTTTACAAGAAAGCCAAAGGCCTTGCAGGAGGCTTCAAAAAGGGCACCCAGGCTCTTCGAAACTGTGAGGGTAATCTTGTCACCGACCCGCAGGGAATAGTGGATGTATTTAAGCAGCATTTCCAGCAGCTGCTTAACGAGCATGACCAAGAGAGAGTGGTAGGGACCGAGGAAATCCCAACTCCAGCCGCTGAAGTAGTCCTCCCACCCAGCATCGAAGAAGTCGGCACAGCTATTCAGAAGCTGAAGAACAACAAGGCCGCAGGCTCAGATGGCTTGCCATCAGAGCTCTTCAAGGCTGGCGGCGATGTTCTGGTAGGAAGCATGCACCAGATCATCTGCAGAATTTGGGAAGATGAGAGCATGCCCGACGACTGGAATACCAGCTCTATATGCCCCATCCACAAAAAAGGCGATCCTACCTCTTGCAAGAACTATAGAGGTATATCCCTGCTCAATGTCGCATACAAGATCCTGTCCAGCGTATTGTGTGAACGTCTAAAACCATTTTGCACCGCACTAATCGGCAGCTACCAGTGCGGCTTCCGGCCCGGCAAATCAACTATAGATCAAATTTTCACACTTCGACAAATCCTGGAAAAGACCAACGAGTTTCGAATCGATACACACCATCTTTTCATCGATTTCAAAGCCGCATACGACAGCATTCATCGTGAAGCACTGTTTGGGGCGATGGCCGAATTCGGGATCCCGGTAAAACTGATCCAGTTGTGTCGCGCCACGCTAAAAAACACGCGATGCACCGTGCAACTCGGTTCTAGGACCTCGGAACCATTCGAAACATGCGCCGGATTTCGGCAAGGAGATGCGCTGTCATGTGACTTCTTCAACCTGGTGCTGGAGCAGATAGTGCGACGGGCAGGCGTCAACAGGGAAGGCACTATCTTTTACAAGTCCATCCAGCTGCTAGGATACGCGGATGATATCGACATCATCGTGTGTTCTCGCCGTGGCATTGTGGAAGCATTCACGGCGATTGAAGAACAGGCGAAACGAATTGGTCTTAAGATCAATGAGGACAAAACGAAATACATGCTGTCAAGCAAAAACCAATCCGTCGCTCACCACCTGGGATAAAACATAACAATTGACAGCTACAATTTCGAGGTAGTTAAGGAGTTTGTCTACCTCGGGGCAAACGTAAATTCCACAAATGACACCACAGTTAAGATCCGGCGTAGAATCGCCCTTGGCAACCGCTGCTACTTCGGCTTGTCCAAACAACTGGGGTCAAAACTCCTCACTCGAAAGACCAAAGTCATGCTTTACAAAACGCTCATTCTGCCAGTCTTGCTGTACGGAGCCGAAAGCTGGACGATAAGCAGGACAGCGGAGCTGATTTTGGGTTCTTTCGAAAGAAAAATTCTGCGCCGGATATTTGGTCCTGTCTGTGAGGAAGGTGAATGGAGAAGAAGACACAACCGCGAACTCTACGAGCTGTACCAAGATGTGGATGTA
This sequence comes from Eumerus sabulonum, assembly GCA_951905685.1. Taxonomy (NCBI): domain Eukaryota; kingdom Metazoa; phylum Arthropoda; class Insecta; order Diptera; family Syrphidae; genus Eumerus; species Eumerus sabulonum. The sequence goes on along the minus strand of OX645062.1, from coordinate 27,570,289 downwards.
GTCCGGAAGGCAAGGATCCGTCGACTACACTGGCTCGGCCACATCGAGCGCATGGACATTAACGCTCCAGCTAAGAGGGTCTTCGACTCCGAGCCTCCTGGTTCGAGAAGAAGAGGAAGACCGAACCTCCGGTATAAAGACCAAGTAATCGCGGATGTAGGACATCTTGGTCTTGACAACTGGAAGCAGCGTGCCCGGGACCGTCAAGGATGGAAGGCAGCTATAGCTCAGGCTCAGATCCTCCATGGATCGCAGGCCTGATAAGTAAGTAAGTAAGAACTTATAGTCTAAAATATTAGAACCTTTGGCAAAATAAAAACTAAACAAATATGAACTTACCACTCCATTTTGTACACTAAAACCAAGCTGGTATTTGGTATTCGGTCTCTTAATTTTAACTTCAACAACCGGCGGGCAAGGCACAACCGTAAATTTAACAGCAGTCTGATTCTTAGCATTACGTATGTAACTCTGACAAGTCGATAATGGAAGGCCGACTAAGCTCGTTCCATTGATTGCAATTAATTGATCGCCGATATTCAATTGACCACATCGAGCTGCAGCACCTGCTGACATTAAATTCGCAATCACTACCGTCGGTAGCATCGATCCCCATCCACTTTCAACAATTACAACTCCCAATATTTCTCCCTTCGCCTTCGGCACAACGACCTCCTTTTGTAATTCTTTCTTAGCGAAAATTTCCAGTTCATCGCCGAAAATCTCTTGACTGTTAAGCACTTCTTGATAATCCATTTCTTTTACAAAACTGTGATCTTCAATCCCATTTGCTTTAAGGAACTGTATGCAACTTGAAACGCTTGACCGATGGATTGTGCAATAAATTGTGCTTCATCACTTTCGAATACGTGACAAATCATTTTTGGCGTCCGATTTGGTTTTGGACCTTCATCATTGTCTGACGGAACGAACCTGCGTCGCGCCATTAAAACAACCAAATCACCAATGTCTGCAATATAAGAGATTGTTCGCAAGGCATGGTCCATCATGATTTCTTTCAGATCTGTATTCAGGACCATGATCTTTTCGGTGGATATAAATAAATCAACCTCGGTAGATGGCTGTGTTTCCCCTTCCGGAGCCTAAAATTGAAATTTGTCGGATTAGTGTGTATAAGAAAGGGGTTAAGGGTTATTTAAAACATGTTACAACTCCATACCAATGCCTGATAAGCGCATGTAAGAAAAATAAATAAATTGAACGAATATGACTAAAGACAAGTGTCTAAGTAGACGTACCTTGATTCTTGATACAGCTTCTTCAGCTTGCATCATTCGAGTGGATTTCGTCGGCTGGCCTTCGCAAACCAACTGCGTTGAGCCTAAATACCTTGCTCGAAATAGAACTCCTTCAATCAACACTGCAGGCGGCAGTAGGCCTAAAATTGTAAACAATCAAATTTACTCAACAGTTGAATCCAACAGCATCCAGAGATGCTGAACAGAAATATTAACATACACATAGGCATGTAGATATTGTTTAAACGACTTACATGAAGTTCGGATATATAGATTTATTGGAGGATATTAAGCGTGAAATTCAATTAAGAAAACAAAGACACATCGTCAAACCACGTGGGAACATGAACACGTCACATTTTAAAAGAACACCTCAGTTACGATCTTACCTTCCTTGTTTCGAGTTTTCGCTTTTTTATCACTATTTGTCGAGTCCTTCAACGATTTTATAGAACCAGTTGGACTCTTGCAATATTGAAGTTTTTCAGGTGAAGTCAACGTAACATCGGCAGTTCCAATTATAGAGCAACGATCTGGTGAGGTGGGTGTAATAGCTGTTCCAATTCCCTGCCTAATTGTCGCTGAAGAGAATGTTTGCGGTTTAATACTATTCGATTTATTGAGCATTGTAACATCCGATGTAGCAGGCGATTGAGCTGAAGGAGTCTTTGGCCAAATTTGCTAAAAACAAAATCAATTTTATACTTTCTTTTACAATTTACAAATGATATCGTTCAGGCACCTTATCGTCGTAATAGCCTTGATCATCGAGCCGTTGCTGTCCTAACAGACGATCAGTTTCCAGGTCTGTATCATGTTCTTCCTCTTCCGTTGTACATTGACTTTTATGGACAACTTCAACGGATGCATTCTCGTGCGAGTTCGCTCTGGGAACCCATATGGGTGATTCACGGCCAGCGGGTAACACTTCGTCACAAAATTTCGCCTTCTCTGGTAGAGTTTTCGCGCGCTGCAAGGCCGATCGAATGTCTTTCATAGCTTCTTGAATATCCTGTGGTTCGGGGTCTATTAAACCATGACGATGTGGGACAGGAGCAGGCGAAGGAGTATTCTGTGGAATATCTTTAACAATGGGCAATTAAACAAAAACATTATCAAGCTTTATCTACACAATGCTCAACTCTTACTCATAGCATAGATTGTATCAAAATTGTGCGTCTCCTTATTATTATTAGAATTGTTTACATTTGCATTGCAACAGTCAATGTCGTTTGTGCTTGCTTCAGTTATTATCTGCTTTGTATTGCCCTCTGAAACATTTTCACAATTATTTACAACGCCAGTCGTATCAGCCGTATCTAGCGTAATCGCATTTATTTGATTGCACTCCGAGAAATTCTTATCAACCACAACAGAGATGTTGTTTTCCGTATCGGATGCGTGTCCACTAGACAATCCATCCTCTAGAACCGGCATGCTCGTATATAATTTTCCAAAATCCGTCTGACAGTTAATATCGTTAGATAGGCTATCTAAGTCGCCGCAATTTGAATCGTAGTCAGTAGTTTCGGGGGAGAGAGTAAAATTACGCGAATGTCGGCGTAAATTTGCCTCCAATTCAGTATCTGCCAACTCCCCAGAACTACGACTATTCGAATCGATGTAAAGTTCTATATCGTTCTGTTCGTTGTACGTATCGACATGCTGCTACAAATTGTGAAACGTTATATACATATATAAAACGAAGTATTATTAGAAAGTATTACCTGTTTTCGTGGAGACCTATGGACCATATATAAATCTTCTTTCGGGATTCGTGCTAGTCTCTGGCCAATATATGCTTGCTCTGCTTTCTTACCCTCTTCCCGTTCAAATTCTTGATGCGTATCCTGAATTTATTGCAACATTAAATAGAAAATCAAGAAGAAAAATGATTTTAATTACACAACTTCCATGATCATCACTTTCCATGTAGTCTGCCAGTTGTTTCTCGTCGGTATTTGCTCCCTTGAAAAATTCCTCCAGTACTTTCCTGGTCTCCGAGAATTCGTATAAATAATCAAATGGAGGTGTCTTAGGTCTGATTTCATCGTTAACACATGACTCTGCCCGGTTGTCATCAGCAGCCTCTTCACCACTTCGACCAACTTCCCCAATACAACCATCCTCTATATCAATGAGATTACCTGTTCGATGATTGGCATCCTTTGTATCCGTTGCCTTTGTTGATGAATGTTGCGAGACGCGTTGTGGAAAACCAGGTAGACGTGTCGGAAATCCTCCAGACGTAGCATTGGATAACTTAAAACCTGTTTGGATGGTAAAACCCAATTGTTGGTTTCCAATACGCCTGGGTGAACCTTCATATTCGGCTATAGGTAGCTGTCCAATCATCTTTGTCACTTTTAACACATCATCAGTATTACCTTCCTTTCCGTGACTCTTAATCCAATTCGTGTCGATGTCATCGAAAACAACAATTTCACCATCATTAATGGTTTGATCTTCGGTTTTTTCAACGTCGGTTGGCGAGCCCGGGCTGGTCAAACCCTGTGGAACAATACTACCCATTTGGCTTACAGGACTTCGACCAACACGAATTTGATGCTGTCGTCCATGATGCTGTGAATACTGGATATCAGTCAGATCGGGCGAATTCAAAACTGTGCTCGCCGGTGTAACGTTCGGACTTCGAGATCGCATCTCCCAAACATAGCGCTCCTGGGGCTTTTCAAACTTCTCGAATTCCATATCAATTACTGCATTCATTTTCGTGTATGGACGACCACAACGTATAACAGAGCCACTCTTCTCGCTACTATCTGAATTCATATCCTTGAACCTTTAATTTCAAACGCCTTCTTTGAATAATGATACGAGAGATAAACAGAGCATGCACTCGTCTGGTGTCCGGTTACCTTACATAGCACTATAACAGCAACTTATCAATGTGCTGCTGAAAATAAAACAAAAAACGAAAAAAGATAAACTCGAGTATACCAAACTATCTTCGCATTACAAAGAGGATGTACTATGTACATGGCCAGCGTTTTTGTTGGACAATGATCACGCCCTCCCCTTTTCGAAGCTGACATAGGCAGCAAGGTCGTCACAAACAATAACACTATGCGTTTCAATTTTAAACTTAATCCACTACACCTGTGACTTTTTTTTTTTTTTTTCTAAATAATCGACGAGAGAAAAAAGCACTCTGTCGTGCGAAAAGGAGGAATAGGCTTCGTCCTGTGAGAATCCTTCTTTTTCCGCACTAACAAAAAAAAATCAATACTCAACCGAATGTCTGCAGTAGACAGCCGGGAATGAATAGTGCGTATAATGCGATAGAATATATTCACGTTTATTAAATTTCAACTAACCTCATGCATATTGACAGTGTCACATTTTACCGAAATATGCTTAAAGTGGCCTATTGCTGAAGATGAATCTTAAAGAAATTTAAATGCCCTGATGCAGTAAAATGATTTTCTTTACACTTAACACAAGAACTGACATGGAAAATTGTGTGACATTTGCTTTTTCACCAATTTACTTTGACATTTGCGATGGGTGGTGAATACTGAATAGGAGGAATTGTATTCAGTTCTTTAAAATTGGGGATGGTGAAGGACTAGCAAGGGCCTCGTAGGGGTAGCATCTGCCGACGGATGCTGGCCCGACAAAAAGCGAGTAAGAACCTCTGCAGCCGAACATCTTGCAGCTCTGCTAGTCAGGTCCTACTTCCACCTCCTCGTGGCGGCATCTGGAAATTTCCTTAAAAAGGGAAATTACTGACGGAAGAGGCCGAATGGCGAGTATCCTGCGCCACCAAACAGGATTAGTGTCGGTTGGGCTATGGTCTAGCGAACCGTAACCGTAAAACCACTAATTGTTCAGAAACAAAAAACAGCCTCGGATAATAAAACGGAACGGATCTATGTTGACGACCCTATAAGAAAACAATAAACAAACAAGGACCTTCGGTTCTGTACGTGGAATGTTAGGTCCCTAAACAGACCACGTGCGGCCGAACAAATTGCGGACGCCCTAGACCGCTATAAAGCGGACATAACCGCCATCCAGGAAATGCGATGGAATGGACCGGGTAAAAAGCGGATGAAAAACTGCGACATTTACTACGGTGACTGTTATAGGGAGAGAGGACAGAGACTATTTGGATGCGGATTTGTTGTTAGAGGTGGACTAAAACATAAAGTCCTAAGTTTCCAGTATGTGAGTGAACGCCTCATAACAATCCGCATCAAGGCAAATTTCTGTAACATCAGCCTCATATGCGTCCATGCCCCGTGAGTGAACGCCTCATAACGATCCGCATCAAGGCAAATTTCTGTAACATCAGCCTCATATGCGTCCATGCCCCGTGAGTGAACGCCTCATAACGATCCGCATCAAGGCAAATTTCTGTAACATCAGCCTCATATGCGTCCATGCCCCCACGGAAAACAAGGATGACTCAATCAAAGATGATTTCTTTGATCTCCTAGACAGAACATATACCAAATGCCCCAGCTATGATACCTAAATCATACTAGGAGATTTTAACGCTAAGCTGGGTAAAGAAGGCATCTTTGAGCGGGTCATCGGCAAACACAGCCTACACGACACCACATCCGATAACGGACATATGCTGATCGACCTTGCCACGGGGCGAAATCTTCTTGTAGCCAGCACACGATTTTCCCACCTCGATATACACAAAGGCACCTGGCGGTCGCCAGATCAATCAGTCACCAACCAGATTGACAACATCGCGATTGACGTCAGACACTCCTTCACTATTCTTGATGTTCGCACTTTCCGAGGAGCGAACATCGATTCAGACCACTATCTTGTAGTAGCCAAGATACGTCAGCGCATAACACGAACACCGCGGAGTAGAGTTAGAACACCAAGCTATGATGTCGGAAAGCTACTATCGCCGGAGATCGCCAGTGCTTTTGCCAACCGCGTCTCCCTTAAGCTCTCCGATACACTTCAATCCTCCACTCAGTCAGTAGGGCAACAATGGAGCCTGTGTAAACAAGCCCTGAAGAGCACACAAAGGAAGTGCTGGGCCTTAAAGCTCCACCACGACGAAACACCTGGTTCGATGACGAGTGTAGAAAGATTCATGCGGAAAAGCAGGAGGCATACAAAGCCTCACTACACAAAATAACAAGAGCGGCTCGTGAGCTCTACGAGCTTAAGAGAGGGAGGAACATGAGCTTCTCAAGAGAAAAAAGAAAGAGCACGAGAAGCGGGCGATTGAAAACTTGGAGAGATGCTATTGCAGGCACGACGTTCGAAGATTTTATCAGCGGATAAAACGAATGTCTCAAAGCTATAAAGCCCGAACGGAGGCCTGTAAGGATGAGAACGGACACCCAGTAGTAGAATCGCAGTCGATGCTGAGAATTTGGAAAAACCACTTCTGCAGACTGTATAACGGCGATGACAGCCAACATACCGCCGTCAGGTAGAATGATCCATTTTTTAACGACGAAGATCGCAGAGAATTGCCATGTCGAAACTCAAGTCGAATAAAGCTGCTGGCGCAGATGGACTGTCTGCTGAGCTCTTCAGAGCGGCTGGCGGTGAGCTGGTTAGGAGCATGCACCGGCTTATCTGTAAGATATTGTCAGAGGAAAGCATGCCCGAGGAATGGAGTCTCAGCATTGTTTGCCCGATCCACAAAAAAGGAGATCCCTTTGACTGCGCCAACTATAGAGGAATAAGTCTCCTTAATGTCGCATACAAGATCTTCGCTGCCGTTTTGTGTGAACGCCTGAAGCCATTCGTAAACAAGCTGATAGGTCCTTATCAGTGTGGCTTTAGGCCAGGGAAGTCCACCATCGATCAAATCTTCACACTACGGCAGATCCTGGAGAAAACCAATGAATTTCAAGTCGATACACACCATCTATTCGTCGACTTCAAGGTCGCATACGACAGCGTAATTAGAGACGAACTATATAATGCCATGTTTACTTTTGACATCCCTGCTAAGCTCATCAGACTATGCAGGATGACCCTGGAAAATGCTCGCTGCTCCATCCGAATCGGTGCAGAACTGACCGATTTTCGAAGTCAAGAAAGGATTTAGACAGAGCGATGCGTTGTCGTGTGATTTTTTTAACATCATATTGGAAATGATTGTGCAAAAATCACAGGCCAATACAAGAGGCACAATCTATTTCAAATCCTCGCAACTCCTTGCATACGCCGACGATATTGACATAATAGGTAGATCGCAGCGAGATGTCAATGAGGCGTTTGCGAGTATTGAGATGGAGGCGGCAAAAATTGGTTTGGCAGTTAACGAAGGCAAGACTAAATATCTGCTGTCATCGAAAAAGGACATTTACCACCGACGTCTTGGACAGAACGTGCATATTGGCAGATATAAGTTCGAGGTAGCTAAGGACTTCATATACCTCGGCTCTGCGGTGACTTGGAACAACGACACCAGTTTCGAAATCAAGCGCAGAATTACTCTTGCCAACCGCTGCCTCTTTGGACTCAAGAGGCAACTGAGAAGTAGAGCCCTTTCTCGTACGACCAAGTTGACCTTATATAAGACCTTAATTATCCCGGTCCTGTTATACGGCGCAGAAACATGGACTTTATCTAAAGCGGATGAGGAAATCCTTGGTCGTTTCGAGAGAAAGATTCTGCGTTCGATTTTCGGTCCCATAAACACAGAGGCGGGTTGGAGGAGAAGATTCAATCACGAACTGTACGGGTTGTACAGCGACATGAGTCTGGTCAAGCGTCTACGGATCCAACGCCTAAGATGGCTAGGCCATGTAGAGCGAATGGACAGCACAGCTCCAGCCCGTAGAGTCATTGAATCCAACCCCGAGGGACGAAGAAATAGAGGACGGTCGCACCTGAGGTGGCGCGCACAGGTGGAAGGGGACCTCAACCAACTGGGCGTGCGGCATTGGAAAAGACTAGCGAAATATCGTGCTAGGTGGAGACGCATGTTGGTTGAGGCCCAGGTTCACCCCGAACTGTAGCGCCCGTTAAGTAAGTAAGTAAGTCTTTAAAATTGGATTGATACATTGGAATATTTGAAATAAAATGATCGATACCTCTGTTGATTTCAATCAAATGTTCTACTGCATAACATTTTGGAATAACATTGATTTGTAATTAATCCAGAGGAAATTAACAGAAATTTTAACAAGTAGTGACTATATTGTGGACTATCACACTGAACTCACCCATTCGCCACTGACAGCCAATGTCAACGGAAAATGTCAACAATAACAAGAACAAGAAAAAAAGGGAAATGTGCAGCAGGTTGGAGCAAAATAATTCTTTCTAAGCTTAAGGATTAATAGGTAAAACACAAAATGAATACAAATACGCAGCACACTGAAGGACGTGGCAAAGAAGGCTTAATTCGTTGTATATTCCTGAGTGAGTTTCACCCAACCGTAGGATGCAAAATAAGTTGTCAAGTATACCTATGAACTCGTTTGACCTGTGATCCTCGTACTACTGTAAAATTGTTTCCTTTTTGTCTCTTAAAGGTACCAGAGGATTATGTTTCCAAGAAGATCTTCGATGCCATTAACGTTTACATTATTCCAAAACCACAATTGCAACGATGTATCCTCACTGTGAATGCTTTACATTTGAAAATCGTCGGTTATCCCGTACGCATTGATCATGAGAAATATGCCAGAAATGCCTTCCACTTTAATGTGTGTTTTGTGTGCGATGCTTGGGCGAGAACTGTTCAATATGAGCCAGTTGTAAAGAAACTCACCGAGTATCTGGTAAGATGAGTTCAATTGTAAGTGAGAGTAAAGTGTTATTCTTATTTCCTGATTATGTTGTTAGAGACTCCTTACTGATTCTTCTTTGATAAAATCCCAAATCAGACGGCTAAACTCAGCCATTGTCTTGGATAATTGGTAAAAGCACTCCATTTACACTTGCAACGAACTAAAAGTGACTTTAACGACACATGCCTATCCGTTTCTTATAAGATCTAAGCTTCAGAACCATCAATAATGAACGAAGCGAATGCCGAGTTGTATTCTTTTACCGTCCAATCCATTATAGCAAATCTATTTCAGCCTTGAATCTTAAAATAGGTTCTGTGCTCGATGTGGCCGAGCCAATGTAGTCGACGGGTCTTTGCTTTCCGGACTATATCCACATCTTTGTACAGCTCATAGAGTTCGCATTTATATCTTCTCTTCCATTCACCTTCCTCACAGACAGGACTAAATATACGGCGCAGAATTTTCCTTTCGAAAGAACCCAAAATCAGCTCCGCCGTCCCGCTTATCGGCCAGCTTTCGGCTCCGTACAGCAAGACTCGCAGTATAAGCGTTTTGTAAAGTATGACTTTGGTTCTTCGAGTGAGGAGTTTTGACCCAAGTTATTTGTACAAACCGAAGTAGCACCGATGGTCAAGGGGGATTCTATGCCGGATTTCCACTGTGGTGTCGTTTGTGGAACTTACGTTTGCCCAGAGGTAGACAAACTTCTTAACCACCTCGAAATTATAGCCGCCAATCTTTATATTTTGTCCCCAAGTGGTGGTTAGGGAATTAGAGAGGATTAGGGGGGTGGGACAAAGTCGCCTGATCACTTCGGGCCACGAGGGGGGGCCTATTGTGATGTCCCCCACTTACAGTTCACTCAAAAATCTTGAGTTCGTACAAAACCTAATATGCTTTTGAGTGAGCTACCAGCAATTTCTTCTTGTTAATGGGCGCTACAGTTCGGGGTGAACCTGGGCCTCAACCAACATGCCCCTCTAACTAGCACGATCTTTTGCTAGCTTTTTCCATTGCCGCACACCCAGTTGGCTGAGGTCCCCTTCCACCTGTGTGCGCCATCTTAAGGGCGGCCGTCCTCTGCTTCTTCGTCCCTCGGGGTTGGATTCAAAGACTCTCCTGGCTGGAGCTGTGGTGTCCATTCGCTCTACATGCCCAGCTATCTTAGGCGTTGAATCCGTAGACGCCTGACTAGGCTCATGTCGCTGTACAGCCCGTAAAGTTCGTGGTTGAATCTTCTCCTTCATCCCCCGTCTGCGTTTATAGGCCCAAAAATCACGCGCAAAATCTTTCTCTCGAACCGACCAAGGGCCTCCTCATCCGCTTTTGATAGTGTCCATGCTTCTGCGCCGTACAACAGGACCGTTGTTCCAGGTCACTGCGGAGCCAAGGTAGACGAAGTCCTTAACTACCTCGAAATTATATCAGCCTATACAAACGTTCTGGCCGAGACGTCGTTGTTGAGCGTCCTTTTTTGATAACAGCATATATTTAGTTTTGCCCTCGTTTACCGCCAGACCAACTTTCGCCGCCTCGAACTCAATACCCGGAAACGCCTCATTGACAACTCGCTGTGATCTACCTATTATGTCAATATCGTCGGCGTATGCAAGGAGTTGCGAGGATTTGAAATGGATTGTGCCTCTTGTATTGGCCAATGACTTTTGCAATCATTCCCAATATGATGTTGAAGAAATCGCACGACAGCGCATCGCCCTGCCTACATCCTTTTTTGACATCAAAACTATCGGTAAGGTGTTCACCGATTCGGATGGAGCAGCGAGCATTCTCCAAAGTCATCCTGCATAGTCTGACGAGTTTAGCAGGTATGTCAAAGGTAGACATAGCGTTGTATAGCTCGTCTCTAAATACGCTGTCGTATGCGGCTTTGAAGTCGACAAATAGGTGGTGAGTGTCGACTTGAAATTCATTGGTTTTTTCCAGTATCTGCCGTAGTGTGAAGATTTGGTCAATGGTGGACTTCCCTGGCCTGAATCCGCACTGATAAGGACCTATCAGCTTATTTACAAAAGGCTTTAGGCGTTCACACCAAACGGCAGAGAAGATTTTGTAGGCGATGTTAAGGAGACTTATTCCTCTATAGTTGGCGCAATCAGAGGGGTCTCCTTTCTTGTGGATCGGGCATACGATGCTGAGACTCCATTCCTCGGGCATGCTTTACTCTAACCAGATCTTACGGATGAGCTGGTGCATGCTCCCAACCAGGTCATCCCCAGCTGCCTTGAAGAGCTCAGCAGACAGTCTGTCTGCGCCAGCAGCTTTATTCGACTTGAGCTTCGATATGGCAATCTTAACTTCATCGAGGTCAGCGGGACGGAATTCTCTGCGGTCTCCGTCGATTAGAAATGGATTATTCTGCCTGACAGCGGTATATTGATTAACATCGCCGTTATACAGTCTGCAGAAGTGGTTTTTCCATATTCTCAGCATCGACTGCGGTTCTACTACTAGGTGTCCGTTCTCATCCCTGCAGGCTTCCGTTCTGGCTTTATAACCTTGGCATGTTCGCTTTATCTGTTGATAAAACTTTCGAACGTCACGCCTGCAGTAACACCTCTCCAAAACCTCAATCGCGCGCTTCTCGTGCTCTTTCTTCTGAGAAGCTTATGGTCCTCCCTTCTTTTTAACTCGTAGAGCTCACGAGCTGCTCTTGTTCTTTTTTTGTGCAGCGAGGCCTTATATGCATCCTGCTTCGCTGTATGAATCCTCTTGCACTCGTCATCAAACCAGGTATTTCTTCGTGGTGGAGCCTTGAAACCCAAAACTTCGGATGCAGAGCTTTTCAGTGCTTGTTTGCAAAGGCTCCACTGCTGTTCTATTGATAGCGTGGAGGATTGAGGTGTATTGGAGAGCTTAAGGGAGACGCGATCGGTAAAAGCACGGGCGGTTTCTGGCGATAGTAGCTTTTCGACGTCATAACTTTGTATTCTTACTCTACTCCGTTGCGTTCGTGATATCCGTAAGCGCATCTTGGCCACAACAAGATAGTGGTCCGAGTCGATGTTAGCCCCTCGGAAAGTTCGAACATCAAGAATAGTGAAGGAGTGTCTGACGTCGATCGCGATGTGATCAATCTGGTTGGTAGTCGATTGATCAAAAGACCGCCAGGTGCCTTTGTGTATATCGAGGTGCGGGAAGCGCGTACTGGCTAGAAGGAGATTTCGCCCCGTAGCAAGATCAATCAGCCTGTGTCCGTTATCGGAAGTGGTGTCTTGTAGGCTATGTTTGCCGATGACTCGTTCAAAGATGCTTTCCTTACCCAGCTTAGCATTGAAGTGTCCGAGTACAATTTTGATGTCATAGCTGGGACATTGGGCATACGTTCTATCTAGGAGATCGTAGAACTCATCTTTGGCGGAGTCATCCTTGTCTTCCGTGGGGGCGTGGACGCAGATCAGGCTGATGTTAAAAAATGTAGCCTTGATACGGATTGTTATGAGGCGTTCGCTCACATGCCGAAAGCTTAGGACTTTTTGCCTTAGTCCACCTCGAACAACAAATCCGCATCCAATCAATCGTTGCCATCTCTCCCTATAGCAGTCGCCGTAGTAAATATCGCAGTTTTTGATCCGCTTTATACCCGGTCCATTCCATCGCATTTCCTGGATGGCGGTGATGTCCGCTTTATGGCCTGTTTAGGGACCTAACATTCCACGTACAAAGCCGAAGATCATTGTCCTTTTTTCGTTTTTTGCAAGGGTCGTCAACATAAATCCGGTCCGTTATATCCGAGGCTTGTGGTTGCTTCGGAGTTTGTGTTTTTTGTTACGGTTACGGCTTACTAGGCCGTAGCCTAGTTTTTTGGCGCAGGAGGCTCGTATTTTGTATACTTATCATAAAAAATGGATGTTAAGGCCACCAATTAACTTATTGTTATACCCTTCGTTTCATGCAGATAATGATGGAAGAGGAGTCATGTTTTCTATCGAAAGAGGACGACAACAAACAAAAATTGCACAAACTTTTCCAAAATGTTATCACTGACTTGAACAAAAGCAAAGTTACAACTATTGTTGGTAGGACACATATTTCCAGTTTTATTTGAATCCTTTACGTAAATCATAATTTTGCTCAGAGGGTGATACAACGATTTATTTAAAAATTGTGACACACAAGCCAGACCCGCCAGTCGTCAAGGACCATATGGTTCCACTTCTGTTAGTAGAGTTTAAAAACACTCCACTCGAAAGTTGGGACCTTACAACACAGCAGGTAACTTACATACTCATGTAAACAGTAAGTTATGGGAATTCACTAGAATTGCACTCATATATCGCTTGTGTTGTTCTTGTTTTTCTTTTCAGATTTTACCTTACATTAATGGTATCAATCACATTGCCCGAATAGCAGCCGAAGCAGATGTTGAAACGAATCTAGTCAAGTCATGTATTCAAAATCTCGCTTACTACGGAGTTGTTTATTTGTTGCCGATATTGAAATACAGCAACGTCTACATGTGCACGCAACACTTGAAGAACCTGATACAAAGCCAAGAAATAACCAAGGCCTGTCGGGACTATGTTGCCCTTAATCCTGAAAAAGAGAAATCAAAACCGTCGGTTCAGAAGATTTTTCAATTCTATGCTTCAATGACACATGGGACCACGCTGCGTGCGATATGTCAACGTTTGTGTCCGCAAAACAACAATATTGACGAAAGGAAATTGGTGGCATTCGGTTTGCAACATAATTTCATTAGGTGCATTCACAAGTATCCAGTTTTCACTGGTTCTGTACCATTGGAACGACAGAAACTCTACACGGGCTTATGCAATTTCGACGAAATCTGTTGCAAAACTGAAATGTCACCCTACAATATTGAAAAGGATATAGACAAAGGTACCAATGTAACAGTAATATGGAAATAAAAAAAAAATACATTTACATTTGGGTCACCGAAATTGATATGTGTAACAAATTTCAGCTTTGAGGGCATGGGCTCGGACATACATGGTAAAGTTGTTGATTGCTCTCAACCTGGCGAGATGCCAGCAACGGCCCCTGTTTAAATGCCCGGGTCAAGTTGACATACGGCCTCCTCGCGGCGCCCTCTGGATAGCCTCTTCAACAACCGTTGGGAGGTGAACAAATGTATGCAGCGAAAAAAATCCCGACCAGAATGGCGGTTGTGCGGCGGGCTAACAATCCGCCCACGTAAAAAAAACCCAAAGTTATGAATGAGCAAGATGCCTCGGATACACGGACGGATACTCGACGATGACAACGCACGAAAAAGGAACACGATTTGCGAGTATGCTCCTGGAATGTCAGAACCCTGTACACTCCCGGAGCTGCTCATAAACTAGAAGGAATCCTCACGCAGTACAAGGCGGATATTACTGCGGTCCAGGAAATACGCTGGATAGGAAACGGTATGATTAGGAAGAAAAATTGCGACATTTATTACAGCTGTCACAAAAGGTTGCACTTACTGGGATGCGGATTTGTCGTGGGAAAGCGGTTAAGGTCGAAGGTCATCGACTTTAAACTGGCTGTGCTCCGCATCAAGATTCCCTCGCAAGCGAATCCACACAGCAACCTGGCGATCTCCGGACGGTCGAACCGCCAACCAAATCGACCATGTGCTCATTGACGCAAGGCACTCGTCAAACATCCTGGATGTGCGAACATTCAGGGGGGCAAATGTCGACTCTGACCACTTCCTTGTAGCAGCAAGATTTAGAGCTCGACTGTCCAATGTCAGAAAGCTGCACCAGCCCATCAGAAGGAGGTTCGACATTGGGCGTCTGAGCACACCGGAGGTCGCCAGAGTCTACAGGGAGCAGCTGAGCGAAAGACTCTACGGTATGCCTACGTCGAACACAAATGCCAATAATATGTGGCTGCATGCCGCTCAGCCATTCAGGAAGTAGACGAAACCACCTTAGGATGCCTACCACCCCCGACAAGAAACCCGTGGTATGATGGCGAGTGTGAGCAGAAAAAGGCAGCAACCGACGAGGCGTACCAAAAGGCGCTGCATAGGAAAATCAGGGCAGCGCAAGAAGAGTACCGAGCCAGAAGAAGGGAGGAGAAAAAACTACTGCGACAAAAGAAAAGAATCTTCGCAACCTCCCAGCTCAAGGATATCGAGGAGTCTAGGGATAAACATAAAACACGAGCCTTTTACTAGAAAGCCAGAGGCCTTGCAGGAGGCTTCAAAAAGGGCACCCAGGCTCTTCGAAACTGTGAGGGTAATTTTGTCACCGACCCGCAGGGAATAGTGGATGTATTTAAGCATCATTTTCAGCAGCTGCTTAACGAGCATGACCAAGGGAGAGTGGTAGGGACCGAGGAAACTCCAACCAACTCCAGCCGCTGAAGTAGTCCTCCCACCCAGCATCGAAGAAGTCGGCACAGCTATTCAGAAGCTGAAGAACAACAAGGCCGCAGCCTCAGATGGCTTGCCATCAGAGCTCTTCAAGGCTGGCGGCGATGTTCTGGTAGGGAGCATGCACCAGATCATCTGCAGAATTTGGGAAGATGAAAGCATGCCCGACGACTGGAATACCAGCTCTATATGCCCCATCCACAAAAAAGGCGATCCTACCTCTTGCAAGAACTATAGAGGTATATCCCTGCATAATGTCGCATACAAGATCGTGTCCAGCGTATTGTGTGAACGTCTAAAGCCATTTTGCACCGCACTAATCGGCAGCTACCAGTGCGGCTTCCGGCCCGGCAAATCGACTATAGACCAAATGTTCACACTTCGACAAATCCTGGAAAAGACCAACGAGTTTCGAATCGATACACACCATCTTTTCATCGATTTCAAAGCCGCATACGACAGCATTCATCGTGAAGAACTGTTTGGTGCGATGGCCGAATTCGGGATCCCGGTAAAACTGATCCAGTTGTGTCGCGCCACGCTAAAAAACACAATCGATTCACCGTGCAACTCGGTTCTAGGACCTCGGAACCATTCGAAACATGCACCGGATTTCGGCAAGGAGATGCGCTGTCATGTGACTTCTTCAATCTGGTGCTGGAGCAGATAGTGCGACGGGCAGGCGTCAACAGGGAAGGCACTATCTTTTACAAGTCCATCCAGCTGCTAGGATACGCGGATGATATCGACATCATCGCGTGTTCTCGCCGTGGCATTGTGGAAGCATTCACAGCGATTGAAGAACAGGCGAAACGAGTTGGTCTTAAGATCAATGAGGATAAAACGAAATACATGCTGTCAAGCAAAAACCAATCCGTCGCTCGCCACCTGGGACAAAATATAACAATTGACAGCTACAATTTCGAGGTAGTTAAGGAGTTTGTCTACCTCGGGGCAAACGTAAATTCCACAAATGACACAACAGTGGAGATCCGGCATAGAATCGCCCTTGGCAACCGCTGCTACTTCGGCTTGTCCAAACAACTGGGGTCAAAACTCCGCACTCGAAAGACCAAAGTCATGCTTTACAAAACGCTCATTCTGCCAGTCTTGCTGTACGGAGCCGAAAGCTGGACGATAAGCAGGACAGCGGAGCTGATTTTGGGTTCTTTCGAAAGAAAAATTCTGCGCCGGATATTTGGTCCTGTCTGTGAGGAAGGTGAATGGAGAAGAAGACACAACCGCGAACTCTACGAGCTGTACCAAGATGTGGATGTAGTCCGGAAGGCAAGGACCCGTCGACTACACTGGCTCGGCCACATCGAGCGCATGGACATCAACGCTCCAGCTAAGAGGGTCTTCGACTCCGAGCCTCCTGGTTCGAGAAGAAGAGGAAGACCGAACCTCCGGTATAAAGACCAAGTAATCGCGGATGTAAGACATCTTGGTCTTGACAACTGGAAGCAGCGTGCCCGGGACCGTCAAGGATGGAAGGCAGCTATAGCTCAGGCTCAGATCCTCCATGGATCGCAGGCCTGATAAGTAAGTAAGTAACAAATTTCAACTTAATCGGTCCAGTAGATTCGGAGATATTTGACTGTGAGCGACGGACAGACGGACACGAGTGATCCTATGAGGGTTCCGTTTTTTTTTTTTCGGACGCACGGAACCCTAAAAAGATTTATGTCACAGGTGCAAACAATTAAATGTTTTTTGCCTTTGGTTTTTGCTATTTGCTGTTAAAAACAAAACATCATCATCATCAGTGGCCCGCATGTTCCATTAAAAGAATCGCGGGGGTAATGCGCGCACGCGGGATCTCCAGGCCACTCGATCCTCCGTCAACGACTCTAACTCACCAGGAGCTATGCCCAAGCGCACCCAGGCGAGTTTTTGGACTTGGTCCAACCACCTCGTCCTGGGTCTGCCACGCTCCCCGTACACTGCCGTGTTTCTCACCCTATCCCGGCGAGTAACTCCGACAACAGCATGAAGAAATCTCATCTCGGCAGCTTGTATTCGCGATCTTATTCTTTCGGTCAATACTCAAATTTCATAACCATAGGTGAGAGTTGGAAAAAATACTGAGTTAAAGACCGCTAACTTGGCTCTGACACCAAGCTCGGTCTTCCTGATTACAGATCTTCCAAACTGTTTCAAAATTGACCCAGCTTGGCCAATCCTGCAGGAAAGCTCAGTATTACTCCTCCCATCACTCGTGAAGAAAACCCCGAGATACTTAAACTTCTCCACCAGCTTCAATGGGACTCCGCTAACATGTAGAGTGCATTGGACAGGTGCTCTAGAAATAACCATAACCCCGGATTTGTTCACGTTAACCCTCATTCCAGCATCAGCACATACGGCCACAAATCTATCTAGCGCGCGCTGAAGTTCCATTTGGGAGGATGTGAGGACAACTAAGTCATCTGCAAAAAGAAGATGACTTATCCTCAACTCTCCCAATGTAAAACACTCCTCGCCTCGACTGCGCTGCAACATCCAGTCCATATATATAATGAAAAGGACAGGTGACAAGACGCACCAGACGTGGGCGAAGTCCAACGCCCACGTTGAAAGGTGTTGATTTACTATCGTTAACCTGAACGCAGCTGCTACTGAATGGCCCTCAACAGAGGACCATCAATCGCATACTCCTGCAGAACACTCCAGAGTTTACCTCGAGGAACTCGGTCATACGCCTTTTCCAAATCTATAAAGCAGCTGTAGATTGGTTTGGCGTACTCCCAAGCCTTCTCGAGTACCATTCTTAGAATGAAAAGCTGGTCGGTTGTACTTCTGCCTTGACGAAACCCACACTGTTCATCCCCTATCCTGGATTCGACCATAGCTCTAGAACGCGCCTCCAACACCTTACCGGGAACATTTAAAAGAGTATTTGCCCCTATAGTTGGAGCACTCTTTTTTTTTATCCCCCTTTTTGAAAAGAGGAACAATCACCCCAGTTTGCCAATCGCTAGGTGTCTCACCGCATTCCCAGGCCACCTTAATGACACGAGAGAGTCATAATACTCCCTCTTTACCCATTGCCTTAAGCATTTCTAGCCAAATTTCATCCACACCAGCGGATTTGCCAACTTTTAGCGATTCAATCGCTTAAATGACTTCCTCCACCGTTGGACTATTCTCTGCCACACGCAAGACTATAGGTCTGTCCCCCTCAGTGCCCTGTTCGGTTCTTCTCTCTGATGGCTTCTTGAACTCCGGGTGTTTTAAACCACGCAGCTCTTTCCTCACCATCAGCCGCCACACCAACCCGCTTCTCTCCACAAACATCACGTGCAGAGGCAATGACAGCTGTTGAAAAAAGTCGCCATTCTTCCTCTAAATGCGATGGAACAGTTGGAATTTGCTCAAACCTTTCGGATATGTGTCGTGCGAAGTGTTGCCGCACCTCGCTGCTCTGTAATTTCTCCCACCGTATGCGTGTAACCACTCTTGGTTTCCGCCTTGGCAAACGAGGTACTCTATCAATAGGATACAGCTCACACAACACCAGGTGATGATCAGTTGACAGTTCAGCCCCTCTCAACACACGAACGTCACAAACCATCCCTTTCACACACGATGGTACCACAAAGAAATCTATCAACGATTTCTGTTGAAGACTCCTTCCATGAGATATGCGCCGTAGTTTGATGGAAGGTCGGCATATCAAATGCGATGTTTCACATGCGAGAGCACTAGAGCACTGTCTCCTTGAAAGATGTCTTCGGCAGGAGAATGAAGCTTCGTTGCGTATCGGGGTCCCTTAGCCCCTGGATGAAAGAATCCGTTTTTAGTTTCTCCACCACATCAACTGGAACACCCGCGTAGGCAAGATGGGATAGCCTCTCGATGTCGGCAGCATACTGTTGGATGGTCTCGTTTCCACGCTGCTTGCGTCCTTTAAGTTCCAGCTTGTGCATCTCCTGCATGTGCTCACTGCCGTATCTTCGATGAAGAGCTTCCCATATGGCTGTGTAGTTCTTTCTCAGGGTCTCCGGGATGGTCTGTAGTACATCAGCTGCTTCGCCTTTAAGTGAGATGACTAGGGCGGCCACACGGTCTTCTTCTCCCCATTGATTACGTTCCGCTGTTGTCTCAAATTGGAGCTTAAAGATGTTAAATGCACTTGTGCCGTCGAAGTTGGGAGCTGTGAATTTCGATGCTGCAGTCGGCACGACGTTTCCTTGATGCTGAACGTTCTTACAGCGATCGTCGAAGTAGGCTGAGTTTTTTGTGACGAACAAAAAATAAAAAAATAAAAAAAATAATTTTTATCTCCAAGAAAAAAAAAAAAAAACAATCTGAATAAAAAAGCAAAACCATCCAGAAAACATCAAATACAACACCTGCAGCCCGCACTCCGCATTATGGAAGTGTCGGGCTACGATTCTGAAAGTGCGTCAATAAGCGCACCAAGCAAAACCCTACCATCAACCAGAAGGGGGCTAAAGCCGACACCAAACCTCCTCAAGCGACCGTCCCATAACACCCCGACGGCGGAGACAACAGAGGAAACTCCAACAACATCAGCATTGGCAGCAGCAAAACGCCAATGCAATGACCACCCTACGCAAGACCAGGCACCATACGTGTCGGAAAAAAACTCCTTCGGCGTTCTGGCGAGCTCTGAATCGGACGACGAGGACGAAGACGTGCAAGTCCTAAATAGACGCATTCGTCTCATCGAGGAGAAGGTGCGTGCTATTAGGGAGAAACAAAGGGCAAGAAGGCAAAGGGAACAAGAAGCTACTATCCAACAAAACATAAGGAAGAAGCTACAGCAACAACAACAGCCAAAACAAGAACAATGCCAACTACAGCAAAAACAACACCAGCAACAACAACAACAGCAGCAGCAACAACATCAGCAGCAACAACAACAACAGCAACAACAACAACAACAGCAGCAGCAAAAACAGAAAACGCAACCCCAACCAAACAAAAAAACAGAAAAGAAGCAGCATGTTTCACAGCCAGGTCAGAAACAAAAACATCCGCAGAATCAACAACAGCCAGACAAAAGGCAACAGCAACAATCAAAAGAAAAGGTGCCACCAATCAACACCTATAAACTGGACCTGGATGACACCGTTATAATGTGTGAGTCAGCAATTGGCCTTAATTTTAATATTACTAGGTTAAGTGACGATAGGCATGCTATCTACTGCAACACAGTAGATCAGCACAAAAAAATTAAGGAATTGCTAAAGGGTTCCGAGACGGAGTACTTTTCATACACGCCAAAATCCGAAAGACTCCAAACCATGCTCTTAAAGGGCATGGATCCCCATACAGACCCAGAGCGGCTCCTGCAGTGCCTTAAGAGGTTCGATTGCGAGAGCTTCTCGTTCGTCAAAGTTAGGCACTTTGCCACGACTAGGTCCAGATGGCAGAAGCGATTATTGCCATTTTTCCTGGTCCAATTGACTCCCGAAAGCAGGGTGGAAAGCCTAAAGACGATCAAAGTCGTAGGCTGCCAGACCGTGCGTTGGGAGAGAGTAAGAAGGAACGGTAACATTTTGCAATGTAACCGATGCCAGAGGTTTGGGCACGTCGCGTCGAACTGCGAGATGCAGTATTGATGCGTAAGGTGCGCAAAAGACCATAAGCCCGGTGAGTGTGAACTGGGTCCGGATAAAGTTGAAAAGATGGAGTTGCTTGAGTGTGCGCTCTGCAACAATAAGGGTCACCCCGCAAGTTATCGGGGTTGCCCTAGATATAACCAGTTAAAGCAAAATAGGCTGGCCCGGCAGAGGGGAGTCGATGAGAGACGCCCTCCAATTCACTGGCAAACACCAGCTGTTACACCCCAAATGACCTACGCCCAAATGGCGTCAGGTTGGGGAAAGACAGCACAGCAACCAAAAACTGCTTCCAAAGCTCCAGTTGTTGTCCCTAAAGCACCAGAAGCAGAGTTGGACTTGCGTTCGATATTGTCCTCTATTCAGAGGCAAATCGGCCAACTTCAACAGCAGCTACAGGAACAGGCGACCCGGGTAGACCGACTCTACTCGCTTCTGCCGGGCCCAGCCCATTTCCAATCGTAATGGGCACGTTGAACGAGAGACCTCTTAAGATCCTGGCAGTGAACGTCAACTCACTAATTAGGATCGAACGAAGAGCCGCGCTCTTCAACTTGATGAAGGACGAAAGCCCTGATGTGCTTCTGGCTAGCGAAACTAAGCTAAACCAGAGGCACAAAATTCGACACAAGTCCTACAACATAATAAGAAGAGATCGACCCAACGCCACTCAAGGTGGAGGAGTTGCGATCTTTATTAAAAAAGATATTCATCATAAGGTCATTTATAGCCGTGAAGTGCGGAGGTTCCAGGTGCTAGAGGCTTGTATTGTGTGTATTCCCTTTCGAAATGGAAAGAGGATATACATAGTATCGGCCTATGCACCTGAAACCCCTCAACCCACAGTCTTTATCGCAGAGCTCGAATCGCTTTTTCGTTCTCTACGCTTAAGCTCGGATGAGAACTTTTATCTTTTAACAGGAGATTTAAATGCCAAACACGCCGACTGGGGTAACACATCATCCAACACTAAAGGCAACCTCTTAAGTCATTGGTGCAACCAACACAGTATTGAGTATAAGCTCAAACTACTGGCAACAGAAAGTCCGTCATTCCCAAGGAGTGGCTCCTATCTGGATCTCATGCTGCTCGACTCACGTCTGAGCCTGACAGATACAAACGAACGGTCTACTAACTGTCTACGGACCTTGGCATACGACAGTGACCATTGCGGCTTTGGAGCCGTAATCAAAATACCAGACGTATTCACGGAATTGGGGGAGTATGCGCAAACGCATCTTTACGATTATAGTAGAGTGCGTTGGCCACGCTTCACCAGATCCCTGACAAGCGCACTCACTTCGAGTGCCTCCCTTCCACCATTCAACAGAAACCTATCAAATCATGAAATTGATGGGTATCTTGACAATATGGACGTGACAATCAAACAAACGATGGACAGAACGATACCACGCCAACGGCATTACGATACCACGGACGTGTACCGAAACGCGACCATAGACGCACTTCACAGACAAAAAAGTAGACTCCTGTCAAGACTCAAACTCTTGTACAGACGGTTTACTGATAGACATGATCCAGAGATCAGGACACTGAAATCTTTGATTAAAAACCTCCAGCAATTGATTACAGAGAATTACAGAATTTCTGTAAGTTCGTACTGGAACAACAAAATTCGGGATGTGAAGTCCAACAACCCGAATATGTTCCCACAAATAAATCAAATTTTTCGGAGAAATAATCAAAACGACTTACAAAATTTGAAGCTTCTGAGGACGCCAGACAATGAACGAATTTTACGAACCGTGAGCATAGATCCAGAAGATGCTGTTCTGGATGACGACTTCTTTGTGATCGAAGATCCACAGATCCCCCTTTTGTATCGACGGTAGAGCTTCAAACGATCTTCGAATCTCTGAGAAAGAAGAAATCCGCAGGCATCGACGGAATCTCTAATACTGTACTTAGACACCTTCCACCGATGGCTATAGAGGCATACACTATCCTGTTTAACAACGCGCTCAATAATGCATATTATCCGGTGCGTTGGAAAACAGCGGTGGTGCAGCCCATCCCCAAGAAAGGAAAAGATTCGTCCAACCCGGCAAATCTCCGGTCGATAAGTCTCCTTCCGAGCATCAGCAAGGTATTCTAGAAGATGATTCACAGAGCCCTTTCAAAATGGGTTGAGGACAAAGACATCATTCCGGATAACCAATTCGGTTTCAGGGCGGGGCATGGTACTATTCATGCAGCGTCGAAACTCGTGTCGGATACCCAATGGAACAGATGCAAGAACCAATGCACAGGTGCCTGCCTGGTTGACTTGGAAAAAGCCTTCGACACCGTATGGTTAGGGGGACTTTACTACAGGCTTAACCAGCTAGGCATAAGTAAACCACTGCTGTATATGATCTATGATATGTTAATGGGAAGAAAGTTCGTTGTAAAAATTGCCAACGTGACTTCTTCTCAAACATTTGATATCAAAAATGGTCTACAACAAGGCACGGTAAACTCGCCGATCCTTTTCAACATTTACGTCAGTGGTCTGATAGCTTCGCTTCGTCACTCGATAGCATACGCAGACGACCTTGTCGCGTATAGAACAGGTCCAACGATTGACGTCATAGTTACTCTCTTGCAACGTGACTTCGAAAAAATTCAAACGTTTTGTAATGACTGGAAACTGAAAATCAACTTCCAAAAATCGGAAACTATTTTGTTTAGAACGCCATTGTCTGGGGCCTCTAGGGATACCAGGAAAAACTGGCGAAAATTCTCCATAACTGGTCCGGATGGGCGTCCACTGGCGAACCAAAATGTAGTCAGATACCTCGGTATCTGGTTGGATCAATATCTGTATTTTAATAAACATATAGATGTTGCTTTGGCCAGGGCTCGGGGAGCTTTCACTCTGTTAAGATGGCTGTTTCATAGCAGCCAACTTGATAAGAAAGTCAAAATAATCTGTTACATGGCTTTAATCAGGCCCATGATCGCCTATGGATGTCCCGTTTGGTTCAATGTGAGTGCAAGCCTGATGGAAAGGATTCGAGTGTTTGAGAGACAATGTCTAAGGACCTGTCTCTCATTGCACAGAACACCAGAATCCGAGTACATAAAATACTATCCCAACGAGGTCCTATACAATAGAGCCAAAATTATTAGGATTGACAACTTTTTGATCAAATTGATTCGAAGTCACGTTGCAAGGGCGATGACTTCGACCAATAACTTGATATCTGGGGCTTATTACCCAAATGAGTTATATCACGAGAGAGCTCGTCTTAGCGGCTTTGTTCCCCCAGAAGCGTTCTTACATTACGACAACCGCGAACTGATACAGGACAAATCGGCGATTCCGTTAATCTTCCACGTGGCCCGAAGGTGTGTGGAAAAGAGCTTATCTTACGAACGGGATGTAGCACTCCGTGAGCCGGGGCGACTCCGTTTCAGTATGGCAATGTCAGATCGGGATCGAGCAGACGTTGCTCGACAAACGCAACGTTTCTGGTGGCTTGTACAGTCTCCGTCGCTGAATCCTTTGGGCCTAGCGTCATAAAAAATCATTAAATAAAAGGCCAATTGCTGAATATAGGTTAGGTAGTAGTAAGTTAATTAGGTTAGTTAGGTTAGCTGTAAGTTTTGTATATATGTGTATGTATATATATATTTATATATACATGTCTATGCATGTACATATATATATATATGTATATACATACAGATAAAATAGGATAGGCTAGATTAGGATTACTAGTTTTAGTTAGTTTTAAGGTTATACTCACTAATAATATGCTAAGTTTTTTTAACTAATTTTTCTTAGCCTTAATACTAATAAACTAATAAACGAATTCCACAACAAAAAGAATAGACGTCGAAAGACAAAATTAAAAATATACTGTATAGCTTAGAGTGCCCGTTCAGGTCCAGTATGCTACGTTAAATAGATAAGATATTTAAGATAGGTTTAAGCGTTTTACCTAGAATAAGTTATTTGGAAAAATATTAATAAAATGCTTTTAAAATGTAAAAAAAAAAAAAAAAAAAATGCTGAACGTTCTGGAAAGTTTTCTCGAGTTCCAGAACCTTCTTGTCCAACGTCTCGATTCTCTTTTCTTGGTTATTTTCAAGATCTAGAACCTTCTTGTCGAACCTCGACTCCAGTGTCTCGATTCTCTTTTCTTGATTATTCTCGAGATCTAGAACCTTCTTGTCGAACCTCGATTCTAGTGTCTCGATTCTCTCTTCGACGTCCTGGAATCGATCGTTGACTGTCTGCTGGATGTTACTTAGGCTTTCTCGATTGTTCTCTAGCATCCCTTCTAACGTCTCCAGCTTCTGGCTCAAGGAAGTGGAGTTTTCCTCCAACTTTTGATTTACGGTCGCCTCCAGTTTCTGGCTTATGAAAGTTGAATTTTCCTCCAACTTTCTACTTACGGCAGCGGAATTTTCCTCCAGCTTTTGATCTAGTTTCTGGCTCAGGGAGATGGAATTTTCATCCAGCTTCTGGCTCATAGCATTCAGAGCCGTGAGAATGTGCTGCATATCGAATGTTGGCTCGCTGGATGTCGACGGCTTCTCCACCCCGAACTCGTGATTCTCCCAGTCGACACCTTCTTCCTGCAACGCTGGTCGCAGTCTCTCCACCAGGTTTTCTTTACTTCCCACTGTGGATAGTTCCCGAGCAACCAGCTCTCTTTTCAGTTGTTCGATGGTCAACTTTTCCAATTTCACCATTTTCTCCATATAAACGCGGATCGAGTTGAAATAAAGTCGACTCGACTCGATCCAACTAGCAGAGCTGGATCGAGTTGAAAAAATTCATGTAAACCTGGGTCGAGGAGTCGAACTGACATTTTGTCTCTGTGTGTGTGAGATAACTTTTTTGCTTTTCTTTCTTTTCGCTTGTTGGTTGACACAACGCAGGACTAACACAATCAAAGTAAAACGTCCGTATATACATACTATCTGTCACTTCAACTACGTTTGAACTCTTCGATCTTTCGTCTACGTAGCAGAAAAACTTGGATCGAAATTTCAACTCAGTTTCGACTCGATCTTTCGACTACGCATGTAAACGGGGTAACGTATAGTATCGGTGTGTATTACAATAGCAACCAACCCCAACGGGCAGACGTACGAAAGATTGGTATGTATGTATGTATCTCATTGTTTATCCCTGGTCTAAGCGTTCCTATAGATCAGCCATACTCAACCTTTTTTTCCCTCGGGCCACATTCATTTGTTTGCTAATTCACGCGGGCCGCAACATTATAGATTTTGGGTGATGACCTTTTCGAGGAGTCTAGGGATAAGCATAAAACACGAGCCTTTTACAAGAAAGCCAAAGGCCTTGCAGGAGGCTTCAAAAAGGGCACCCAGGCTCTTCGAAACTGCGAGGATAATCTTGTCACCGACCCGCAGGGAATAGTGGATGTATTTAAGCAGCATTTCCAACAGCTACTTAACGAGCATGATCAAGAGAGAGCTGTAGGAACCGAGCAAATCCCAACTCCAGCCGCTGAAGTAGTCCTCCCACCCAGCATCTAAGAAGTCGGCACAGCTATTCAGAAGCTGACGAATAACAAGGCCGCAGGCTTAGATGGCTTTCCATCAGAGCTCTTCAAGGCTGGCGGCGATGTTCTGCTAGGGAGAATGCACCTGCAGAATCTGGGAAGACGAAAGCATGCCCGACGACTGAAATACCAGCTCTATTTGCCCCATCCACAAAAAAGGCGATCCTACCTCTTGCAAGAACTATAGAGGTATATCCCTGCTCAATGTCGCATACAAGATCCTGTCCAGCGTATTGTGTGAACGTCTAAAACCATTTTGCACCGCACTAATCGGCAGCTACCAGTGCGGCTTCCGGCCCGGCAAATCAACTATAGACCAAATTTTCACACTTCGGCAAATCCTGGAAAAGACCAACGAGTTTCGAATCGATACACACCATCTTTTCATCGATTTCAGAGCCGCATACGACAGCATTCATCGTGAAGAACTGTTTGGTGCGATGGCCGAATTCGGGATCCCGGTAAAACTGATCCAGTTGTGTCGCGCCACGCTAATTAACACGCGATGCACCGTGCAACTCGGTTCTAGAACCTCGGAACCATTTGAAACATGGACCGGATTTCGGCAAGCAGATGCGCTGTCATGTGACTTCTTCAACCTGGTGCTGGAGCAGATAGTGCGACGGGCAGGCGTCAACAGGGAAGGCACTATCTTTTACAAAACCATCCAGCTGCTAGGATACGCGGATGATATCGACATAATCGCGTGTTCTCGCCGTGGCATCGTGGAAGCATTCACGGCGATTGAAGAACAAGCGAAACGAGTTGGTCTTAAGATCAATGAGGACAAAACGAAATACATTCTGTCAAGCAAAAACCAATCCGTCGCTCACCACCTGGGACAAAATATAACAATTGACAGCTACAATTTCGAGGTAGTTAAGGAGTTTGTCTACCTCGGGGCAAACGTAAATTCCACAAATGACACAACAGTGGAGATCCGGCATAGAATCGCCCTTGGCAACCGCTGCTACTTCGGCTTGTCCAAACAACTGGGGTCAAAACTCCGCACTCGAAAGACCAAAGTCATGCTTTACAAAACGCTCATACTGCCAGTCTTGCTGTACGGAGCCGAAAGGTGGACGATAAGCAGGACAGCGGAGCTGATTTTGGCCTCTTTCGAAAGAAAAATTCCGCGCCGGATATTTGGTCCTGTCTGTGAGGAAGGTGAATGGAGAAGAAGACACAACCGCGACCTCTACGAGCTGTACGAAGATATGGATTTAGCCCGGAAGGCAAAGATCCGTCGACTACACTGGCTCGGCCACATCGAGCGCATGGACATCAACGGTCCAGCTAAGAGGGTCTTCGACTCCGAGCATTCTGG
This sequence comes from Eumerus sabulonum, assembly GCA_951905685.1. Taxonomy (NCBI): domain Eukaryota; kingdom Metazoa; phylum Arthropoda; class Insecta; order Diptera; family Syrphidae; genus Eumerus; species Eumerus sabulonum. The sequence continues at coordinate 27,542,460 of OX645062.1, read as the reverse complement.
TTCGAGAAGAAGAGGAAGACCGTACCTCCGGTATAAAGACCAAGTAATCGCGGATGTAAGACATCTTGGTCTTGATAACTGGAAGCAGCGTACCCGGGACCGTCAAGAATGGAAGGCAGCTATAGCTCAGGCTCAGATCCTCCATGGATCGCTGGCCTGATAAGTAAGTAAACAAAGAAAAAAGTTCAAAAGTTAAAAAAATTATTGTGGGAGTATTGATGTCAGAACTGAAAAATGTGCGCACCATAATGTTTCATTTAACGTATGTTTTCAATAAACAAAATAATTTGAAACAATTGTGTTCCCCATTAGTGTGTTTCGGGCCGCACATAAAGATCGGCCGCAGGTTGGGTATAGCTGCTATAGATAGTAGCGGCCTTCAAAAAAAAAATACTATTTCATATAGCTGGCAACGCCCGTTGGTCTAGTTCGAAACCACATTGTGGACATGCAAATGCAACATTCCCGGTACCATACGTGTTGCATGGAAGTGGCAAAGCTACTAGGCTTGCCGAGTACTTCAACTTTTCTCAGATAAATATCTTATTAAACATATTTAGCTACATTTTTGATATACATATAACCAGTACCACAGATGAGATTAAAACAACGTTTCAATGTTACTAGCTTTTAATGCACTTCCACAAGCTCTCAAAATATTTCTTGTAAAATGAATACGTAGACACCACTGGAACTGGACACCACACTGCTTAACATATCTAAACACTTGATTTGATTACTTTTACTGAACACATGTTCACACAAATTAACAGATACATTCAGTCACATTTGAACAACCACGGTTGTGAGTTGTGTCGGGTCGGTTGTCTATTGCCTAGATTCGGTTGTTTTGTATTTTTTACATTTTATTGTTTCATTTGTTGGAATATGTGAATTTCGAACAATTTTGCCTCGTATATGTGTGCATTTTCGATTGTGCTACGTTGAGATTTATTTTCTGTCTCCCCTATTTAGTGATTGGGGAGTCGGATTAAATAGATTTAATTATTTATTGGATACCAGTGAGATATTGGTGCGCGATTGAGCATATATGTGCGTCATGTTTTTATTCGAACGCATTTGAATATCTAAAGGGGGCAAGTGTGCTCTGTGTTTATCGGGTTGCGGTATGGAATGCTGATTCAGAAGTTTACGATTCGATTTATTCGGAATATCAGCATATTCTCTCGTTCGGCTAAATGCTAGTTCGCTGTCTGGCCCAGATGATAACAAAGAGTATCGTCAGCAGGCTGCGTATGTATTTCATATCTACAATTTGTGTGCGATATATGTAAATGTAAAGAACTTATGTAGATACTTACTGTGAAGTGGGTGCAATCTGTATGAAATATGCATGTGTGTCATATACCAATAGTCATTTACTTGTGTTTGTGAAGTGAAGTGTTTAATCGTGTTGTTGCGTTCGAGTTGCCAATGTGTATTTCGATTGTTTTGGGAGAAAACAAATATTTCCGGTGCAGGTAATTAGAATTGTCTTATTCTAACGTTTATGTATACATCTAGTCGCATGTAGACTAACAGTCTGAGTTTGATTTTAATTCCACACAAAACAGTATGTATATGCCGGTCAACAACCGCAATTGTATGCTTTGTATATGCTTCAAAGAGCATTAGTCATCTATTGTATTATACATAATAAGCACTTACATAGGTACATACATACACATATAGCATAAATGTGTCGCCTTCATTTCGTAAGGTTGAATTGCTGGCGAAGTAGAAATATTCATACAACCTAACCTACATAGGAATGTATAAACCCGTTTGGTTAAACGCGATAAGTGTCAAGACCAAAACGAGAATATAATACGAGTACTTAAGTACTATACGCGCGGATAATTTATCTAAATGCCACTAGCGCCTACATACATATGTACTTATTCTTGGGTAGGAGTTCCAATGGATATGCAATCGTAAACAGGCAATCACAAGAGGGAAGCAACAAGCACTTGCATATGATTGCACATTATGTAGTTTGAAAACCGGTATATTATATCATTATAAATGCAGAATTCTATGTATGAATGACATTCGCTAAGTCGGAGTCTACACGAGGGCTTTCTTTTTGCGCCTTTTTCTTTTGAACCTACGTTCCAATTTGAGGACGCGACTTATGAGACTCAACGCAGCTGAATCAAAAAAAAAATTAATTTTTATGACTTTATTCGCCTCCATTACAAAATCAACTGAACTTAACTCATAGCTTAATTTTACTTATGACCTATGTTGCAGAGGTGAACGGATGTGCAGCAGACGCTGATAATGCATTTACCCAATTCACCTGTGCAATTACAATCGATCATGTTATGATTATTTCGCTGGAATTCGCACTACGTTGCTGTTATTGCTGAGCTTGTTTCCGCCGCTGTGTGGAATGCTGTCTGACGGTGTACTCTGCCGCTTGTACTGTTGTTGTTGTGGGTTATTCTGCTGTTTGTGTTGTTGTTGTTATAGGTGGAAGGTTGTTCCTGTAACTCCTCCCCCCTAAGACTGAAGCGAGGGTCCTGGAAAGCTTGATGGACTGGACGGGAGCGAAGTATTGAGTTTAGCCTTAAACTGTCTATTGCATAGAAATATTGGTATTATTATAATTATTGAAATTATTAAAATTGAAAATAGATAAATGTCTCGCCGTGTGCTGTCCCATGTTAGGATTTTGAATTTTTCCTGTTGATGAAATTTGAAATCGTTAAATTTTTTTATATTGAGATTTTCTATTGTAAGGTTAGAGTGGATGATATTATAGTTTGTGGGATAGATGTGGATTTTGTCCCAGTGGGTGTAGGGTTTGCTCCTATAGACTACATTGTTTATATAGACATCACAGTCCTTGTATGTGATCAAGGCTGAGCCCTCAATGGTTTGCTCGAAATTACATGTGGAGTTGATAAAGGTGCGTGGGGCGTCTATAAGGAGTATGTTGTTGTCTTCTGGCTGGGTAATGGACTTTATTTCATTGATGTCTTCCGTTGTGCAGGTAGCGGGCTTATTTCTTAGGATTCTTCCGATGCATGTTGACTGTTGTAGCGTTTCTTGATGCGTTGATTCCTTGCAGATGAATATCTTCTCCACTTTAGGGCACATGTGTTCAAAGTACTGTATAACATTATCGTCTATAGCTAGGTATGGTTTTACAATTATTTGTTTAGTTTCATTAATAGGTATTGGGATAATGTGGAAAAAGGAAAAAGTGTGTTGGGAAAATATAGGGATTCTAATGTTGAAAATAATTTTAGAGCCGTTGCAGAAAGCCTGAAGTTCGAGTAATTCGTATAAGTTTTCGTCTGATTTTATTTCTATCGTATTGTTAAGGACTTCATGGATGAGAGAAAGTTCGTCAGGATTTAGTATAATTTTTGGAACGCTATTAGTCTTGGCTAGTACCATTGCTTCCGAAATGTCGCGTATATGATTGGTTAAAAGGTCAACGTTAAAACTGATTCGGTTCAGGTATTGAGAGTGGATGAATGAATCTGCGTTTGATCGTATTATGACTAATGTTCTGTTATTGTAATCGGCTATGTACTTCTGAATAAGATTCTGTTGGTAATTTATGTGATCCGTAATATTCTTGAATCTTTGAATCATTTCATGGTTTAGTTTTGATTTTGAAGCTGTTTGGTCTATCAGGTGGTTTTGGGTTTGTTTTAAGTTTTCTATTTCATCGTTAATTCTTTCTGCGTCATAGGCGTCCATATTTCCTGTTATTAGTTTTATTGTACTGCCTAGTCCGTTAATGAGTCCTCTTTTTGGTCTCTGTTTTTGTCTCGGTAATAAAAGGTCTATCCTGGTTTTTAAGTCTCTGAGTTTGGACTCTACAGTGTCTACGCTTGGCTGGAGGTTCTTGAATGTTCTGAAATGTAGAAGGGATGTTCGGATTTGTTCTACGTTCTCTATATATTCGTCTAGGTCTATAACATGAATGAGGTTGTAGAATGTCTTTATTAATTTTGCTTTTCCTAATTTAAGCGGGAGTACTCCGTTGTATTTTGAGAGGTCACGTATTTCCAGTTCCTGAGCTGATATTAATATTAGCCTTAAGATAAAAATGAGAAAATTTGGTTAAGCTTCAAGTGTGTTTACGTTTTTTCTTAATTCTAGCTTTATGGAATTTCTTATTCGTCGTAGTTAGAAGTGTTACTTTGTTGTTTTCTTTTACTACATGCCTACTGAATCTCGGGGTGAGCTTATTTCTTTTACACTCTTTTCTATATATAAAATCATGTGGGTTTCTGTCTTCTGGGTCGTTTCTATCGTTATTAAGTCTGTCTATTCTCTTGCTAACGCCCTGTTCTAGTCTGTCCTTAATTTTAGGGAAAAAGTCTTGTTGGAATTTTGTTAGTTCTGTCAAGTACTCGTGTTCGTTGGTATGAGTTAAAGTGTTATTGAATTTATATGGTCTTCCGTAGAAAAGTTCAAAGGGAGTGAGTTTTGTAGCAGAGTGGATTGCATTGTTATACGTGAATATTGTTTCAGAAAAAATTTCTTCATGATCTAATTCTAGTCTATTTTCTCTGAACGTTGAAAGGATGATTCGATAAATTTCTGTTAAGGATGAGTGTAGTCGTTCGACAGGAGAGTTGCTACTCGTCTGTTGAAACGAGGTGGTATGAAGTTCGATTTGAAACCGCCTGCAGAAGTCTTTAAAAATGTTGGACATAAATTCGGATCCTTGGTCGACGACGATTTTGGATGGGATGCCGTGTAGGCTAATAAAGTTCTTAAGTGATTTCAGTACGTTAATGCTATTTCTGGAAGGGAGAGTATATCCCGTTGCGAATTTCGAAAATTTGTCTAAAATTGTTAGGATGTGTCTGTTGTTAATTGCATATATGTCGATATGGAGGATGTCGAGGGGTTTTGCCGGGGTTTCGGGTTTTTCGTATTTAATTTTTTGGGGGTTTCGTTCGTACTTTAGTGTTTGACATTTTTCGCAGTTATTAATCGTTTCCGAGATTTTAGTTTTCATATAGGGGAAATAGAAATTTCGTTTCAGATGCAAAAGGGTTTCCTCTATACCTCTATGGTTATTGTCTTTGTGGTAAGTTTCGATTAGTTTTTCTTGCTCGTCTGTGCTTCTTATGTCTTTTAGGATATCTGTACACCGAATAAGTCGAAAGGATTTCCTACTTGCGAAAAATTTAGAATAGGTTGATTGTATTTTGCGAAAGGTTTCGTCGTCCGTATAGATTGCGTTCAGTTTCTTCGGGGAAAACAGTCTTTTGAAGATGTCGATAATAGTACTCTCGTTAAATGTTTTGTCTCTAATAGTTCTGCGTTGTTTGTTTCTGAAGATAATCTCTAGTGTCATGGGTGATCCCTTGTCAGATTTTTGTAGTATGTATTGTAGACTGAATTCATTGAGAGGTCTTTCAGAGATGGGAATACCATCGTCTAAGTTTTCTATTGCCGAGTGTGTGGTTGAACCACTGGTGCCTTGAACTGATTCGGTATCGTTAACGTTGATATCTAAGCTCTGAAATGTTTTCGGACAATCAATTCTAACCCTGCTGAGAGCATCTGCGTTCGTATTGCTCTTACCTTTCTTATATCCTATTTCATAGTCATATTCCTCTAGTTTGAGGCGCCAGCGTAACAATTTTGAATTGGGATCTTGAAGATTCATAATCCATGTTAGTGGCTTATGATCTGTTATGATGTTAAATTTACGGCCAAAAAGGTAGGGTCGAAAGTACTTGGTTGCCCAAACGATGGCAAGAAGCTCTTTCTCTATTGTGGAGTAGCCAATTTCGGTTGTAGTCAAGGTTTTGCTCGCGAAGCATATTGGCTTGTCGCCTCCAATTGGACCCTGTGACAATATTGCGCCGATGGCAAAGTTACTTGCATCGGTTGTTAAGTTAAACGGCTTAGTAAAATCGGGGTACTGTAGAATTGGATCATTCGACAGTATATCTTTACAGGTCTGAAATGTTCTAATGTATTCTTCGTTGATCTCGATCTTCTTGTCCTTCTTTAAGCATGTTGTCAGGGGTTTAACAAGTTTCGCGAAGTCCTTAATGAACTTCCTGTAGTATCCCAATAGCCCGAGGAAAGCTCTTATTTCCTTTTGTGTGCGTGGGAGTGGAAACTGTTTGATGGCGTGAACTTTGTTGGGGTTTGGTTTAACGCCTTCAGTTGAGACAATATGACCCAGGAACGCAATTTCTTTTTTTAGGAAGTCAGATTTTTCTAGTTGGATTTTGAGATTGGCCTCTTTAAGTTTTGTAAATACCTTTTTTAGGTTTTCGAGGTGCTCTTGTAGAGATGTGGAGAACACAATTATGTCGTCCATGTATACCAGACAACATTTTCCTACCAAATCTCTCAGGATATTGTCCATAATCCTCTGGAATGTAGAGGGGGCATTCTTCAAGCCGAATGGCATCCTTAAGAATTCATAGTGGCCACCATCTACGGAGAAAGCGGTTTTAGCGATGTCTTTCGGATCCATCTCGATTTGATGGAAACCGCTTGCTAAGTCCAATGTCGAGAAATACAAGCATTTTCCCAATTTATCTAGTATCTCATTTATGTTGGGAATAGGATACTTGTCGGAAATTGTTTTCTCGTTTAATTTTCTGAAGTCGATCACGAGTCTCCATTTCTGGTTCCCGTTATGATCTTTCTTCTTGGGTACTACCCAAACGGGCGCACTCCACGGGGAATAACTATGCTTTATTATCCCTTGATCAAGCATTGATGTTACTTGCTTTCGGATTTCCTCCTTATGGCAGTATGGATATCGGTATGTTTTCGTATATATGGGGATGTCATCTATCGTGTGTATTCTATGTTTGATTTGGTTGGTGAAACTTAGATTCTGACCTTCTTTGAAGAAAATGTCTTCAAATTCTCTACACAATCTTATGAGACCTTTCTTTTCTTCGGAGTTCAAATGCTCTGTATGAAGGAGTTCTGCAATTTCGGGGTCACTTTGGGGACTATTGAGATTTATATTGAAATTGTTTATTTCTATGAAGTGAGAGGAAAGGTAGGGTTCGACCTTGAGGGGTTGTTCGACAAGAAAGGGTTTATCGATGGGGGAATTATTGGTTACTTCGATTACACAGTACCAATCTTTCGCTGTGTAAATGCCCTCTGATATGGCAAGATTAGGTTCGACAAGAGTGTTTCGAATGAAGACGTCTCCGCTTTGCACGTCTACAGGTACTTTAACTATCGCTTTCGTATTGGAAGGGATTATGTGTTTTCCAGAGCTGAAATTAGGTTTGAACAAAAGTGGAATAGTGGAACTGGGAGTAGTCAACAGTTTGTTCTCTAAGTCTATTTTTGCACGAAGTTGGGATAAAATGTCTAATCCTAAGAGACCATCGAAATAGTTGTGGAATCTAAACAGAAGGAATTTAAATTTACCGGTTTCGTTAAATTCGTTAAATATAGGTACGGATACCCTTTTATTTAGTTCGTGGTTATTGAGAATTGTGGAAATTTTAATAGGGGAACAATTTTCGACTTTTAGGTTGCGGGCAAATTCGGGGTTTAAGAAGGAAGCTGATGCTCCTGTATCAATTAGGAATTTTAATGGGCGACCAAATGGGGATGAAATGTGGATATAAGGTAATATGAATCCGTGCTTATTGATATCTAAGTATCCGACGGGTTTTCTGAGGCAGTGTCTTGAAAATTTTCGTTTTCTAATTCCTGCATCGCAGCTAGTGTTTGTTGGTCTTGCTCGTTAAGGTCCTGGTCCTGGTAGACGTAGTGCTGGTCTAAGTTAGGTAGGTACGATGGTGGTAGATTGTTTCTTGAGTTATGTGCGTTTACATTGTGTACTTCTTCTATTGTGTATCTGGGTGTATTGCTGCGCCTTGTTTGGTTTGACATAGGCGGCCTGTACGTTGTCGGCTGTGTATAGCGAGATTGCGTTGTACCGAGTTCCATTGGTTCTGTCGGGGGAATGGCACGTTGTGGTGTATTTGGTCTGACGGGATGTTGGTTAAATGCTTGGGCGTTGTTTGAGGTTTGGTATGATGATAAAAGAGGGTAATTATATGCTGGTGCGAGAGCTTGGGTATGGTTTCGGGAATATTGAGGATTAGTTACGTTGAATGGAGTTGGTCTGTGGGGTATGTTCTGCTGAGGAGGTCTGTAAGTTTGATTTGGTTGTAATGGTCTTTGGTTTGTAGTGTAGCCTCTTTGTGGGTTGTGGGACTTTTGTTGGTATTGATAAAGGTTGGGTTTCCTTGCTGGTGGGCGATACTCATACTTCATATAGAACATATTCTGCTCTTGTATGCAGTATGAGAGAGCTATGGCTAGAGATGTTGGTTTCATGGCCCTAATGTTAGAGCCAAGTGGCTCTCTTAACCCGGACAGGAAGGCATTTAAGCACATTTCCGAGAAAAGGTCTTTTTTTGCCTTGATAACGTTGTGATCGGTTTCGTGAATGAGGACGTTGTTGTTTAGGGTAGCTTGCAATTCGATCACTTCGCTGTGGAATTCTTCGATGCTTCTGTTGCTCTGTCTCAGGAGATGTAGATCCCTTATTAGCGAGGTCTCGTTGCGTTTATCTGAATAGTGTAGTACTAAATTTGTTTTTATTTCGTCCCAGTTCAAATTTGTACCGTACATATTGAGTACCTCATTTGCTTGGCCGTCTATTTTATTCCGAATGGCCCTGAGAATAATTTGACCTAGAGGACTGTTTGTCACGCCTTTTACGTGCATTAGGATTTCCTCGACGTTGTTGATGAAATCATACAACAGTCTTGGATTGCCGTCGAAACGGGGTAAATCCTTTACAGCGTCCGGGATTCGAAGCGAATCGAAAATATCTCGGAAATTAGGGGATGCAATGGTAGCTGCCGCAGAAGTTGTAGCTATATTTGGATTCATGGTGGCGTTTGCGATTGGAGGTGAAGGAAATGAATTAAAGGTGAGGTCGCAATTGGTTTTAAGCACTGATTCCGGGATAGAACTAAGGCTCTTAAATTTGAACTAGTTAGAAAGCTTAGGATAAGGGGATTTCCTAACGGAGGTTTTGTTTGGGGATGGCATACAGTGGAGAAAAATATTATATTCAGGTAATTTTAATTTTCGTGTGGTTTTACAATTGTATATTTTGTTTGCTTAGCGAATTGGAAGTATAGTATAGTATTGGTTAACTTTCAATTAGATACGTGGTGTAATATAGGTCTGATATATAATAATATAAGTTTAATTTTCGTTACAAAAAAAGGTATAATTATTTTCGTTACAAAAGGATATGTAATTTAAACTGGTTTTCGATTAGTATATTTATTAATTTATTATCAATCGATCAATCGTTGTATTTCAATTAATTTTCTATTTACGTAATAACTTCTTTTTCTTTGACCTTATTTGTTGTTATTCTTTTATTTATTTACTTATTTTTTTTTTTTTTCACTGCTTATTTATATACATATATATATATATATTTCTAAAATGAAGACAATGATTATACAGTATCTGACTCACATGTACTGGAGTATTAGGAATATATTCATCCTTGGGTTGACTTCTTGTTGAATAGCGAAGGCTGCGTTGGATCCCGCGATGAAGATTAACAGTAAACCTCTGCTTTTTCCTCTTCGATACTTGGTAGTGTCACAAGACTGAGATTAGTCCAAGCACTTCAACTGTTCTTAGGTTCACGACCGCAAAGAATTTAAAAATTCACTGTTAAACGTAAATCGCGAAACTTCGACACGGAAAACCACCGTTTCTTCGTTTTATTTTTCCTTTACGTACTTAACACCGGTCGGACTACACGACTGCGCCACTTATGAGACTCAACGCAGCTGAATCAAAAAAAAAATTAATTTTTATGACTTTATTCGCCTCCATTACAAAATCAACTGAACTTAACTCATAGCTTAATTTTACTTATGACCTATGTTGCAGAGGTGAACGGATGTGCAGCAGACGCTGATAATGCATTTACCCAATTCACCTGTGCAATTACAATCGATCATGTTATGATTATTTCGCTGGAATTCGCACTACGTTGCTGTTATTGCTGAGCTTGTTTCCGCCGCTGTGTGGAATGCTGTCTGACGGTGTACTCTGCCGCTTGTACTGTTGTTGTTGTGGGTTATTCTGCTGTTTGTGTTGTTGTTGTTATAGGTGGAAGGTTGTTCCTGTAACTCGCGTCCACACGGAGCTTTTCTTCGTGTGCCTGTTTCTTGGCATTTCGCTTCACATTTCAATTTCGTTGCTTGTGGTGATGTTTGAAAAGTAAGAATGGTATCCAAACGTACACTTCCAAGTCAGAAACAGGAGTGAAGCGGAATAGCAAAACAAAGAAAAGGAGATAAGGAAATGGCAAAAAACCCACGAAGTAACTACCCGCGCGTGAGTGTGCCATTGTATTTCTGTTTCACTTACCCTCTCTTTTACACTTATTTTAGCCTGGTGAGGGCTAGCCCTCGTGTAGACTCCGACTAACACATGAACAACCATAAACGATACCCTTTTCAGTATGAAATTACTTACTTACTTACTTTGATGGCGCTACAGTTCGGGTTGAACCAGGGCCTCAACCAACAAGCCTCTCCAGCCGGTCCTATCTTTGGCCAGCCGCTTCGAGTGCCGCACGCCCAGTTAGTTGAGGTCCCTTTCCACCTTAAATGCGGTCGTCCTCTGCTGCGTCGTCCCTCGGGGTTGGAGTCGAAGACTCTTCGGGCCGGAGCGTTGATGTCCATTCGCTCTACATGGCCTAGCCATTTTAGACGTTGGATCCGAAAACGTCTAACCAGGCCGATGTAACACTATGGCTATCAGTCTTGGTGTTCCCCAAGGCTCAGTGCTTGGTTCTATTCTATTTCTTATATATGTATGCCAAGTTCTTGTTTACCCAACCATTCATAGGAAAAGTCAGGCCTTTTGCAGATGACCTTGGGATCTGTCAATCCACTAAACCTAGTAGCTGGTATAAATAATGATGTTGAGTTATTAAGAATCTGGTTCGTGGAACATAAGCTAGTTGCTAGCAATAAGACTAAATTTATGTTCTTCAGCAAAATCGGTCTAGCCGTTTTTTGTTAAAAATTAAATAACTTAAAAATATGCAAAAACAATTAACAACACCTGGTGTTTCCAAGCGGTCCTCCATCTAAGTACTGACCGCGCCCGACGCACGATGCTGGTTGATTGGACGAGGACCGATACATTGCATTGTTTTTTTTTTTTTTTTTTTTTTTGGATTTTTAATTCATTTTGTTTCACAAAAATCTTAATACTATGTTACATGCTAGACAAAATAAGTAAAACTAGCTTGTAACATAACTACATTCTATGTCTTACTGACCCTCTGCGGGCACTTTAATACAAACACTATCTATACATATATACTTAACTTATGTCTTTCGACAACTTAATATCTACAGTAATTCATTACATATGAGATTGCTCGGACGGTGCTGTGTTTGGGTAAGGAAACGCACACTCATGAGCTGCTCGTGAGTGTGCACTACTCAACGAGCAATTATTAAACGCACGCGCTCATGAGCAATTGGCTGTGAGCATTTTTATTTTCGCTCACGAATCCGAGTGTGTGTGTGTGCATTTATGGAAACTCACCCCTGTGCACACCGCGCACTGTTCTTTAAAGAGAACGCACACTTATGTGTACTCTGTAGGGTTGGTTCTGTTTAACGCACATGTGGAGTGTGCACATGGGGTGAGTTTCCGTAAATGCACACAAGTGCGTTTGTGAGCTAAAATGAGTTGATTTACTGCTCGGGAGTTGTTTGCAGAATAATAAAACACTTGAACATTTCATTTTTTTTATTTTCCATTTTTTTAATATGTTAGTCTAAGATGGCTTCATTTTCTACAAAGTCTAAATTGGAAACTTCCAGCAGTTTATGAGCAATAGATAGTTTAATGTGCGCACATGAGTGTGCGTTTCCTTACCCTGGGCTACATGGAGCGACAGTAAATAGACGGCTTGATGCCAACAACACGCGATATTTCCAAGCGGTTCGCCATCTAAGTACTGACCGCGCCCGATGCTGGTTGATTGCGTTGATCGGACGAGAACCGATACATTACCTACCGCAGCTAACAAAAAGAGCTAGTGACCGTGAAACACCTGAGAGAGGGTGACAAGATTACCCTCATAGTTTCGAAGAGCCTGGGTGCCCTTCTTGAAGCCTCCTGCAAGGCCTTTGGCTTTCTTGTAAAAGGCTCGTGTTTTATGTTTATCCCTAGACTCCTCGATATCCTTGAGCTGGGAGGTTGCGAAGATTCTTTCCCTTTGTCGCAGTCGTTTTTTTCCTCCCTTCTTCTGGTTCGGTACTCTTCTTGCGCTGCCCTGGTTTTCCTCTGCAGCGCACTTTGGTACGCCTCATCGGTTGCTGCCTTTTTCTGCTCACACTCGCCATCATACCACGGGTTTCTTGTCGGGGGTGGTAGGCATCCTAAGGTGGTTTCGTCTACTTCCTGAATGGCTGAGCGGCAATGCAGCCACATATTATTGGCATTTGTGTTCGACGTAGACATACCGTAGAGTCTTTCGCTCAGCTGCTCCCTGTAGACTCTGGCAACCTCCGGTGTGCTCAGGCGCCCAATGTCGAATCTCCTTCTGATGGGCTGATGCAGCTTTCTGTCAGAGTCGACTTTTGCCCCTCTGAATGTTCGCACATCTAGGATGTTTGATGAGTGCCTTGCGTCAATGAGTACATGGTCGATTTGGTTCGACCGTCCGGAGATCGCCAGGTTGCTGTGTGGATTCGCTTGCGAGGAAATCTTGTGCTACTTTTTTTTTTTTTTTTTTTAGAAACTCGCGCAGGTTCAAGAGTTTTTATATTCTCTTATGATGTGATAGACACACAACCTGAACGGAGTGCAGTGGTTTGGTTCGTTGATGTTCGTTAACTCTCAGGGGTGGTTGTCCTAGATAGGACGAGAGCCGACCGAATTCCGCGTTTTTTTTTTGGTTGTAGTCCGTACTAATTCGTTCAAGCACTTTTTAGTATAGCATACGCACAGGATGAATTCCAGTTGACCATATACTGTGAGTGTTATGCCTGCAGCAGTACATCTGGTAACTTTCCAGTCACAACTGCGTTGCATACTTTTTTGTCCGTAGAGGAATTACTTTTTTCTTGGCTATGAAGCGAATTGAACTATAGACCTTCCGCTCGGCGGTCGATGATGTTAACCACTGCACCACGGCCACCGCATTACGAGCTGTCGCAAAGTCAGCGAGTCGGAAGCCGTTATCTGTTGTTTTATCGTGGAGGCTGTGCTTTCCGATCACTCAGCCAAGGGTGTTCTCCTTACCGATTTTGGCGTTGAAGTCCCCGAGCACGATTTTTACATCGTACTCCCGGCAGGCTCCGTAGGCGTTATCCAGGAGGTCATAGAAGTCCTCCTTGATAGGGTCTTCAGCCTCGTCGGTAGGGGCGTGTACACATATAAGGCTGATGTTATAAAATCTGCCTCTGATGCGGATCACAGCCAGGCGATCACTTATAGGTTTAAAGTTGATGACCTTCGACCTTAACCGCTTTCCCACGACAAATCCGCATCCCAGTAAGTGCAACCTTTTGTGACAGCTGTAACAAATGTCGCAATTTTTCTTCCTAATCATACCGTTTTCTATCCAGCGTATTTCCTGGGCCGCAGTAATATCCGCCTTGTACTGCGTGAGGATTCCTTCTAGTTTATGAGCAGCACCGGGAGTACAGGGTTCTGACATTCCAGGAGCATACTCGCAAATCGTGTTCCTTTTTCGTGCGTTGTCGTCGTCGAGTATCCGTCCGTGTATCCGAGGCATCTTGCTCATTCATAGCTTTCGTTTTTTACGTGGGCGGATTGTTAGCCCGCTGCACAACCGCCATTCTGGTCGGGGTCTTGTCGCTGCATACGTTTGTTCACCTCCCAATGGTTGTTGACGAGGCTATCCAGAGGGCGCCGCAAGGAGGCCGTATGTCAACTTGACCCGGGCATTTAAACAGGGATCGTTACTGGCATCTCGCCAGGTTGAGAGCGATCAACAACTTTACCCTGTATGTCCGAGCCCATGACCTCTATAACTATGTACTTCTTAACGTATATTACCCAATGGAGTGATAAAGGACAGGTTTTATGAAATAGTGAATGAAGTATTCAAGAATTTCCCATTCTTCGACGGGACGGGGACGGGACTACAATACAGCTAAAAAAATAAGCTAGACGTTTTTTGCTTTATACTAAGCATGTACTTAAGCTAAATCTTATAGTGAATGCAGCTGGCATAATGTGTGCAGAAGGTAAGACAGAACAGGAAGGAAGGACACACTGACGGGCATTGGTCTTGATTGCACATCACTTACGAGCAGAATCGCGAAGTGAAGGTCTATCACCGGTTTTACAAAGATGTGAAAGGAAACGGGCTCTACAAGCAAATAAGTCTTCTTACCACATTAAACAAAAACGGTCTTGTGATAACTAGATCAAGTTCTAGTCGTTCTCAACTTCAAAAGTAGGATTAAAGAATATAGAAGTGTACCACAAGGAAATGTAATAAATCCAACAATTAGAAGTGTAAGGACTCTCGTGTCCAGCACCCATATCAGGCCAGAATTAATAAGCGGTTTACCCTACTAGATGGCATGGAGATCAGACGATAGAAAGAGAAGGAATAGAGGTTTGCTCGCAAGTTCCCAGAGGCACGATCCGCTTCCCCTAGTACACTGAGAGATCCCAAACCTTGGAATATACTGATGCGGTGACGCATACAAGAATAAAAAACAACAAAGGCAAAAAACAAAGTTGTCTAACATTTAGGAAGAGTGCAAGGCAATGAACACCAGAGCAATTCATCGAGGGATATGTGTTGCATAAAAGGGAAAACAGGCAAAAGACATGAGAAACTGCGACATCTAACTACTACGGAAATTGCTGCAAGAGAAGAAACAACGCTTATTCGGTGCGATTCGCTATTCGAGGAAGACTCTGACAAAAAGTCTTACGCTTTCGGGATGTAAGCGAATGCCTCATAACAATCCAGATCAAAGCTAATTTCGGAAACATTAGCTTGATATGCGCTCACGCCCCAACCGAAGAAAAGGACGATCGACTCAAGATAGAACCTGCGCTTCGATACAAAAACAGTTCTAGTTTAATGCGAAACTGGGCTAAGAGGACATAACTATTTGAGTCGACCACGGTAAAACATAGCCTACACTACTACTACTTGATTTCTTGCCGGGGCGTAAACTCCCTCGATCTAGTATACTATTCCCGCATATCAACATCCACAAGGGAACCTGGCGATCACCTGATCAGTCGATCATCAGTCAGACTGATCACATTGCGATCGACGCCAGACACTCCAGGAAAAAGTTTTTTTTTTTTTTTTTTTTGTTTTTTTTAACAATAAGGTAAATACAATTTATTTTATAACACGAAAATAACAACAAAAAAATCCATTAGCAATTAAGTACTATGTATTCTATTTAAGTGTTTTCCATGATTATCAAGAATTGAAAAAAAAATAAAAATTTAAATATTATAATAAAAAGAAGAAGGTACAGTCTGTTACCCATTAAGGCAAGTATCGAAAGTACCTAATATAATAACAAAAGTAATGAAAACATAAATTAAGAAATGTTGTGGGGTGAACACTTGAAAGGGACACAAAAAATAATGATAAAGAAGATGGAAAATAAATGTATATTCAAAAATTAGATTAAGATCCGGAGAATATTATCGATTTCATTTAAGTTAAAGTTAAAGAGCCATTTTTTTATGTGTTTATTGAACATATGAGGCGAGCGAATGCATCGTAGGTCATTGGGTAATGAGTTAAAAAGTCTAGGTGCTACTGAGCTGTAAAAGTTCAAATACTGATTCGTGTTATGTACTGGGATAGCAGCGAAATTGCTATCGTTACTGCGTAAGGTATAAGTAGGAATTTGGTGACTCGAAAAGTAGCCACTTCTCTGAAAGAAAACTTTTAAGACTTTATAGAAATATAGATGCTTAAGAGGAAGAATTCCCGTGCTAGCAATCCCATATGATTCTCAATATTTTCTTCTGGACTACTAATAGTGGTTGTAGATACTTTTTATAACAACCACCCCAACAGAGTATTCCGTATTGTAATTTCGATTGAACTAACCCGTAATAGACCGTTTCCATGACTTTTTTACTACACAGTTTTTTTAAATGAAACATAATGTAAGTGGTTGAAGATACGTATTTTTTCAAAGCTAGGGTGTGAGCTTTCCATACCATCTTATTGTCGATATAGAGACCTAAGTATTTATATTCATCAACTGATTCAATAATGAAACAATTTTGAGAACAATTGTTTTCCAGAGCATTTGATTGAATTCCTTCAGATGTACAGCAAGAGATATTACTAAATGGAAATTTTTTGCAGTCATAACTATGCTGGACAAGAAGAGGAAGATTCATATCTGTATTTAAAGATTTGAAATACATTATTCTTGTTTTCTCACTAATTACGAGTTTATGAATGCCAAACCAATGTCTAAATAACTCTAGATCATGATTAATGTCTGAAATCATATCAAGTAAAGAAGGACTAGAATACACACATGCTATGTCATCAGCAAATCCACAAATCGTACCTTTTAAATTTAGTTCAAATATGCTATTTATGTAAATAAGAAATAATATTGGGCCTAAAACTGAACCTTGCGGGACACCTATGTTTACACTTTTTACTTCGCTGTATTTATTGCCGATTTTAACCGTTTGTTTTCTATTATTAAGGTAAGAAGAAAACCAATTAAACATAAAGCCTCTGAAGCCAGCTTTCTCAAGTTTTCTTAGAAGTATCTCATGGTCGACTGTATCAAAAGCTTTTTTAATGTCGATATAAAGAGCAGATGTATACTTTTTTTGGTCAAGACTTTGATAGATGGAGCTACAGTGAGCTAGGAGTGCATCTTCAGTTGATTTTCCAGCTCTAAAGCCGAACTGTTTGCTATTGAAAAACGAAATACTCTCAAGATAGCTCACAACCTTCGATTTAACAATTTTTTCGAATATTTTGGAGAAAACGGGTAAAATAGAGATGGGTCTATAATTGCAGATACATTTTTTGTCACCTTTTTTGAAAATTGGAGTAACTTCGGCAACTTTTAAACTTTTTGGGAATATACCGAGATAAAGACTTTTGTTATATATATGGGATAAAGCATCAACTATATACAGACATATTTTTTTGATTAAAACGTTTGAAAAACCATTTAACGTTGAAGAATAAGAATTATCCAAACATTGAATAGCTCTATAAATTTCAATAGAAGAAATCGGATCAAAAAAGAAACTTCGAGAATGAACATTAGCTTTGAAACAAGCTTCTGAGCACACATATGGCGAATTAATAATCCCTGCATTTTTAATGGTATCGGTTGCTATTTTGAAGAAGTAGTCATTAAAGATTTCAGCCATATCACTATGATTAACGGTGTTTTGTGCATCATAAGATAAAAGAGAAGGAATCTCACAATATTTGTTTTTGCCAAATAATTGGTTTACTATTCCCCATTCCTTTTTTAAGTCTCCTTTGGCTCTATGAAATTTATCGATATAAAAATTTTCTTTACATATAGATGTTTCAAGTCTTATCTCCTTACATATATTTTCATAATTTTCTCTGTATAAGATATTGTTTGGATGCTTATTATGTTTTATTCTAAGTTTATTTTTTAGGTTTATTTTATTCAATAAATAATTAGACATCCAAGGTTTAATTCTTTTGAATTTAGTTTTTTTATTCACCAGAGCAACTGAACTTTGCTCAATATAGTATCTTAAGAGGCAGACAAAATTGTCAAAAGATGCACAAGGATCAGGATTATTCAAGATTTCAGACCAGTTTTCAAAAAGAAGAATAGAATTTAGATGCTCAAAATTTGTTTTTTTATATGACCAATTTGTAGTTTGATTCCTAGCATGAAGTAAATCGAACATGCCTGCGCTATAAAGCCCGAGCGAAAGCCTGTAGGGATGAAGACGCACAACTAGTAGTAGACTTACTGTCGATGATTAGAATATGGAAGGAACACTTATGACTGTTTAACGGCGATGGAAGATCGAATACCGCTTTCAGGAAGAATGATCTATTCGCAACGGACGAAGATGCAAGAGAATTCCTTCCTCCCGGCCTAGAAGGTGGTAATTTTTAAGCTTAAGATGCGGGCGCAGACGTCCTGTATTCCGTGCTATTTAAAGCAGCCGGAGATGAGCTGGTAGGGCGCATACACCAACTCATCTGTAAAATATGGTCGGAATCTTAGCATCGTTTGCCCAGTCCACAAGAAGGGAGACCCCTACGACTACGCCAACTACAGTGTAATAGGTCTCCTTAACATCGCATAAAAGATCTTCTTTGCCTTTCTGTGTGAACGGTTTCAGGCCAGGTAAATCCACAATAGACCAAATATTCACACTGCGGCAGAACTTGGAGAAGACCCAAGAATACGAAATCGTCACCAATCACCATTTCGTCGATTTTAAAGCCGCGTATGATAGTGTGCATAGGGACGAGCTATACGGAACCATGTCTAGTTTTAACATCTCTGCCAAACTCGTCAGATTATGCAGGATGATAGTGGAGAATTCTCGCTGCTCCATTAAGGTCGGTAGCGAATCAACCGAGACCTTTGATTTTAAGAAAGGATTTCGACAAGGTGACGCGCTGTCATGTACATTTTTCAACATCGTGTTTGAAAAGATCATACGAGACTCACTGGCCAATCCAAGAGGTACATATGTATGTACGATCTATTTCAAGTCTGCGCAATTGTTTGCGTACGCGGAAGACATTGACGTAATTGGACGAACACAGCGGGACGTCAATGAAGCGTTGAAGAGCATTAAAGCAGAAGGGGCTAAAATAGGTCTTTCGGTTAACAAGGGTTAAACGAAATATGTATATGCTGTCAACCAAAATAGACGCACACCACCGACGCACGTCTCTGCCAGAACGTTACAATTGGCCGCTACAGATTTGAACTTCATCTACCTTGGCTCACTAGTGACCAGCGACAACAATACCAACGCTAAGATCAAACGCAGAATTACTCTTGCCAACCGTTGCTTTTTTGGGCTCAAGAGGCAATTGAGAAGTAGACCAAAGTTGGGATGTACAAAACCTTAATCATCGCGGTCCTCCTCTATGACTCAGACATCTGGATTTTAACGAAAGCGGATGAGGTAAATTCTTCTATAGTCCCGTGTGTATAAACGGCGAGTGGAGAAGAAGATACAACGACGAACTATACGGGCTGTACAGCGACACCCGCCTAGTACGACGTCTACGGATCCAACCCTAAGATGACTAGTCCATGTATAGCGAATAACACAGCTGCGGGAGTTAAGTTAAGGGGTCGAGGGGTTACAGTAAAACTACTTTATTTTTGACTCTGCCTTTCGGCTCAACGTTATAATTTTTACTAAAACTCATTCACAATTTTTATTCTTAAAGAAAACTATTTTGCACAGGTGAATTGTAGAAGGTTGCTAGGCAACTTTCCTGGGTCACTTGTGCAATTACAGTGATGGCTAAAATGACAGAGTGTATCCGCGTTGGGGTACATTGTGTGGGGCAATTTCTGTTGATGTCGTCTATGATGATGGGCATCGGTGCGGTGGGGGGTGTCGAGGTGTTATGGCGATCGTTGGCGTGTGGGTGTAACTCGGGCCCGAAGAGTGTTCGAGTCCAACCCCGAGTAACGACGCAGCAGAGGACAACCGAATCTAAGGTGGCGCACACAGGTGGAAGGAGACTTTAACCAACTGGGAGCGCCTCGCTGGAAACAGCTGGCAAAAGACCATACCAGCTGGAGAAGATTGTTGGTTGAGAACTGTAGCGCCGCTTAATTGAGTTCATATGTAAGTATTTTTATCGACTGTGTATCGGTTTATCGCTCGAGCCTCTTAAAGCATCAGCGCCTGCCGCAATGTTAGTCATTATACCGTTGTCAGGCAGAATGATCCATTTCTAATCGACGAAGACCGCAGGGAATCCTGTCCCCCTGACCTCGACGAAGTTAAGATTGCCATATCGAAGCTCAAGTCGAATAAAGCTGCTGGCGCAGACGGACTGTTTGCTGAGCTCTTCAAGGCAGCTGGGGATGACCTGGTTAGGAGCATGCACCGCCGCTCATCCACAATGGCATTCCAGCTGTCACCCCCTTAGACAAAGCTAACCTACTTGCAGCCCATTTCGCAACCAGTTCTCAGCTGCCAGCTTGTACTTTGTCTCCGCCTGTACTAGAGTGCGACGATTCCACCATGGGACTAATCCACTTCCGCACTCGTACAGTCGCAAGGGTTCTTAAGGACCTCGACATACACAAATCCGCTGGTCCAGATGGTATTGCCCCAATAGTTCTGAAGAGGTGTTCTTCTACGCTGGCAAAACCACTGCGTAAGCTTTTTCACCTTTCCTACACCTCTGGGCTCTTTCCGAGTAGGTTGAAAACAGCATTTGTCCAGCCTATATCCAAAAAAGGCGAATCATCTTCTCCCTCCAACTACCGACCCATTGCACTAACGTCCCTTCTTTCCAAGGTCATGGAAACGCTGATTAACCGTCAGCTTATGAAATATCTTGAATCACGGAAACTCCTCAATGACCGCCAATACGGTTTCCGCAGCAACAGATCCACTGGTGATATGATGGCATATCTCGCTGAAAAGTGGAATCACTCGCTTCACCAAGCAGGTGAAAGCAAAATTGTTGCACTGGATATTTCGAAAGCATTTGACAGGGTTTGGCACGAAGCCCTTTTGTCGAAAAGGGGATCGTGCTTTTGGGATCGATGAGTCTCTTTTTCAATGGATTAGAAGCTACCTTTCGAATCGTTCAATTCAAGTTGTTTTGGACGGATTCAAGTCTGATACTCACTTTGTAAATGCCGGTGTTCCCCAGGGCTTCGTTTTGTCTCCGACACTTTTTCTTATTTTCATAAATGATCTCTTGTCTGTTACTTCTAATCCAATTCACTTCTTCGCTGACGACAGTACCCTCAGCTTCTCATATTCGTTCACCAGTTTACGACCATGCACTTCGGTTGTAGATAATGAGCGGCAGCGTATGTTAAGCTCATTCAATTCCGATATCGACAGCATCATCCAATGGGGTAAAAACAATAGAGTGGAGTTTAATGCATCCAAAACACAATGCTGACTCTTGTCGTTAAAGCGTATAACTAACCCGCAGCCATTATTCATGAATGGCACTTGCATCGCAGAAACTAAAAAGCTTTCCATCCTGGGTATGAGTGTTGCTCACAATCTTAATTGGAGCGACCATATATTCAGTGTCGCCAAGAATGATGCGAAATGCCTAGGCTTCTTATACAGATGCAAGAAATATTTCTCACCCTTAGATCTGGCTACAATCTATAAGGCGTTCATTCGCCCCAAATTAGAGTTTAACGCTCATGTCTGGTCCGGTGCTTCCAAGACATCACTGCACCTACTAGACAAAATACAAAAACGAGCCATAAAACTGATAGGTGACTCCAGCATTACCAAAACATTAGACTCGCTGGAACACCGCAGGAATGTTACCTGCCTCTCCCTGTTTTATCGTTACTACCACCAAAAATGCTCTGATGAAATAGCCAGTTGCATTCCGCCCCTTCAACATTTCTCCCGCAATACACGTCTCTCTAGGAATGCTCACCAATATACTCTGAAGCCCGCCTTCGGACGTACTGTCAAATGTAGAGAATCTTTCATTAACCGAACCAAACGAATCTGGAACTCCCTGCCGGATTCGGTATTCCCCCCTCAATGCAACATGCAAGCATTTAAGATCAATGTCCATCGGCATCTCCTCTATCCCTCTTCCTCTCTACCTTCTGCCCGCAAAGTGTCGCCGACATAATAAGGTTTAGACCGTGAGTGCGAGCAAATTATTTACAAAAAAAAAAAAAAAAAAAAAAATATAGTCAGAGAAAAGCAGGCCGGGGAATGGATTCTCAGCATCGTATGCCCGATCCACAAGAAAGGAGACCCCTCTGATTGCGCCAACTATAGAGGAATAAGTCTCCTTAACATCGCCTACAAAATCTTCTCTGCCGTTTTGTGTGAACGCCTGAAGCCTTTTGTAAATAAGCTGATAGGTCCTTTTCAGTGCGGATTCAGGCCTGGGAAGTCCACCATCGACCAAATCTTCACACTACGGCAGATCCTGGAAAAAACCAATGAATTTCAAGTCGACACTCACCACCTATTTGTCGACTTCAAAGCCGCATCTTCTTCTTTGGTGGCGTTACAGCCCATGAAGGACCAGAGCCAAGCTTCTCTCAATCACCCGTGTTGTGTTAGATTTATTTTTCACACAGGTGAAAGGGACCTACAGTTTATGCCGTTTCCGAACGGCGTGAGTCGAGAAGCTTTATCATGCCAAGTTTACTACAGGGGGTTTTGCCAGTACCCCGCCGAGGAGGAACGTCGCGAAATAAACATTCGATGGCGTTGGTGTTATCGGGATCCGAACTCGCTCATCGTGCGCCAGAGTGGAACACACTAACCACTGCGCCATGGCGCCCTCATACGACAGCGTAATTAGAGACGACCTATACAACGCTATGTCTACCTTTGACATACCCGCTAAACTCGTCAGACTATGCAGGATGACTTTGGAGAATGCTCGCTGCTCCATCCGAATCGGTGAACACCTTACCGATAGTTTTGGTGTCAAAAAAGGATTTAGGCAGGGCGATGCGCTGTCGTGTGATTTCTTCAACATCTTATTGGAAATGATTGTGCAAAAATCACAGGCCAATACAAGAGGCACAATCTATTTCAAATCCTCGCAACTCCTTGCATACGCCGACGATATTGACATAATAGGTAGACCACAGCGAGATGTCAATGAGGCGTTAGCGAGTATTGAGTTCGAGGCGGCGAAAGTTGGTCTGGCGGTAAACGAGGGCAAAACTAAATATATGCTGTCATCAAAAAAGGACGCTCACCACCGACGTCTTGGCCAGAACGTTCGTATTGGCAGATATAGGTAGGTAGGTAGGTAGGTTTGTAGCCTTCCCAGAATTGAGAAGAATGCACATAGGCTAGGGAGGCCCGTTGTGCAGCTACGAGGGGGTCTTACCCCCCTATTCGTGGAACCATTTTGTGCTTCTTAAAAAGTTAAGAAGGTCCCCTACTTTCTGAACATCTGTCAGACCGTTAAGGAAGTAAGAGCCTAGGTAACGTTTCCTGATGTTGAAAAAAGCTGGACAGGCACAGAGGAGGTGTTGAATGGATTCGACCTCCTCCTCGCCCTGACAGCTTCTGTAGAAATCATTCGGAACTATTCCTAGTTTTTGTGCGTGACTGCCAATGAGGCAGTGTCCTGTGATGACACCGATGACTTTGTAGATGTCAGTTCTTTTTAGGGAGATTATACTCTTTGTTCGTTGACTGTCAAGCCGAGGCCAGATTTGCCTGGTGATGACGCAGGTATGTCCCTGGGTCCATCTCAGGTTCGTCTCGGCCCTGGCGAGATTTATCAGATTATGTTTAATGGTTGTAAGGGGTACTCCCTCACAAGCCACGATTGATTGTAGTGTCGTTCCTTGTTTGGCGAGTGTGTCGGCTTTTTCATTTCCTGTAATGTCGCTGTGTCCCGGTACCCAGATAAGCTGTATGTTGAACTGTTCTGCCATCTCGTTAAGAGATAGGCGACAGTCGAGACTAGATTTTGATGTGTACACATAGGACTCCAACGACTTTAAGGCTGCTTGACTGTCTGTGAGAATGCGAATATCTGTGGTGGATATTACGTTCCACTTCAGCCAAGACAAAGCCTCTTTTATTGCCAACAGTTCCGCCTGGAAAACGCTGCAGTGATCTGGTAATTTTAGAGCTTTATACAGCTTAAGTTGTTTGCAGAATACTCCACTGCCCACCCCGTCTTTGGTTTTAGACCCGTCAGTGTAGAAATCCACGCATTTTCTGCGGGTTTGAGTTTGACGAGTCCAGTGTGGCAGATATAAGTTAGAGGTAGTTAAGGACTTCGTCTACTTTGGCTCCGCAGTGACCTGGAACAACGACATAAGTTCCGGAATCAAACGCAGAATCACTCTTGCCAATCGCTGTTTCTTTGGGTTCAGGCGGCTACTGAGTAATATAGCCCTCTCCCGAACGACAAAGTTGACTTTGTATAAGACCCTTATCATCCCGGTCCTGTTGTACGGCGCAGAAGCATGGACACTATCAAAAGCGGATAAGGAGGCCCTTGGTCGGTTCGAGAGCAAGATTTTGCGCGTGATTTTTGGGCCTATAAACGCAGACGGGGGATGGAGGAGAAGATTCAACCACAAACTTTGCGGGCTGTACAGCGACATGGGCCTAGTCAGGCGTCTACGGGTTCAACGCCTAAGATTGCTGGGCCATGTAAAGCGAATGGACACCACAGCTCCAGCCCGGAGAGTCTTCGAATCAAACCCCGAGGGACGAAGAAGCATAGGACAGCCGCACTTAAGATGGCGCACACAGGTGGAAGGGGACCTCAGCCAACTGGGTGTGCAGCAATGCAGCAAAAGATCGTGCTAGTTGGCCATCTAGCCGTAGACGTCACACCTTAAATTTCACACCCATACACGAACGACTAATGCAACATGAGTACATTACGGTTGGCTTGCAAATTACACATCGAACTTCCAAGAAAAAAGTGCATAACTAGTTGTGGTTATGAGTAATAATACGAAAGGGCAATCTGGTATTCTATGAATAATTCAAGCAACAGAACTTAAAAATAAAAACGTTTCTGGCGCAATAAGACTGCAATCTTCTATGTAAAGTCTTTGTTGAAGCAATAAGAAGACTTGCATATTCGTAATTGTAATATAGTACATCAACTACGTCATCTTTGAACTTCATGGAAGTACATTTTACCATTGTGTGTTATATGCTCTTTTTTAGTCAAGTGAATTTTCCAGATACATGTTTACTTTGTTGAGTTCAACCTTGATATCTTATTTATCTTTGTAAAAAAAAAAGTTATATCAAGAACGATTGTGCCTGGGTGCAGTCACCCTTTATGTTCATTGTGTATCAGTTTGCCTACACGTAGTTATTAGTCATCCTTACTTAAAAGATTAAATATTAGACTGAAAGCAGTTTATATTAGCATTACCCTTGCTAACATTTGCTCCAATATTTCGGAGCACTAAAATACATATGCTAGACTTCCATGGACGGAGTCGTAGTGCAGCAACGAAAACCATGGCATAGGAAGTTGTTAGTTTAGCACGATTAAAAGTGAGTCACTTCGGTACAGACGAATTTCATGATGACCTGTCTATAATCAACTGCACGATTCTTACTTACTTAACGGGCGCTACAGTTCGGGGTGAACCTGGGCCTCAACCAACATACCTCTCCACCTAGCACGATCTTCCGCTAGTCTTTTCCAATGCCGCACGCCCAGTTGGTTGAGGTCCCCTTCCACCTGTGCGCGCCACCTTAGGTGTGGCCGTCCTCTATTTCTTCGTCCCTCGGGGTTGGATTCAAAGACTCTACGGGCTGGAGCTGTGGTGTCCATTCGCTCTACATAGCCTAGCCATCTTAGGCGTTGGATCCGTAGACGCCTGACCAGACTCATGTCGCTGTACAACCCGTACAGTTCGTGATTGAATCTTCTCCTCCAACCCTCCTCTGTGTTTATGGGACCGAAAATCGAACGCAGAATCTTTCCCTCGAAACGACCAAGGATTTCCTCATCCGCTTTAGATAAAGTCCATGTTTCTGCGCCGTATAACAGGACCTTATATAATTAAGGTCTTATATAAGGTCAACTTGTTCGTACGAGAGAGGGCTCTACTTCTCAGTTGCCTCTTGAGCCCAAAGAAGCAGCGGTTGGCAAGAGTAATTCTGCGCTTGATTTCGAAACTGGTGTCGTTGTTCCAAGTCACCGCGGAGCCGAGGTATATGAAGTCCTTAACTACCTCGAACTTATATCTGCCAATATGCACGTTCTGTCCAAGACGTCGGTGGTAAATGTCCTTTTTCGATGACAGCAGATATTTAGTCTTGCCCTCATTAACTGCCAAACCAATTTTTGCCGCCTCCATCTCAATACTCGCAAACGCCTCATTGACATCTCGCTGCGAGCTACCTATTATGTCAATATCGTCGGCGTATGCAAGGAGTTGCGAGGATTTGAAGTAGATTGTGCCTCCTGTATTGGCCTGTGATTTTTGCACAATCATTTCCAATACGATGTTGAAGAAATCACACGACAGCGCATCGCCGTGCCTAAATCCTTTTTTGACATCAAAACTATCGGTGAGGTGCTCACCGATTCGGATGGAGCAGCGAGCATTTTCCAAGGTCATCCTGCATAGTCTGACGAGCTTCGCAGGGATGTCAAAAGTAAACATGGCGTTATATAGCTCGTCTCTAATTACGCTGTCGTATGCGGCCTTGAAGTCGACGAATAGATGGTGCGTATCGACCTGAAACTCATTGGTTTTCTCCAGGATCTGCCGTAGTGTGAAGATTTGATCGATGGTGGACTTCCCTGGCCTGAAGCCACACTGATAAGGACCTATCAGCTTGTTTACGAATGGCTTCAGGCGTTCACACAAAACGGCAGCGAAGATCTTGTATGCGATATTAAGAAGACTTATTCCTCTATAGTTGGCGCAGTCAAAGGGATCTCCTTTTTTGTGGATCGGGCAAACAATGCTGAGACTCCATTCCTCGGTCATGCTTTCCTCTGACCATATCTTACAGATGAGCCGGTGCATGCTCCTAACCAGCTCACCCCCAGTCGCTTTGAAGAGCTCAGCAGACAGTCCATCTGCGCCAGCAGCTTTATTCGACTTGAGTTTCGACATGGCAATCTCAACTTCGTCGAGGTCAGGGAGACGGAATTCTCTGCGATCTTCGTCGTTAAAAAATGGATCATTCTGCCTGACGGCGGTATGTTGGTTGTCATCGCCGTTATACAGTCTGCAGAAGTGGTTTTTCCAAATTCTCAGCATCGACTGCGATTCTACTACTAGGTGTCCGTTCTCATCCTTACAGGCCTCCGTTCGGGCTTTATAGCCTTGAGACATTCGTTTTATCCGCTGATAAAATCTTCGAACGTCGTGCCTGCAATAGCACCTCTCCAAGTTTTCAATCGCCCGCTTCTCGTGCTCTTTCTTTTTTCTCTTGAGAAGCTTATGTTCCTCCCTTCTCTTAAGCTCGTAGAGCTCACGAGCCGCTCTTGTTTTTTTGTGTAGTGAGGCTTTGTATGCCTCCTGCTTTTCCGCATGAATCCTTCTACACTCGTCATCGAACCAGGTGTTTCGTCGTGGTGGAGCTTTAAGGCCCAGCACTTCCGTTGCTGTGCTCTTCAGGGCTTGTTTGCACAGGCTCCATTGTTGCTCTACTGACTGAGTGGAGGATTGAGGTGTATCGGAGAGCTTAAGGGAGACGCGGTTGGCAAAAGCACTGGCGATCTCCGGCGATAGTAGCTTTCCGACGTCATAGCTTGGTGTTCTAACTCTACTCCGCGGTGTTCGTGTTATGCGCTGACGTATCTTGGCTACTACAAGATAGTGGTCTGAATCGATGTTCGCTCCTCGGAAAGTGCGAACATCAAGAATAGTGGAGGAGTGTCTGACGTCAATCGCGATGTGGTCAATCAACTGCACGATTAGTGTAGACAAAAACACAACCTGCCGGATAACAATGAAGAATCCTTCTTAATAGTAAGAACTGGGCTGGATGCTCTTCAACGTCATTGATATGAATTTGCCTTTGATCCGACGTTAGTACTCGTATACCAAGAATCTTGCATAACTTCCACACTCTAAAATCCCATGAAAATAAAAAGAATCACAAGAATATTCCAACCAATTACTTACTTAGATGGCGCTACAGTTCGGGGTGAAACAGGTCCTCAACCAACAAGCCTCTCCAGCCGACACGATCTTTGGCCAGCCTCTTCCAGTGCCGCACGCCCAGTTGGTTGAGGTCCCTTTCCACCTGTGCGCGCCACTTTAAATGCGGTCGTCCTCTGCTGCGTCGTCCCTCGGGGTTGGTGTCGATGAATCTTCGGGCCGGAGCAATGATGTCCATTCGCTCTACATGGCCCAGCCATCCTAGACGTTGGATCCGAAAACGTCTAACTAGGCCGATGTCGCTGTAAAGCCCGTACAGTTCTTGGTTGAATCTCCTCCTCCATTCTCCGTTTACACAAACGGGACCAAAGATTGCACGCAGCATTTTCCTCTCGAAACGCCCAAGAGCCTCATCCGCTTTTGATAAAGTCCAAGCTCCAGCGCCGTTGAGCAGGACCGAAGTGAATCTTACCCTCTTTTGTAGAGGGATAACTTTCGAGTTTTTCGAGTTTTTTTTTTTCCAATTCAATTCAATTTATTTCTATTATTCTAGAAATATATATATAACTATACGTTTTTATCTGCGAAACCTTAAGGCTTGTCTGCAGATGATTGATTGATTACAAGATTTTACATAGTTTTAGACTTTTGGAAGTTCAGATTACACATAGGAATTCAATAGTATACAATCTCAATTAAAAAAAAAGAAAAAAAAAAGGGAACAGGAAATAGAGTACATAGATATTTAATTATAGTTTAAGTAGTGTTTTGCAACTTCTTTGACAAGAGCTTTAGGACGTTTGTTTTGAAAACTTGTTGGTAGTTGATTAAAAATTCGTGGTACTGTTACGGCATACTGTCTTCGTCCATATTCATTCCAGAGTCGTGGTACTTTAAATCTGCCTTGCGTGCTGAACCTGGTATTGATCGATTTTTGTGTCGGTGTCTTGTATGTGTTATCATTTGCGAATTCTGATATTATAGCTATTTTGTACAGTTGTTCTACATTTAAGATGTTGAGTTTATATGGTGGATTTGGTGCCGTTGAGTTCCTCCCGCATTTTTTTTTCATAAGTAACTTGAGTATCCTTGTTTGAACTGCTTGTAGCGTTGATATTCTTGGAGCGTCGCCCCATGCTAGTATACCATATCTTAAATGCGATTCCACTAAACCGAAGTAGCACTGCATCAAAACTTGAGGTGGACAATATTGGCTTAGATGGAATAATGCATAACTCGCTGTCCGCATCTTCTTTATTAGATAATCGATATGATGATTCCATTTAAAATTGTAGTCCAAAATGACTCCAAGATATTTATATGAAGGTACGATATCGATTACTCTCCTGCATTTATCGTTTTTTTGTAGGCTTAAATGGTGCCCTGCGTTATGTAGACAGTCGGTGTCGTGCATCTTTACTACGATTTTTGTCTTTAAGATATGCGGCGGTCTTATATGCATAATTTTTGTTTTTTTGGCATTAAGAATGAGCCCGTTGTCGTGACACCATGCATTCACTATATCGAATTCTAGTTGCATGATCGATTCTGCTTCTGGCAGGTCCCTGTGGCTAACTATCATTGCTGTATCATCAGCGTATGCGAAACATGTACTCCTTTTGAGAATGCTCAGCAGATTGTTTGTGTATAGAATGAAAATCAGTGGGCCCAATTTCGATCCCTGCGGAATTCCGAATTCAGCATTCTCCTTTTCGCTGTACTTTCCCTGTATTTTGACTGTCATTCTGCGATGTTCCAAGTAGCTTTTAAACCATCGAAGTGTCCTCGTACTCCAATTTGTTCGAGCATTAAAAGAATTTTATTGTGGGACAGTGTGTCAAAAGCTTTTTTAAAGTCCAGGAACAGAACTAGTACGTGGTGATTTTTATTTAGGCTTTTATTTATTCTGTCTGTAAAATCTCCCAACAAACGATTTACGGATTTATTTTTCCTGAATCCGAACTGGTTATTGACTAAAATGTTGTTTTTTTTCCACATACTCGTTATATACAATTTCTTCTAAGACTTTGTCCACCACTGAGAGTATGGAGATGGGCCTATAATTTGCTACATCATTCTTTTTACCACTTTTATAGATTGACCGTACAATCGCTATTTTAAGTTGCTCAGCGATTATGGACATATTTATCAGTGTGGTGATAATTGGCGTTAGTGCTGACGCATTTTTCTTTAAATCTTTAGATCATATGCCATCTAATCCAGCTGATTTATTCTCTTTGAGATTTCTTAATATATTGTAGATTTCTACATTAGTTGCTTCTCCTACAAACATTGACCGTTCCATGGTATTTGTGTTCCCTGAGAACACTTGCCTGTCGCAGTTGTGCGTAAGTTGCAGAATTTCCGAGGTGATGTTTTTTACAAATTTGTTGGCTAGGGTGTTGTGATTCGTTTCCATAGGGAAATTTTTCACTGCAACTTCATCCAAATCACTCTTTTTTCTTCCAAGTATAGAGCTTACTATCTTCCAGGTGTCTCTTGGACTGTTCTTGGTCTATTTCGGTATTCTTTGTATTGTTCTTCATATTCTCGGTTTCTCCTGTTGTTTTTGTACCGTCTGTATCTCTTTGCTTGCACGCGTTTGAAATTTCATTCGTGATCCATTGGTTTTCTGGTTTTCTCCTAATAGTCTTTTTTGCTCCTGAAGATAACTCGTATATTTTATCAAAAACTTTTTTAACGTACTCGTAGTATTCATTTGCATCTGTTATTTTGTTTAATTCTTCCCAGTTGAATGAGAGAGGGCTCTACTACTCGGTTGCCTCTTGAGCCCAAAGAAGCAGCGGTTGGCAAGAGTTATTCTGCGTTTTATCACAAAATACTTCCTTTATTTATTAATTCTTTTTCTCTATTAAATAAACGAAAATACCTTCGCCTTGTTTCGATGGCGTTTCAAACGCGAATGATCTTAGATACTAATGAGTAGCCCTAATCTACTTGCCGTTTCGCATAATATGCCGACTACCTGATCGCGGATCACGTGATATCAACTACGCCAGCTCGCTCCGATCGTCGCCGCTTTATGATACCCTTACAATAAACACACATGTGCAGGATATTGCATTGTAAACGACGACCCGGAAGGCAGCCAAGACTCGGTCGGCGCCACAGATGATGTTAACTTACAGTCGTGTAAATGAAGTTATTCAAGCAAATGAAAGTATGAATATGTAATCGTTACTTACTTACTTGAGGGCGCAGTGGGTAGTGCGTTGGCCTCTGACGCCGATGACACGGGATCGAACCCCGACAACAGCCATGTCATCGAACGTGTTTTTCACGGTGTTTCTCCTCAGTGGGGTACTAACAAAACCCCCTATAGTATAATTGTCAAGAAAAGCTTCTCGAATCTCGCCGTTCGGAACCGGCAATAAACTGTATGTCCCTTTCACCTATGGGAAAATAAAATCTCACAAAACATGGGTGATTGGGAGAAGCTCGGCTTTGGTCCTTCATCGACTGTACCGCCAACATACATACTTACTTAGGTGGTGCTACATTTCTGTGTGAACCTGGGCCTCACCCAACAAACTCCTCCAGCCAGCTATTTCCAGCTGGCAACTCCTAGTTGGTTTAGGTCCCCTTCCACCTGTGTGCGCCACGTTAGATTCGGTCGTCCTCTGCTGCCTCACCCCTCGGGGTTGGACTCAAAGACTCTTTGCGCCGGAGCTGTGATATCCGTTCGCTCTACATGGCCTAGTCATCTAAGACGTTGGATCCGTAGACGTCGTATTAAGCCGATGTCACCGTACAGCCTGTATAGTTCGTCGTTGTATCTTCTCATCCACTCTCCGTTTATATAAACGGGGCCAAAAATTGAACGGAGAATTTTCCTCTCGAAGCGGGCCTCCTCATCCGCTTTCGTTAAAGGCCAGGCCTCTGTGCCATAGAGGAGGATCAGGTTGATTAGGGTTTTGTACAGCGCAACTTTGGTTTTTCAAGAGAGGGCTCTTCTTTTCAATTGCCTATTGAACCCAAACAAGCAGCGGCTGGCAAGAGTAATTTTGCATTTGATCTCAGCGCTGGTGTTTTTGTCGTTGGTCACTAGTGAGCCAAGGTAGACGAAGTCTTTGAACGCCTCGAATCTGTAGCTGCCAATTGTGACGTTCTTGCCGAGACGTCGGTGTTGCGCGTCTTTTTTGGTTGAAAGCATATATTTAGTTTTACCCTCGTTAACCGAAAGACCCATTTTAGTCGCTTCTACTTCAATGCTTTCGAACGCATCATTGACGTCCCGCTGTGTTCGTTCAATTACGCCAATGTCGTCCGCGTACGCAAGCAATTGCGCAGACTTGGAATAGATTGTACCTTTTGTGTTAGCCAGTGAGTCTCGTATGATATTTTCAAGCACGATGTTGAAGAAATTACATGGCAGTGACCTTGTCTAAATTCTCTTTTAACATCAAAGGTCTCGGCTAATTCGCTAACGACCTTAATGAAGCATCGGGAACTCTCCATTTCCATCCCGCATAATCTGGTGAGTTTGAGAGGGATTTTAAAACTAGCATGGCTCTGTATAGCTCGTTTCTATGCACGCTTCCATACACAGCTTTGAAACCGACGAAAAGGTGATGGGTGTCGATTTGGTATTCTTGAGTCTACTCCAAGATCTGCCGCAGTGTGAATATTTGGTCTAGTGTGGATTTACCTGGGCTGAAATCATGCTGATACGAACCTATCAGATTATCCACAAAGGGTTTCAGACGTTCACACAGTACGACAGAGAAGATCTTGTATGCGAGGTTAAGGAGACTTATTCCCCTGTAGTTGGCGCAGTTATAAGGGTCTGCTTTCTTGTCGATTGCGCAAACGATGCTGGAATTCCATTCGTCGGGCATGATTTCCTCCGACCATACCTTGCAAATGAGATGGTGCATGCACCTTACCAGCTCATCTCCAGCCGCCTTAAGAAACTCAGCAGATAGACCGTCTGCGGCCGCGGCTTTATTAGACTTATATCTTGATATTGCTATTCTGACTTCGTCTAGGTCGGGTGGACTGAATTCTGTTTCATTGTCGTCCATTACGAATGGCTCGTTCTGCCTGACAGCGGTATCTTGTCTATCATCGCCGTTATACAGTCTGCAGAAGTGTTCCTTCCATATTCTCAGCATCGACTGTGACTCTACTACTAGTTGTCCGTCTTCATCCCTACAGGCTTCCGCTCTGGCTTTATAGCCCTGGCATGTTCATTTTACCTTTTTGTAAAACTTGCGAGCATTATTCCTGTGGTAGCTTCTCTCCATCTCGATATCACGCTTTTTTTCTTCCTTAAAAGCGTGTCTTCCTTTCCGTTTCTGCTCGTAATGTTCACGAGCTGCTCTCGTCCGTCTATGTAGCATGGCTTTGTAGACGTTTTGCTTTGCTACATGGGCTTGCCGTCATTGCCCTTCAAATTAGAGGTTTCTAGTTGTCGGTTGTTTGAAATCCAACACATCGGCGACACTGTTGTTCTGTGGGTTGCTCCGGTGTCATTGGAGTTTGCGAGAGGTTGAGGGAAACTCGATCGGCAAAGGTCCTGGCGCTCTCCTGCAATTGTAGCTTTCCGACATAAATCTTTCGTTGTCCAGCTCGATTCTGTGGCATCCTTGATATCTTCATTCGTACCTTGGCTACAGCAAGGAAGTGATTCGAGTCGATGTTAGCTCATCGGAAGGTTCATACATCTAGGATGCTGGGGGAGTGTCTGGCGTCGATCGCAACGTGATCAATCTGATTGGTGATAGTATGATCAGGTCATCGCGAGGTTTCTTTGTGAATGTTTAGTTGCGGGAATCGTGTGCTAGCCAGAAGGAGATTGCGCCCCGGCAGGAAGTCAAGTAGACGATGTTCGTTTTTGCACGTGGCGTCGTGTAGGCTACATTTCCCCGTGATCGACTCAAATATGTATGTCCTCTTTGCCCAATCTTTCAAAGCAGCGACCAGAAGGGCAAAAAGAATCTCCGGAGGAGCTACTGCGACAAAATTAATGCGGTCTCCGAAGCCTCAAGAATAAGGAAGATTCTGGCCTCGGCCCCGTACAACCTAAGTCACCTGATGCGAAATTATGGTCCCTGGACGACCTCCAGAACGGAAGACCTGGAACTTCTTCTAAACGCACACTTTCCGGGCAGTAGTGACTCGGCTGTGACACCTCCTCAGGTCATCCAGCCGACGGCATCCTCTTTCGAGCGTGCTCCCAACCTGGTCACCAACAACAATGTCCTATGGGCCATAAAAAGCTTTGAACCCTACAGGTCCCCAGGATCGGATGGTATTATACCAGCTGAGCTCCAGCAGGTAGCAGATATCATCCTCCCCTGGCTTGTAGTCATATACAAGAGTTGCCTCTCCCTATCATACATCCAAGGGGAAGTGGAAGGTAAGCAAAGTCATTTTCATACCCAAGGCAGGCAAAAACTCCCACACGTATGCAAAGGACTTGAGGTCTATTAGTCTTACTTCTTTTCTATTATAAACTCTAGAGAAGATTCTAGACGCACACATTACACATTACATTACAGCTGCCTCTCAGGAAGGCTGTCAGCTAATTAATCAACATGCCTACAACAAAGAAGTGGGGTCTCCAACCAAGCAATATGCACTGGCTCTACACGGCGGTCATAATGCCCATCCTGTATGGCGTCGTAGTCTGGTGGACTGCTCTGGACAAGGCAGTCAATCGAAACCTTCTGGGGAAAATACAAAGATCGGCCAGCTTATACATAAGCGGAGCGATCAGATCAACCCCCACGGAGGCCCTAAACATTCTGTTACACCTTCCACCACTGAGCTTTTTCAGCAAACAAATTGCTGCCTGCGCGGCCCTGAGGATGAGGAGCATAATAAAATGGCCAACATCACAAAAAGGCCACACAACCATTCTAAAACACTTCAAAGTACCCATGGACACAGACTATATCATCCCGCAGAACGTGTTCACTAGGAACTTCGAAGTTGTCTTTCCATCCAGGGAGGAATGGGCTGAAGGGAAAGTCATACCAAAGGACTCGATCTCCCTCTATACCGATGGCTTTAAGATGGAATCGGGTGTAGGCAGTGGAGTCTTCTCCAATGAGCTTAACCTCAGCCTATCCTTTAGACTCGCAAACTACTGCAGGCTGAAATAACAGCGATAACGGAGGCCCTTGCATGGCCTTCGTTCGTTTTGGAGCCATCTGTGTACCACACGTAGGATCCACGATTGAAGGAGGGTCTACCCTGTTCCCAGTTTTGTCGGTTGGGGAATGTGACCTTGTAGTTTTGGCTGAAGTTGTATCTGGGGAGACAGTTGTCTGTCAGAGATATCTTTAGGATTTCATGCCTGTTTATTTCGGTAGGGATATCAGGATCAAAGAGCCTACGGTTTGAGTCATCCTCCACAATCAGTCTATGGGCGAAGACCATTGCTTCTTTCTTCAGTTGGAGATGAAGAGGTGGCAGGTCTGTGATGACTTCTAGTGCTGCTGTGGGGGTTGTTCTCATGGCCCCGGGGATACAGATGCAAGCTAGTCTTTGCAATCTGTTGAGCTTGGCTTGCACTAATACTTGTTTTGTTTGGTGCCACCAGACGGGCGCAGCATATGTGAGAATTGGTCTGGTGATTGCAGTATATAGCCAGCGGGTCATTTTGGGGATTGTGCTACCGTTTTTGCCAGTGAGACTTTTCCTGGTCCATAAAGAAATCCTGGCTTTCTCAATGGTCTTTGTAATGTGAGAGTTCCAAGTGAGCTTTTCGTTTAGAGTTATCCCTAAATATTTGACGTCTTTTGAGAACTCTATCGCTTCACCAAAGAGGGTAGGTTTGGTATGTTTGTGCCTATTCCTCCTTTTGGTGAAGGTGACTATAGTGCTTTTCCTAGGGTTGACCTTTATCGCAACCTTTGTGCACCAGTTTGCAACAAGATTTAGTGCCAGTTGGTGGAGTTCCGAGACCGTGTTTTCGAATTTGCCTCTAACCAGGATCACTATGTCGTCAGCATAGCCTTGGACATAGAAACCATTGTTGCTGAGTATGTTAATCAGTTCATTTACCACGATGGACCATAGGAGAGGTAAGAGAACCCCATCTTGAGGGCATCCTTTCGCGGCATTTACACTGATTTTATCAATGCCTAGTGAGGTATTTATTTTCCTATTGCTAAGCATGTGTTGGATCCAATTGCATGTGGTGTTATCCACCCCTGTGCTGAGGATACAACGTTTTATTTGGGTGTAGTCGGTGTTGTCGAAAGCACCCTCAATATCGAGAAAGCAACCTATCGCAATTTTATTGTCGCACAGGGATTTGTTGATCCGGGCTGTTAGCTCCTGAAGAGCATGCGTGGTCGATTTCCCAGGCTGGTAGGCATAACTATTGGTTTTTGTGAAGTGGTGATTGTTTCAGGGCACCGTCCCTAATATGCCTATCCAGAATTGTTTCCATTGTTAGGAAGAAAGAGGTAAGGCTTATCGGTCTGTAGGACTTAGGCAGGTCTGTGGGCCTACGGTCTACTTTGGGAATGAATCGTCACCTAAGCACTTTTTTTTTTTTTTTTAATTTGCGCGCACTCAAGGTCTAATAACCTTATTATGTCGGCGACACAGTGCGGGCAGTAGGTAGAAAGAGGAATAGAGAAGATGCCGATGGACATTGATCTTAAATGCTTGCATGTTGCATTGAGGGGGGAATACCGAATCCGGCAGGGAGTTCCAGATTCGTTTGGTTCGGTTAATGAAAGATTCTCTATATTTGACAGTACGTCCGAAGGCGGGCTTCAGAGTATATTGGTGAGCATTCCTAGAGAGACGTGTATTGTGGGAGAAATGTTGAAGGGGCGGAATGCAACTGGCTATTTCATCAGAGCATTTTTGGTGGTAGTAACGATAAAACAGGGAGAGGCAGGTAACATTCCTGCGGTGTTCCTGCGAGTCTAATGTTTTGGTAATGGTGGAGTCACCTATCAGTTTTATGGCTCGTTTTTGTATTCTGTCTAGTAGGTGCAGTGAGGTCTTGGAAGCACCGGACCAGACATGAGCGTTGAACTCTAAATTGGGGCGAATGAACGCCTTATAGATTGTAGCCAGATTTAAGGCAATGCCTAGACATTTCGCAGCATTCTTTGCGACACTGAATATATGGTCGCTCCAATTAAGATTGTGAGCAACACTCATACCCAGGATGGAAAGCTTTTCAGTTTCTGAGATGCATGTGCCATTCATGGATAATGGCTGCGGGTTAGTTATACGCTTTAACGACAAGAGTCAGCATTGTGTTTTGGATGCATTAAACTCCACTCTATTGGTTTTACCCCATTGGATGATGCTGTCGATATCGGAATTTAATGAGCTTAACATACGCTGCCGCTCATTATCTACAACCGAAGTGCATGGTCGTAAACTGGTGAACGAATGTGAGAAGCTGAGGTTACTGTCGTTCACGAAGGAGTGAATTGGATTAGAAGTAACAGACAAGAGATCATTTATAAAAATAGGAAAGGGTGTCGGAGACAAAACGGGGCCCTGGGGAACACCAGCATTTACAAAGTGAGTATCAGACTTGAATCCGTCCAAAACAACTTGAATTGAACGATTCGAAAGTTAGCTTCTAATCCATTGAAAAAGAGACCCTTTTCGACAAATGGGCTTCATGCCAAACCCTGTCAAATGGTTTCGAAATATCCAGTGCAACAATTTTGCTTTCACCTGCTTGGTGGAGCGAGTGATTCCACTTTTCAGCGAGATATGCCATCATATCACCAGTGGATCTGTTGCTGCGGAAACCGTATTGGCGGTCATTGAGGAGTTTCCGTGATTCAAGATATTTCATAAGCTGACGGTTAATCAGCGTTTCCATGACCTTGGAAAGAAGGGACGTTAGTGCAATGGGTTGGTAGTTGGAGGGAGAAGATGGATCGCCTTTTTTGGGTATAGGCTGGACAAATGCTGTTTTCCACCTACTCGGAAAGAGCCCAGAGGTGTAGGAAAGGTGAAAAAGCTTACGCAGTGGTTTTGCCAGCGTAGAAGAACACCTCTTCAGAACTATTGGGGCAATACCATCTGGACCAGCGGATTTGTGTATGTTGAGGTCTTTAAGAACCCTTGCGACTGTACGAGTGCGGAAGTGGATTAGTCCCATGGTGGAATTGACGCACTCTAGTACAGGCGGAGACAAAGTACAGGCTGGCAGCTGAGAACTGGTTGCGAAATGGGCAGCAAGTAGGTTAGCTTTGTCTAAGGGGGTGACAGCTGGAATGTCATTGTGGATGAGCGTCGGTATAGACGACTTAGTTGAGTTTTTTACGTTTTTTACAAACGACCAGAAACTTTTGCTACCTCTGGGACATTGAAGGATTTTACGCCTTAATTTTTGGTCGGATTGGAATTTAATCCGTCGAATGTGGGTGTTGCAGTCATTTCTGGCTCGTATTTACTTTTTTCGGTTTTCCTCAGAACTGTTTGCCTTGTAGGCCCGAAAACTTAGCTCCCTGAGCCTAATAGCCTCTTTGCAGCTCGAGTCAAACCACGTATTATCCTTAGGCCTGGTGCTTTTAATCTTGCTGGGAATAAAATTTGCCATGCCGATTCGGATAATGTTTACGATAATATCAGTTGCGGCGTCCACGTCGTTGTTGAGGAAGCACAACGACCAGTTAAAGATCCGAAAGAAGTTGTTAAGGCCGCACCAGTTGGCTTTCTCGTATAGCCATAGTGTTCTCTTGGGAGCTTTTTCTTTAACTGGATGGTGGGAGTTCGAGAATTTTGCTGATATCATGCGGTGGTCAGACAAGCCTAGGGGTTCCAATACATCGATCGTGTATTTGTCAGGCTGGGAGGTAAGAAACAAGTCCAGTGTGTTGGCGGTATGACCAGCAACATCGGTTGGTTCATTCACAAGTTGAGTTAAGTGATTTAACTCAGCAAAATTTTCAACATACCTTCCTTCGGGTGTTGTCTGTCCAGAACGTCGAAGCCACTGAGAATTGTGTACATTGAAATCGCCCGCTAAAACGATTTCAGTGCGAGGGAACAGGGAAACAATTCTTTGGATGGAATCAGACAGTGCGTCGAATGCGTCAAATGTTGCATTTGACATGCCCTTACGACAGTAAGATTTGCTCCACCAAATCTATACTATCTATACTGTAAATCTATACTGAACTCGCTCACAGTGAACTGGCCACTGCGCTTATAAGTCATGTCAATCACGTGGCACATGAATAATGTTTATAATTTTGATTTGCATACATACACAAGCCGTCCATGAATACGACTTGCCTATATCGTAACAAAGCCCTTGTTCCTTATTTAAATCTCGACTCGTTTAATCAACACTCTTCACATTCGCCGTTAAAATTTCAACAGCAATCCATAAGTTTGCAAGTGAAAGTGAATATCAATTTAGTTCATACCCAGCAAGAACTGTTCAGTTGAGACCAAATCGTTAAAAAGAAAGGGAAACAGGTAGACAAGCCCAGGTGTCATGCGTGTACCACGCTTTGAATAAGATTTCGCCGAAAATTTTCACTTTGGATTGCCTTCAAAGAAAATGAAATGCGTCCATTAAGCCCGTCTTGTTGTTCATTTCAAGCTTGAATTGTTTTTATTTTGTTCTATATTAGGTCAAATTAGGGCCTTTGTATGAATGATGCGCATAAGCACAATTTGTCACATGCGGTCATTGTGTTGTGGCGTATGAATCATGTGAATCCACTATGTCTGTTGCGTTTTCAATTGGTTTATTTACGCTTATTTTGTTGACAATAATTGATTCAATTATTTGCCAGAAGAAAAAAAAAACCGGCCAAGTGCGAGTCGGACAAAGGGTTCCGTACCATCTGTATACATAAATATGAAAGAGACGTTGTCTGTTACCTCATCAGTCATCACATCAAATCACATTTTTTGTATGATGACCGATCTAGGTTGCAGGCAGGCTATAGGCATATTAGGTAGGTAGGTAGGGTGGCAGCCTTCCCACAGTTGAGAAGAATGCACATAGGCCAGGGAGGCCCGTTGTGCAGCTACGAGGGGGTTTTGCCCCCCTATTCGTGGAACCATTTTGTGCTTCTTAAGAAGTTAAGAAGATCAAGTATCCCTACTTTCTGAACATCTGTCAGACCGTTAAGGAAGTAAGAGCCTAGATCACGTTTCCTGAAATTGCAGGGTGCTGGACAGGCGCAGACAAGGTGGTGAATGGATTCGACCTCCCCCTCGTCCTGACAGCTTCTGCAGAAATCATTCGGAACTATTCCTAGTTTTTGTGCGTGACTGCCAATGAGGCAGTGTCCTGTGATGATACCGATAACTTTGTAGATGTCAGTTCTTTCTAGGGAGGTTATACTCTTTGTTCGTTGACTGTCAAGCCGAGGCCAGATTTGCTTGGTGATGACGCAGGTATGTCCCTGGGTCCATCTCAGGTTCGTCTCGGCACTGGCGAGGTTGGTCAGATTATCACATTCCACAATTGATTGTAGCGTCGTTCCTAGTTTGGCGGCGAGTGTGTCGGCTTTTTCATTACCTGCAATGTCGCTGTGTCCAGATAAGTACCCAGATAAGCTGTATGTTGAACTGTTCTTCCATCTCATTAAGAGATCTGCGACAGTCGAGACTAGATTTTGATGTGTACACATAAGACTCCAGCGACTTTAAGGCTGCTTGACTGTCTGTGAGAATGCGAATATCCGTGGTGGATATTACGTTCCACTTCAGCCAAGACAAAGCCTCTTTTATTGCCAACAGTTCCGCCTGGAAAATGCTGCAGTGATCTGGTAATTTTAGAGCTTTA
Organism: Eumerus sabulonum; assembly: GCA_951905685.1. Taxonomy (NCBI): domain Eukaryota; kingdom Metazoa; phylum Arthropoda; class Insecta; order Diptera; family Syrphidae; genus Eumerus; species Eumerus sabulonum. Next base: position 27,501,873 of record OX645062.1, on the reverse strand, counting down.
TGTAGCTTGAGTTGTTTGCAGAAAACTCCACTGCCCACCCCGTCAGTGTAGAAATCCACACAGTTTCTGCGCGGTTGAGTTTGGCGGGTCCAGTTCTTCCTGTCTGGATAGATCATCGTAAAGTTTTTGTCCAAGACTATGGTGGGTTCTGTCATAGTTATACTGTTTTGCAGGATGGAGGAGTGGCCAGTGACATAGCTCGCCCATTTCGAGTTGGCTTTTAGCAATTTGCTTACCGAAAATATCGAGTGGTGTAAGGTCTAGTATCACGTTAAGCGCAGCCGTTGGTGTGAACCTGAGGGCCCCGGTAATGCACATACATGCCATCCTTTGTACCTTCTCGAGTTGTTTGTGGTATGTTGTCTTGTCTAGTGCAGTCCACCAGACTATCACTCCATACATTAGTATGGGTCTAACGACCGTCATGTAGAGTCATAGGGTAATCTTGGGGTTGAATCCCCATTTTTTTCCTAGGGCTTTCTTACATGTGTAGAGAGCTATTGTTGCTTTTTTTGCTCTTTCAATTGTGTTGCTCTTCCAAGTTAATTTCCTATCGAGTATAATGCCAAGGAATTTGGCACTAGGGGAGTAGGCTAACCTGGTATCGAGCAGAGTATTGGTAAAAAGCACGAGCTCCGTTTTCTGTGGGTTAATCCTGAGCCCGTTACTATGCGCCCATTTGCACAGAAGTGAGAATGCCGTTTGCATGCGGTCATTCAGTGTAGATAGGTATTGACCTGAGATTGTGATGGCAACGTCATCGGCGTAGGCAACAACGTCCAGGCCTTCTTTCTCCAGTTTGATAAGTAGGCATATAGGTATTATACTTTGATAATCAAAAATCTCCATGATGAGATAGTCGATCATCAAAGTGTCCATTTAATTCAAATCAATTGTCTTACTTGACAGCAAGGATGTGAAAAGGTGAATAATGTATGTGTGTATGTTGGCGTTACAGGCCATGAAGGACCTGAGCCGAGCTTCTTTCAATCACCCATGTTGTGTGTCATTTCATTTTCCCATAGGTGAAAGGGACCTACAGTTTATTGCTGGTTCCGAACGGCGAATTTCGAGAAGCTTTTCATGACAATTTTACTGCAGGGGGTTTCGTCAGAACCCCGCTGAGGAGAAACACCGTGAAAAACCCGCCAAAGATGAGTTCTACGATCTTCTAGACAGAACGTATGCCCAATGTCCCAGCCATGACATCAAAATTGTACTCAGAGACTTCAATGCTAAGCTGGGTAAGAAAAGCACCTTTGAACGAGTCATCGGCAAACATAGCCTAGACGACACCACCTCCGATAACGGACACAGGCTGATTGATCTTGCTACGGGGCGAAATCTCCTTCTAGCCAGTACGCGCTTCTCGCACCTCGATATACACAAAGGCACCTGGCGCGTCGGACACTCCTCCACTATTCTTGATGTTCGAGCTTTCCGAGGGGCTAACATCGAGTCGGACCACTATCTTGTAGTAGCCATGATGCAAAGCTATGACGTCGGAAAGGTACTATCGACAGAAACCGCTCGTGCTTTTACCGATCGCGTTTCCCTTATGCTCTCCAATACACCTCAGTCCTCCACGCTGTCAATAGAACAGCAGTGAAGCCTTTGCAAACAAGCCCTGAAAAGCTCTGCATCCGAAGTTTTGGGTTTCAAGGCTCCACCAGAGCACCAAACACCTGGTTCGATGACGAGTGCAGGAGGACTTATACAGCGAAGCAGGATGCATATAAGGCCTCGCCGCATAAAAGAACAAGAGCAGCTCGTGAGCTCTACGAGTTAAAAAGAAGGGAGGAGCATAAGCTTCTTAGAAGAAAGAAAGATTGAGTATTTGGAGAGTTGTTACTGCAGGCGTGACGTTCGAAAGTTTTATCAACAGATAAAGCGAACATGCCAAGGTTATAAAGCCAGAACGGAAGCCTGCAGGGATGAGAACGGACACCTAGTAGTAGAACCGCAGTCGATGCTGAGAATATGGAAAAACCACTTCTGCAGACTCTATAACGGCGATGTTAGTCAATATACCGCTGTCAGGCAGAATGATCCATTTCTAATCGACGGAGACCGCAGAGAATTCTGTCCTCCTAACCTCGACGAAGTTAAGATTGCCATATCGAAGCTCAAGTCGAATAAAGCTGCTGGCGCAGACGGACTGTCTGCTGAGCTCTTCAAGGCAGCTGGGGATGACCTGGCTGGGAGCATGCACCAGCTCATCCGTAAGATATGGTTAGAGGAAAGCATGGCCGAGGAACGGAGTCTCAGCATCGTATGCCCGATCCACAAGAAAGGAGACCCCTCTGATTTCGCCAACTATAGAGGAATAAGCCTCCTTAACATCGCCTACAAAACCTTCCGTTTTGTGTGAACGCCTGAAGCCTTTTGTAAATAAGCTGATAGGTCTTTTTCAGTGCGGAGGCCTGGGAACTCCACCATCGACCAAATCTTCACACTACGGCAGATCCTGGAAATAACCAATGAATTTCAAGTCGACACTCACCACCTATTTGTCGACTTCAAAGCCGCATACGACAGCGTAATTAGAGACGAGCTATACAACGCTATGTCTACCTTTGACATACCTGCTAAACTCGTCAGACTATGCAGGATGACTTTGGAGAATGCTCGCTGCTCCATCCGAATCGGTGAACACCTTACCGATAGTTTTGATGTCAAAAAAGGATTTAGGCAGAGCGATGCGCTTTCGTGTGATTTCTTCAACATCATATTAGAAATGATTGTGCAAAAGTCACTGGCCAATACAAGAGGCACAACCTATCTCGAATCCTCGCAACTCCTTGCATACGCCGACGATATTGACATAATAGGTAGATCACAGCGAGATGTCAATGAGGCGTTTGCGAGTATTGAGTTCGAGGCGGCGAAAGTTGGTCTGGCGGTAAACGAGGGCAAAACTAAATTTATGCTGTCATCAAAAAAGCACGCTCACCACCGACGTCTTGGCCAGAACGTTTGTATTGGCAGATATAAGTTCGAGGTAGTTAAGGACTTCGTCTACTTTGGCTCCGCAGTGACCTGGAACAACGACATCAGTTCCGGAATCAAACGCAGAATCACTCTTGCCAATCGTTGTTTCTTTGGGCTCAGGAGGCAATTGAGTAATAGAGCCCTCTCCCGAACGACAGAGTTGACTCTTTATAAGACCCTTATCATCTCGTTCCGGTTGTACGGCGCAGAAGCATGGACACTATCAAAAGCGGATGAGGAGGCCCTTGGTCGGTTCGAGAGACAGATTTTGCGCGTGATTTTTGGGCCTACAAACGCAGACGGGAGCTGGAGGAGAAGATTCAACCACGAACTTTACGGGCTGTACAGCGACATGAGCCTAGTCAGGCGTCTACGGATTCAACGCCTAAGATGGCTAGGCCATGTAGAGCGAATGGACACCACAGCTCCAGCCCGGAGAGTCTTTGAATCCAACCCCGAGGGACGAAGAAGCAGAGGACGGCCGCACTTAAGATGGCGCACACAGGTGGAAGGGGACCTCAGTCAACTGGGTGTGCGGCAATGGAAAAGGCTAGCGAAAGGTCGTGCTAGATGGAGGGGCATGTTGGTTCAGGCCCTGGTTCACCCCGAACTGTAGCGCCCACTAAGAAGAAGAGAAGCTGTTCCAGAACTGGTTCATTTGTTTTATGATCCATTTGTGTAGGTGTAGTTTTGTATTCACATTGTTGAAACCATAAAGGGTGGACGTCCTGTGAAAGGTATTAGAGCACCTATATAAGCTAGTATGTCAGCCTTTTCATTGCCTTCATGCTTTTCATGTCCTGGCACCCAAATCAGCTTTAGACTGTTGTTTTCAGCTAATTTGTTCAGTGTTTTGTGGCATTCCCAGACAGCCTTCGAGATAAGAGTGTGTAACTCTTTAGTACTTTGAGAACCGCTTGACTATCTGAGATATTGTTATATTGTTAGGTCTTCTGTAGCTGATGTAGTATGCTGCTCATTGATTACGAATAGTTCCGCGGGTGTTATCTTTTTGTTTTTGTTTTTGCATTTTCTCTACTGTCTACTGTCGATCTAACATGTATATTTTTTTGCAGGCAAAAATGGAAAGTGATGAGAATCGACCTATTCCGATGCCACGCCGCTTCGTACCCGAAGCAAGGAAGACCGAATACGAGAACGTGACCATTGACTTGATCAACAAAAATCTAAACATTAATTCCGAAAACATTCAAGCTAAAATCATAGACAAATGTCCCAACAACAAAGTGTTCCACGTGCCAGACAATATTCTTGAGAATTCTCGGCTCCAGCTTACGGAGAAGAATAATCTTCAAAATGACGAAAATGAAAACGCGCAAGATCCAATTAAGAGTACAACAGTCTCTTGCACAACTCCAGTTCCCGCACCTCGGAAACCTCTCAACAATGAAAGCTCAGTTCGCGATGATCTATATGAAAATGTTACCACGTCTCCATGTTCCACTGGGGCAATAAGTAAAGATGCATTTATTAAACGACGAGCACCGGATATTCCGCAAAAATCGCATAGTATTCAGGCGAGGGCATCTCGCTATTCATTTGGAAGTGATCTAAATTATGGACAAGAGAATTGTTGTGACCCACAATTGGAAAACCTAAAAAATGTTAAATCCACCTCAAATACAACACTTAACTCTTCGTTAGACGAATCGACCACCAGTTCCGGTGAGAGTCCCAAATTCAAATCGCCAAGGCCTGGGTATGTACCATCACTTACTCCGACACAATCATCCGAGTTATGCGACACCAGCGATCCAAAGTAATGCAATTTCATTTATTTTGTTTATGTTCTTGTTTTTATTTCTTTGTTTTCTTTTTATTTAATTGCACCTTGTTTGCTAATTATAAATGCCTGTATATGGTTCATTCCCACTTCGCCAATTCCCACTTCGCCAGTTCCCATCTCGCCAACTATTTCGCCAATCATTCCAGGCATATACATATACAAATAAATCCAATTTTTTATATTTCTTATCAATCGGTGAACAAGTTTAATTCGAACGCAATGTTATTTTATTCAAATTAATTTAATGTGATATATGACAGCAACCTGGCGATCTCCGGACGGTCGAACCGCCAACCAAATCGACCATGTGCTCATTGACGCAAGGCACTCGTCAAACATCCTGGATGTGCGAACATTCAGAGGGGCAAATGTCGACTCTGACCACTTCCTCGTAGCAGCAAGATTCAGAGCTCGACTGTCCAATGTCAGAAAGCTGCACCAGCCCATCAGGAGGAGGTTCGACATTGGGCGCCTGAGCACACCGGAGGTTGCCAGAGTCTACAGGGAGCAGCTGAACGAAAGACTTTACGGTATGCCAACGTCGAACACAAATGCCAATAATATGTGGCTGCATTGCCGCTCAGCCATTCAGGAAGTAGACGAAACCACCTTAGGATGCCTACCACCCCCGACAAGAAACCCATGGTATGATGGCGAGTGTGAGCAGAAAAAGGCAGCAATCGACGAGGCGTACCAAAAGGCGCTGCAGAGGAAAACCAGGGCAACGCAAGAAGAGTACCGAGCCAGAAGAAGGGAGGAGAAAAAACTACTGCGACAAAAGAAAAGAATCTTCGCAGCCTCCCATCTCAAGGATATCGAGGAGTCTAGGAATAAACATAAAACACGAGCCTATTACAAGAAAGCCAAAGGCCTTGTAGGAGGCTTCAAAAAGGGCACCCTGGCTCTTCGAAACTGCGAGGGTAATCTTGTCACCGACCCGCAGGGAATAGTGGATGTATTTAAGCAGCATTTCCAGCAGCTGCTTAACGAGCATGACCAAGAGAGAGTCGTATGGACCGAGGAAATCCCAACTCCAGCCGCTGAAGTAGTCCTCCCACCCAGCATCGAAGAAGTCGGCACAGCAATTCAGAAGCTGAAGATCAACAAGGCCGCAGGCTCAGATGGCTTGCCAACAGAGGTCTTCAAGGGTGGCGGCGATGCCAGCCAGTTCTGGTAGGGAGCATGCACCAGATCATCTGCAAAATTTGGGAAGATGAAAGCATGCCCGACGACTGGAATACCAGCTCTATATGCCCCGACCACAAAAAAGCGATCCTACCTCTTGCAAGAACTATAGAGGTATATCCCTGCTCAATGTCGCATACAAGATCCTGTCCAGCGTATTGTGTGAACATCTAAAACCATTTTGCACCGCACTAATCGGCAGCTACCAGTGCGGCTTCCGGCCCGGCAAATCAACTATAGACCAAATTTTCACACTTCGACAAATCCTGGAAAAGACCAACGAGTTTCGAATCGATACACACCATCTTTTCATCGATTTCAAAGCCGCATACGACAGCATTCATCGTGAATAACTGTTTGGAGCGATGGCCGAATTCGGGATCCCGGTATCACTGATCAAGTTGTGTCGGGCCACGCTAAAAAAACACGCGATGCACCGTACGACTCGGTTCTAGGACCTCGGAACTATTTGAAACATGCACCGGATTTCGGCAAGGAGATGCGCTGTCATGTGACTTCTTCAACCTGGTGCTGGAGCAGATAGTGCGACGGGCAGGCATCAAAAGGGAAGGCACTATCTTCTACAAGTCCATCCAGCTGCTAGGATACGCGGATGATATCGACATCATCGCGTGTTCTCGCCGTGGCATTGTGGAAGCAATCACGGCGATTGAAAAACAGGCGAAACGAGTTGGTCTTAAGATCAATGAGGACAAAGCGAAATACATGCTGTCAAGCAAAAACCAATCCGTCGCTCACCACCTGGGACAAAATATAACAATTGACAGCTACAATTTCGAGGTAGTTAAGGAGTTTGTCTACCTCGGAGCAAACGTAAATTCCACAAATGACACCACAGTGGAGATCCGGCATAGAATCGCCCTTGGCAACCGCTGCTACTTCGGCTTGTCCAAACAACTGGGGTTAAAACTCCTCACTCGAAAGACCAAAGTCATGCTTTGCAAAACGCTCATTCTGCCAGTCCTGCTGTACGGAGCCGAAAGCTGGACGATAAGCAGGACAGCGGAGCTGATTTTGGGTTCTTTCGAAAGAAAAATTCTGCGCCGGATATTTGGTCCTGTCTGTGAGGAAGGTGAATGGAGAAGAAGACACAACCGCGAACTCTACGAGCTGTACCAAGATGTGGATGTAGTCCGGAAGGCAAGGATCCGTCGACTACACTGGCTCGGCCACATCGAGCGCATGGACATCAACGCTCCAGCTTAGAGGGTCTTCGGCTCCGAGCCTCCTGGTTCGAGATAAAGAGGAAGACCGAACCTCCGGTATAAAGACCAAGTATTCGTGGATGTAAGACATCTTGGTCTTGACAACTGGAAGCAGCGTGCCCGGGACCGTCAAGGATGGAAGGCAGCTATAGCTCAGGCTCAGATCCTCCATGGATCGCTGGCCTGATAAGTAAGTAAGTAAGTTCTCCTCAGCGGGGTTCTGACAAAACCCCTTTTAGTAAAATTGTGTTGAAAAGCTTCTCGAAATTCGCCGTTCGGAACCGGCAATAAACTTTAGGTCCCTTTCACCTATGGGAAAAATGAAATCACACACAACATGGGTGATTGAGAGAAACTCGGCTCAGGTTCTCCATGGACTGTAACGCCAACATACAAAAAAGTTGTCACATACGATGTTTCGAGCACTTCCACGGAACAGATTGCAGCCGAAATCTTTGACCACACGCTCACTTTGACTTTTTTTCTCTTTCTCCAGAAGGTGCCCTACCAGTATTGATTTGTCCTTTGACTGGATGAGAAGTAATAGCTTCACATACCCAACAACCTTAATACCATACATGGCCGGTTTTGAAGGAATATTGAGTGAATCCGCTGCCAACACGATAAGGATAAAGTTGTTCATCAACAGTGACACTGGCTTCTGCTTTATACATAAGTAGTTATCCTAGAGGTTGCTGGCGCGTGTTTCCCCTATCAAATCTGATAAAAGAACTGAAAGCCCATAAACGGTGGAGGCTCATTCAAAACACGATACAACGGATGTGAGTTAGTTTTGCATAGATCAGTTGTGTGTGACACCAGCTAACCAAAGTATGCCCAGATAAGCGTCAATCAAATTCAGTTGTAGTATTAGGTTTCCATATACGAAGTGGTCTTGTCGCTGTACAGCCCGTACAGTTCTTGGTTGAATCTCCTCCTCCATTCTCCGTTTACACAAACGGCACCAAAGATTGCACGCAGAATTTTCCTCTCGAAACGTCCAAGAGCCTCTTCATCCGCTTTTGACAACGCCCAAGCCTCAGCGCCGTAGAGGAGGACCGGGATGATTAAGGTTTTGTAGAGGGAAACCTTACTTTTTCGAGAGAGGGCTCTACTACTCAATTGCCTCTTGAGCCCGAAGAAGCAGCGAAGCAGAGTTATTCTGCGTTTTAACTCAGCGCTGGTGTCGTTGCTGCTTGTCACTATCGAGCCAAGGTAGACAAAGTCCTTGACTACTTCAAAAATATAGCTGCCGAAGGTGACGTTCTGACCAGGACGTCGATGTTGTGCGTCTTTCTTGGATGACAGCATATATTTGGTCTTGTCCCCATTTACCCTTAGACCCACTTTCGCCGCTTCTGCTTCAATGCTTGTGAACGCCTCATTGACGTCTCGCTTTGTTCGTCCAATAACGCCAATGTCATCTGCGTAGGCAAGCAATTGTGTGGACTTGAAGTAGATCGTATCTCTTGTATTGGCCGCAGAGTTCCGCACGATCTTTTCAAGAATAATGTTGAAGAAATCACATGACAGTGCGTCACCCTGTCTAAAACCTTTTTCAACATCAAAGGGGTCGGTAAGTTCACCTCCGACCTTAATGGAGCAGCGAGAGTTCTCCATGGTCATCCTGCATAGTCTGACGAGTTTGGCAGGAATGTTAAAACATGACATGGCTCTGTATAGATCGTCTCTATAAACACTGTCATACGCGGCTTTAAAGTCGACGAAAAGATGGTGCGTGTCGACCTGGAATTCATGGGTCTTCTCCAAGATCTGCCGTAGTGTAAATATTTGGTCTATCGTGGATTTTCCTGGCCTGAAACCACACTGGTAGGAACCCATCAGATTGTCCACGAACGGTTTCAGGTACTTACACAGTACGGTAGAGAGGGTCTTGTACGCGATGTTCAGGAGGCTTATCCCTCTGTAATTGGCGCAGGCATAGGGGTCTCCTTTCTTATGGACCGGGCAAACGATACTGAGATTCCATTCATCGGGCATGCGTTCTTCCGAGCATATCTTGCAGATGAGTTGGTGCATGTTCCTACCCAGCTCATCGCCAGCTGCTTTAAACAGCTCCGCGGGGAGTCCGTCTGCTTTATAAGACTTAAGTTTCGATATCGCTATCTTAACATCGACGGGATTCTCCTTCGTCTTCGTCCATTGTGAATGGTTCGCTCTGCCTGACGGCGGCATTTTGACTATCATCGCCGTTATACAGTCTGCGGAAGTGGTCCTTCCACAATCTCAGTATCGACTGTGACTCCACTACTAGTTGTCCGTGCTCATCCCTGCCGGCTTCTACTCTGGCTTTATAGCCTTGGCATGTTCGTTTTACTTTCTGGTAAAATTTTCGAACGTCGGTCCTGCCGTAACATCTCTCCATCTCCTCGATCTCGCGCTTCTCGTGCTCCTTCTTTTTCCTTCTATTCTATATTCTATAACTATTTTTATAAATAGTTACTTTAAAAACCTGTAAAGGTGGTGGTGCAGTGATAAACATCACCGACCGTCGAGCGGGAGGTCTGCAGTTCAAAGTCATTCCATTGCCAAGAAAAAACAATTCCTGTCGTGGTGGCGCAGTGGTTAGTGTGTTGGACTCTGGCGCACGATGAGCGAGTTCGGATCCCGATATCACCAACGCCATCGAATGTTTATTTCGCGACGTTCCTCCTCGGCGGGGTACTGGCAAAACCCCCCGTAGTACACTTGCCTTGAAAAAGCTTCTCGACTCACGCCGTTCGGAATCGACATTAAAACTGTAGGTCCCTTTCACCTGTGTGAAAAATAAATCACACACAACATGGGTGATTGAGAGAAGCTTGGCTCTGGCCCTTCAAGGGCTGTAACGCCACCAAAGAAAAAGATACAGAAAAAAACTATGCAACACAGCTGTTGTGAATGAGAAGTGATCAAACATACTGATGAATGCATATCACTCACAGTGTAAGCTCACGTTTTTTTTTTTTTTTTTTTTTTTTTTAGAGACTCGCGCAGGTTCAAGAATTTTTATATTCTCTTATGATGTGTTGACACACACAACCTGAACGGAGTACAGTGGTTGGGGTCGTTGATGTTCATTCACTACTCTCAGGGGTGGTTGTCCTAGACCTAGATAGGACGAGAGCTGACCAAATTCCGCGTTGGTTATAGTCCGTAGTAATTCGTTCAAGCACTCTTAGTATTGCATACGCAGAGGATGAATTTCGTTTGACCATATACTGTGAGTGTTATGCCTGCAGCAGTACGTCTGGTCACTTTCCATTCTCAACAACGTTGCATACCTTTTGGCGGTATAGAAACTACTTTTTCTTGGCTATGAAGCGAATTTGAACCATAAACCTTCCGCTCGGCGGTCGATGATGTTAACCACTGCACCACGGCCACCCCCCCCTTCAGATTCATGCTCTGAATAAGTGCATGAAATAGTTGCTGAGAAGTACAACCAACGTGAAAAATCGGCGGGTTCCTCCGACGGCCCTATCTAGGACAACCACCTCTGGAGAGTAGGGAACCAACATCTGCGACTCAAACCATTGCACTCCGTTCAGGTTGTTGTAACTTTAGACAATTCTAAGACCCAACTGGCAGAAACACAACCAACTCCTTCCGACCACCGTTTACATACAAAACTGTAGGGTACACCCGGGTATGTTAATTGAGCGATCAATTGATTTTAAGCTTCATTTCAACTGTCTTTCACTAAACTTTTTGTTTTGTTGGCGAAATGGGAATTTCCGGATTAAGTTTATCTTATCTGTTTGCGAAATGGGAATTGTCGAAGTGGGAAGATACCCTGTATATAGTATGTATGTTACTAATTTCAGTTTTCTAGTGAAGTGGGCAACTTGTTTCTAAGCCAAGTTTCCGGCCAAGTACTTGACTAATATTGTTATTCAGATCTTGTTTTATTTACGTTTCGTAGACGCAATTTCTAGTCTTCATACTTCAACTGGTGCTTCAGTACATAGATATTTATGATGCCATACCATATGAAATGTCCGATTTTTACTCAGTTCGCGATAAGAAGTCCTCGAGTAAACATCTGTAGCAGAAAATTAACATTTTTTGAGTTAAGATAAATTGGCAACGGCTACGGTGGGATCTGACCCCACAAAAACGGTACGGGGCATTGTATCTCCCATGACAATAAGTCAACACTTATCTCTAATGGCTTTTAATGTGTTCTTCTTCTTATGTGGCGCTACAGTCCGGGGTGAACCTGGGCCCCAACCAGCAAACCTTGAGCAAGAAGTTTTGCCAGTTGCCTACAATTGCGCACACCAAGGTGTGGTTGACTAACCTAAGAATCATACTCTTATGATGCTTTTCACACAACCTAGGCGGAGTGCAGGTGGTTTGGGTCGTAGACGTTCGTTCACTACTCTCCAGGGGTGGTTGTCCTAGATAGGATTGAGAGGAACTTGACTGAATTTTTACGTTGGTTTAAGTTCTCAGCAAAACACACAGAGAGTGAATTTGAGGTGACCATACACTGTTAGTGTTATGCCGTCATCAGTATTTTGATCACTTGTAATTCACAACAGCTGTATTGCACAATTGAATTGTTCCGTATCTTCTTCTTCTTAACGGGCCCTACAGTTCGGGATGAACCTGGGCCTCAACCAACATGCCCCTCCAACTAGCACGATTTTTTGCGTTTTTTCACGTCCTCTGCGTTTTCGTCCCTCGGGGTTGGATTCAAAGACTCTCCGGGCTGGAGCTATGGTGTCCATTCGCTCTACATGGCCCAGCCATCTTAGGCGTTGAATCCGTAGACGCCTGACTAGTCTCATGTCGCTGTACAGCCCTCCATCCCCCAATCATGCGCAAAATCTTTCTCTCGAACCGACCAAGGGCCTCCTCATCCGCTTTTGATAGTGTCCATGCTTCTGCGCCGTACAAGCCGTATAGCTCGTCTCTAATTACGCTGTCGTATGCGGCTTTGAAGTCGACAAATAGGTGGTGAGTGTCGACTTGAAATTCATTGTTTTTTTTTCCAGGATCTGCCGTAGTGTGAAGATTTGGTCGATGGTGGACTTCCCAGGCTTGAATCCGCACTGCAAAGGACCTATCAGCTTATTTACAAAAGGCTTGAGGCGTTCACACAAAACGGCAGAGAAGATTTTGTAGGCGATGTTAAGGAGGCTTATTCCTCTATAGTTGGCGCAATCAGGGGGGTCTCCTTTCTTGTGGATCGGGCATACGATGCTGAGACTCCATTCCTCGGGCATGCTTTCCTCTAACCGTATCTTACGGATGAGCTGGTGCATGCTCCCAACCAGGTCATCCCCTGCTGCCTTGAAGAGCTCAGCAGACAGTCCGTCTGCGCCAGCAGCTTTATTCGACTTGAGCTTCGATATGGCAATCTTAACTTCGTCGAGGTTAGGGGGACAGAATTCTCTGCGGTCTCCGTCGATTAGAAATGGATCATTCTGCCTGACAGCGGTATATTGACTAACATCGCCGTTATACAGTCTGCAGAAGTAGTTTTTCCATATTCTCAGCATCCCTGCAGGCTTCCGTTCTGGCTTTATAACCTTGGCATGTTCGCTTTATCTGTTGATAAAACTTTCGAACGTCATGCCTGCAGTAACAACTCTCCAAATCCTCAATCTTTCTTTCTTCTAAGAAGCTTATGCTCCTCCCTTCATTTTAACTCGTAGAGCTCACGAGCTGCTCTTGTCCTTTTATGCAGCGAAGCCCTATATGCATCCTGCTTCGCTGTATAAATCCTCCTGCACCCGTCATCGAACCAGGTGTTTCTTCGTGGTGGAGCCTTGAAACCCAAAACTGCGGATGCAGAGCTTTTCAGGGCTTGTTTGCAAAGGCTCCACTGCTGTTCTATTGACAGCGTGGAGGATTGAGGTGTATTGGAGAGCTTAAGGGAGACGCGATCTGTAAAAGCACGAGCGGTTTCTGGCGATAGTACCTTTCTGACGTCATAACTTTGTATTCTTACTCTGTTCCGGTGGTGGGTGGTCGATTGATAAAAAGCCCGCCAGGTGCCTTTGTGTATATCGAGGCACATGCGCATCTGAACCATCGTTGTCCTCTCTCCCTATAGCAGTCGCCGTAGTAAATATCGCAGTTTTTCATCCACTTTATACCCGGTCCATTCCATCGCGTTTCCTGGATGGCGGCTAAGTTCGCTTTATAGCGGTCTAGGGCATCCGCAAGTTATTCGGCTGCACGTTGTCTGTTAGAGGACCTAACATTCCACGTACGGAGTCCTTTTTTCGTTTTGCAAGAGTCGTTCACATTAATCCGGTCCGTTATATCCGAGGCTTATGGTTGTATAGTAATTGTATTTCTTTGCTATGGACAGATTTGATCTGCAGACCTTCCGCTCGACAGTTCCCATCCCCACTTGTGTGCCTCAACTCAGTAGAGGGCGTCCTCTGTTGCATTGTACCCATGGCTCAGATTTAAAGACTCTTCGGGCTGGAGCTGTGATGTCCATACGCCCTACATGGCCCGGTCATCTTAAGCGTTGTACAGTTCGTTGTTGAATCTTCTCCTCCAGATCAACGCAAACAGGACCAAAAATTGCACGCAGAACTTTTCTCTCGAAAAGGCCAAGAGTTTTCTCATCCGCTTTTAATAGCATCCATGCTTCTGCGCCATAGAGCAAGACAGACTTGATTAGGGTGTGATATAAATCAACTTTTTTTCGAGAGGGGCTCTATTACTCAATTTCCTTTTGAGCTCATAGAATAAGCGATTGGCAATCGTAGTTAATTCTGTTTTTGATTTCGGTACTGATGTTAACACTATAATTAAAATTATAAGCTTCCTGTAATAGCCATAGCAACGAAGGCCTTCGGCTATATAGTTAACATGTTAAGGTTCGATCAAATAAGATTATACAAATTGTTGTTGGAAAAGAGTTCGAGTCTGGGTATACGGAAAGCGGAACATTTGGAAAGGATGTGGTGGACTTTAAATCGGGATTGGTTGCAGTATGTGCAGGTGGTGAGTTTGTTCTTGTCCAAGTAGTGTTCATGGGTAAGTTTGGTGTATCCAAGTCGTAATCTGGTTTGGGTGTCCTGGCTCGTAAGTATAGTGTTTCATTGAGAGCTTGTCTTTATTGACAGTCCGGTACCATTGGGATGATTTATCGATAAGGAGCTGTTGTTGGAGGTGCTGAAGGGTTCTGATGTATTTGTTTTGTTAAAGTTGGTAGAGAAAAGGGATTGGGTTAAGGTCTGTTTGGCAGTACTATCGGCAAATTCGTTCCCAAAAACTAGCACATGACTTTAAATCCATATAAGCTTGGTTGTCGGGAACTGCTGATAGAGTAGGTTGCGGATTAAGGAGGGGTTATAGGTTTGATTATTGATGTTAGCGACGGCGTCAATCGATGATAGGGAGTCTGTGCAGATAGCAAATTCTAAGGCGGAGGTCTTAGTGTATTGGAGGGCTCTAAGGATGGCGATAATTTCTGCCGAGAAGGAAGATGTATAAAGGGGAAGGACGAATGAGAAAATGGTTTCGTTCTCAGTGGTAATACTGAAGCTGACGTTGACTCCTGTTTTGGAGCCATCTGTGAAGATTTCAAGAAAGAGGGAACGAAAAACTTCTAGGGCAGTGTGGGATTTGTTATAAGAACGTAGATCTAGGATGATGGCGAAGGGTGGGAAGAGCCACGGGGGATTTAAGCGTTCGGGTAAAAGGGAAGGTTTGCAGGGGATGTAGTTTCAATTGAAGAGGGTTTTTGCGCGATGTATGCAGGACGGTATATTTGTGTTTTTTTTTTGTTGTTCTGATCGAGTTTGTTAGGTAAAGGATAGTAGGATAGGTTGGAATAGTTTTAAGGTGCCTTTTCGATCGTTGGCATGTTGGATTCAAGTAGCAAATGATTCATGGGAGTTGTGAAGACCTGGTCTGTCGTGAATTTTCCTAGCCTGAAGCCATACTGATAAGAACCTATCAGGTTGTTGACGAACGGTTTCAGGAAAACGGCAGAGAGGATCTTGTACGCGACGTTAAGGAGACTGATTCCCCGGTAATTGGTGCACTCGAAGGGGTCGTCTTTCTTGTGGACCGAACAAACGATACTGAAATTCCAATCGTCGGATATCTCTAGCTGCTTTAAACGGTTTTGCGGATAGTCCGTCGATCCAGCAGTGCCTGTGGTGCAGTGGTAAACATCACCGACAGTTGAGCGGAAGGTCTGTAGTTCAAAGTCTGTTCATGGCCAGGAAATGCAATTCCTGTATCGAAAAATTGTGCAACACAGTTGTTGTGAATGGCAAATACATGATACAAATACTGATTAAGGCATAACACTCACAATATATGGTCACTTCGAATTCATACTCTGCGTGTGCAGTTCTAATTTAACACCATTATGGCATGGAACATTTGGTGAGAACTAAAATGAACTTGAAAATTCAGTCGAGTTCCTCTCAATCTTATCTAGGACAACCACCCCTGTAGAGTATCGAACGAACATCTACGACGCAAACCATCTGCACTCCGCTCAAGTTGTGTGACAAATCATAATAAAAGTATGACTCTTGAACCTGCGCGAATTAAATCTAGGGGACCTCGTCTAAATCTAGGGGATCGCGGTCGTGATCGCGGTTTAACAGTCTGGAGAAACGATTTTTCCAGACTCTCAGCATCTCAACAGGCTGTGGTTCGGAGTTTGTATCCACCAAAAGGTAAAACTTTCGAACTTCATTCCTGCCATAACACCTCTTCATCTCCTAGGCCGCGCGTTTACCATGCGTTTTTTTTTTTTTTTTTTTGGCCTTCCAGTGGAACCGGTTCTTTTCCCGTCTTTTCTATTCGTACAGCTCAGAAACAGCTCTCGTGGCTCGATGCAACATTGCCTTGTTTCTGTTTGGCTTTTAATATCGTTTACCTTAAAATCGGACATTTCAGGTGGTACAACGTCAGACACTCAGGTGGTCTGGCCATGACCTTACTTTTTACGATTTCGTTAATGTGTATTAGTTATATTCCTTCACTTGTAACAACGTCATAATGTATTTAGGACTTAAATATGACAATGTAAACCTACATAAACATAATGCGCTTCTAACCTGTCATCATTACCTAATAAATTATCAAAAGTCGCCTAAATAGTATTATACACTCTTACGAGGGTGGGTCAATAAGGTCCTTGAAAATTAACACAAAATGTGTCGTCACCTTAAATGTATCACTTATTTTCAGACAGATCTGTCAAATAGTTTTGTTGTGGCAGTCATTAGGACGCCGTGGCGCAGTGGTTAGTGTGTTGGACTCTGACGCACGATGAGCCAGTTCGGATTCCGATAATACCGACGCCATCGAATGTTTATTTCGTAAAGTTGTTGATCGCTCTCAACCTGGCGTGATGCCAGCAACGATCCCTGTTTAAATGCCCGGGTCAAGTTGACATACGGCCTCCTCGCGGCGCCCTCTGGATAGCCTCTTCACCGTTGGGAGGTGAACAAACGAATGCAGTGAAAAAAACCCCGACCAGAATGGCGGTTGTGCGGCGGGCTAACAATCCGCCCACTTAAAAAAAAAACTTAAAGTTATGAATGAGCAAGATGCCTCGGATACACGGACGGATACTCGACGACGACAACGCACGAAAAAGGAACACGATTTGCGAGTATGCTCCTGGAATGTCAGAACCCTGTACACTCCCGGAGCTGCTCATAAACTAGAAGGAATCTTCACGCAGTACAAGGTGGATATTACTGCGGTCCAGGAAATACGCTGGATAGGAAACGGTATGATTAGGAAGAAAAATTGCGACATTTATTACAGCTGTCACAAAAGGTTGCACTTACTGGGATGCGGGTTTGTTGTGGGAAAGCGGTTAAGGTCGAAGGTCATCGACTTTAAACCTATAAGTGATCGCCTAGCTGTAATCCGCATCAGAGGCAGATTTTATAACATCAGCCTTATATGTGCACACGCCCCTACCGACGAGGCGGAGGAGCCTATCAAGTAGGACTTCTATGACCTCCTGGACAACGCCTACGGAGCTTGTCCGGAGTACGATGACGCAAGGCACTCGTCAAACATCCTGGATGTGCGAACATTCAGAGGGGCAAATGTCGACTCTGACCACTTCCTCGTAGCAGCAAGATTCAGAGCTCGACTGTCCAATGTCAGAAAGCTGCACCAGCCCATCAGGAGGAGGTTCGACACTGGGCGCCTGAGCACACCGGAGGCTGCCAGAGTCTACAGGGAGCAGCTGAGCGAAAGACTCTACGGTATGCCTACGTCGAAACCACCTTAGGATACCTACCACCCCCGACAAGAAACCCGTGGTATGATGGCGAGTGTGAGCAGAAAAAGGCAGCAACCGACGAGGCGTACCAAAAGGCGCTGCAGAGGAAAACCAGGGCAGCGCAAGAAGAGTACCGAGCCAGAAGAAGGGAGGAGAAAAAACTACTGCGACAAAAGCTCAAGGATATCGAGGAGCCTAGGGATAAACATAAAATACGAGCCTTTTACAAGAAAGCCAAAGGCCTTGCAGGAGGCTTCAAAAAGGACACCCAGGCTCTTCGAAACTGCGAGGGTAATCTTGTCACCGACCCGCAGGGAATAGTGTATGTATTTAAGCAGCACTTCCAGCAGCTGCTTAACGAGCATGACCAAGAGAGAGTGGTAGGGACCGAGGAAATCCCAACTCCAGCCGCTGAAGTAGTCCTCCCACCCAGCATCGAAGAAGTCGGCACAGCTATTCAGAAGCTGAAGAACAACAAGGCCACAGGCTCAGATGGCTTGCCATCAGAGCTCTTCAAGGCTGTCGGCGATGTTCTGGTAAGGAGCATGCACCAGATCACCTGCAGAATTTGTGAAGATGAAAGCATGCCCGACGACTGGAATACCAGCTCTATATGTCCCATCCACAAAAAAGGCGATCCTACCTCTTGCAAGAACTATAGAGGTATATCCCTGCTCAATGTCGCATACAAGATCCTGTCCAGCGTATTGTGTGAACGTCTAAAACCATTTTGCACCGCACTAATCGGCAGCTACCAGTGCGGCTTCCGGCCCGGCAAATCAACTATAGACCAAATGTTCACACTTCGACAAATCCTGGAAAAGACCAACGAGTTTCGAATCGGTACACACCATCTTTTCATCGATTTTAAAGCTACGACAGCATTCATCGTGAATAACTGTTTGGAGCGATGGCCGACAACTGATCCAGTTGTGTCGCGCCACGCTAAAAAACACGCGATGCACCGTGCAACTCGGTTCTAGGACCTCGGAACCATTCGAAACATGCACCGGATTTCGGCAAGGAGATGCGCTGTCATGTGACTTCTTCAACCTGGTGCTGGAGCAGATAGTGCGACGGGCAGGCGTCAACAGGGAAGGCACTATCTTTTACAAGTCCATCTAGCTGCTAGGATACGCGGATGATATCGACATCATCGCGTGTTCTCGCCGTGGCATTGTGGAAGCATTCACGGCGATTGAAGAACAGGCGAAACGAGTTGGTCTTAAGATCAATGAGGACAAAACGAAATACATGCTGTCAAGCAAAAACCAATCCGTCGCTCACCACCTGGGACAAAATATAATAATTGACAGCTACAATTTCGAGGTAGTTAAGGAGTTTGTCTACCTCGGGGCAAACGTAAATTCCACAAATGACACCACAGTGGAGATCCGGCATAGAATCGCCCTTGGCAACCGCTGCTACTTCGGCTTGTCCAAACAACTGGGGTCAAAACTCCTCACTCGAAAGACCTCATTCTGCCAGTCTTGCTGTACGGAGCCGAAAGCTGAACGATAAGCAGGACAGCGGAGCTGATTTTGGGTTCATTCGAAAGAAAAATTCTGCGCCGGATATTTGGTCCTGTCTGTGAGGAAGGTGAATGGAGAAGAAGACACAACCGCGAGCTGTACCAAGATGTGGATGTAGTCCGGAAGGCAAGGATCCGTCGACTGCACTGGCTCGGCCGCATCGAGCGCATGGACATCAACGCTCCAGCTAAGAGGGTCTTCGACTCCGAGCCTCCTGGTTCGAGAAGAAGAGGAAGACCGAACCTCCGGTATAAAGACCAAGTAATCGCGGATGTAAGACATCTTGGTTATGACAACTCGAAGCAGCGTGCCCGGGACCGTCAAGGATGGAAGGCAGCTATAGCTCAGGCTCAGGTCCTCCATGGATCGCTGGCCTGATAAGTAAGTAAGTAAGTACTCAATTTCGATGCGGTCATTCAAGCACAGTAGTTGACGCCGAACGTTCTGGTCGCCCAATTGAGGTCATCATACGAGAAAAGGTCGACGAAATCCATGGTTTGATAATGGACGATCGGCAAGTGAAAGTGCGAGAGCTTGAAGAGGCCACAGACATGAAAAAGCCTTCCGCAAGATGGGTGCCGCGTTAGCTCACAATCGTCAACAAACGCATTCGTTTGAAAACTTCAAAGGTGTGTTTGGCGATGTTCCTGAAAAATCCCACTAAGTTTTTGCGCCGTTTCATAATCGTGGATGAAACCTGGATTCAACGCAACCCACCAGAAACCAAGGGACAGTCAAAACAATGGACTTCTCCTTGTGAATGAAAAGGTCTTCGCTGAAGAGGGGCATCACAAAATTGGAGAAATGTCGGTTGAAGTGTATCGAGCTTAAGAGAGGCTATGTTGAAAAATAAAACGTTTTTATGCCGAAAAGACTGCTCCTTATTTCATTTTTCAGGGACTTATTGACCCACCCTCGTATGTTCGAAATTGTTTAACTAACAACAATGCATAAACCCCTCATTTAGAGCATGCACTCTCGACAAACTATGGTTTTCAATATACATAACACACGTTAGATTTATTAAACGAATTTATTTTTAATTCCAGCGAACTTTTGAAATCGATTGGCACTACATCCAAACTCTTAACAGAATCAATAGGTGAGCGCGTTGCCATGAAAGCGAAAGGAGCTAAACACAAACTGGATAAAAACTTCAAAACATCCCAGGATCTAATCAACAACTTAAGTGCGGATGCAACAAATCGGCTCAAGAATGTCGGAAAGAAAATTAATACAATTGGAAATAATTTCTCACTCACGAAGAAGGATAAAACGAAACCACCAGCAGCTGAGTTCAATCTTGAACGCCCACAAACCGTTCCACCTAATGACCCCGTTCTAAAATCGATTTCCTTTAATAGCCCATTGAATAAGTCGGTTGGCGTGTCAGATTTGTCGCAGGAACATATAGTCGATGATGGTTCATATGAAGTACCTCGAAGTATTAAAGTGCATTCTCTAACTGATGACTGCCCATCATACGATGAAGCTATAGGTGAGAGCTTGTCGTCGACGCACTTTCCAAGAAACGCTGGCGCGTCAAGATCTCTGATGGTACCGCGTCACTCGGCAGAGATTTCGGAACCCTTAAACAAATGTAAACAGCGAAGTAATCCAAATTTAGTGCAGGAAAATCGAAAATCTGGGGAATTATCTTTGCCAATGCCAACATTTCCACCTCCACCGCCACCTAAATTGTCCCCAAAACCAGACGAAGATGTAATCTATGGCAAGTTGAAACCGATCATTCCGCCGACAAGGCAAAAGAGAAAAAAGAACTATGAGACTATTGAACTCCGGCGTGTCGAAGAACAGCCCAGTTCAGTGAGAGCCACGGTTGATTCGACAGAAATACGCATACGAGAAGAAGAAGAAGCCTATCGGCAAGAATCGTTAAGACTCAAGGAGTTAATTCGGAAGGAGGAGGCAAGAACTCCCAAACCAGAACGAAGTGACTCGTGGGAATATCACGAAGAGAATGATGACGATACAAATTCATCTCCCGAACCAGTTTATGCTAATCAGGAAGCTACCTATGGTAAGTTGTTTGAGATGGAGTCTTCTACGTGTGATTTACTTTCTCCTCATACGAAAAAACCAACTACCAATATTAACGAGCCTTCCAGCAGTGGCTTATATCGTGCTACCAATAAGGTTACTTCTGCTCATGATGTTCTAAGCGAATTCGATCCATTGATTAGTGGCAGTAAAACCTCTTCGTTGACTATGACTAACAAAAGCAATCAACTGCTTTTATTGGAGCATTTACTCGAAGAAGATGTATACGGCCAGGTTTCGGGGGATGCACAATCGATTGATGAACACAGCATATGTACTTCCGAAGAGGACAACAGTAATGTTTGTCTACCAGTTACATCGAGTGATACTACTGTGGTCACCGAGTCAGATTCAGTGGCTCCGAAAACCGCCAGCAGCCCTTCGACATCGCAATCATCCTCCACATCAACCGCTGCAAATAAGTTACAAATAATTCATCAAAATCCTAACCTTCGATCGGATAGCCTAGAGGATATTGTGGAGGAGTCCAAACTTGAAACCTATCTATCAAGTTTCGATGAACAGTCAACGTCCGCTAGCAATCCAGATTTATCACGCCCATCACAAAATCAAACGAATTGGTTCGTCAGTGATGGGAAACAGCACACAGCCCGTGTAAATCCGTTTGATAAACTACAACACTTTGAAGGGGAAAGTCCGCCAACATACTTCGAAGCCATTTCCGGTGTCGACGGAAAATCCTCCTATTCACCAGCTGAACTCAAATCGAGAACCGCGAAATTCTCCAAGAACATGTTGATGAACGTAAAAATTCGAGTCGATGCTCTGAAGCGTAAAACAAGTTTCCGTGCTAGTCGTTCCATGGACGTTAAAGTGCCCATAAACATGATACCACGACCTCAGTTATCGCCGTACCTTGTGAGGTACGAAGGTCCACTGATTCGGTTTCCAAGTGGAGTCGTCGAGGACATTCTAAAAGAAATGCAAAATCGTAAAGCCATTTTACGTGACAAGCAATTCCAGACTTATTTAGATCAGGAAATGAAAAATCCCAAGGAGATGATACCCCTCGAGCATATAACCACACTGCAGGGTGTCAGCAATAGTCGGGTGACAGATAATTCAACTCATTTATATTGTTTTGAAATAACTACATCGGTTCCGAAGAATCAGTCAGCCCAGATGCAAATGTCGAATCCAAATGTGATCATGAGCAGTGGGACGTCAGGCAATTGCAAAATGACAAGAGTATGTCACCTGTACGGCGTTGGAAAAGAATCAGAAAGGTGAGTGCCCCCATTCTATACAATAGGACAAACGATATATACATACATACATATTTGCTTACTATTCGCCTTGTAATCATTCGTAATTGTGTTCGATATAACGTGTTTTTTTCTTTGTTGTATGGTGCAATTAAATACAGGGTGGGCCAAATACAAGTTTCTTTTTAAAAAGGCAATAAAATGAAGAAAATTAAACTTTTTTTCATGTATTATGGCTTTATTGTAAGAACAGACATTTCCATTAATTATAAAATACAATGTCGTCCAAGTCGCTGTCTGGGCTAGCTTCACAGTAGCGCATTCTGTCACCACATTTGACCTTGTTGATGGTTTCCGTAAGTGCTTGAATCGTTTGCGGATTGGTGGCATAACATCGGTTCTTCACGGTTCCCCACAAAAAAAGTCCAAAGGGGTCGAAGCGCAGCTCGAAGGGGGGCAATTGACATCGCCAAGGCGGCTTATAACACGATTTGGAATTCGGTGCGCAAAAGATCGATTATGGCATGGGCTGTTAGGTCTAGGGAACGTTGTTTCTAGCCTCATTCTCGAAGAAAAATGGTACAATGATGGCACCACTCCACTATCCACATTAAACTGCCACTCTTTGTGGATGCATTAGCTTCTCGACAATAACGTGCGGGTTTTCCGAGCCCCTGATGCGGCAATTTTGCTTGCTATCGTAGCCGCCTAGATGAAAATTCACCTCGTCAGAAAAGATGATTTTTCGTCCGAAATCATGCTGCTCTAAGGCCCAAACTGCGAAGCGATAACGAAGCGGATGGTCGCGCGCCTTCAATTGCTGAGTCAATTGGATATTGTAAGCGAATAATCCGAGATCCGAGATCCGTGAATTGAATCTCACAATTTCGGCCACAGCAGACACATTCTAATCTGTGCGCACCGTACAACGACGGGGACCATGAGTGTTGTCCACTAGTATACCAGTCTCACGAACCTTGTACACAAACTTGCGCACACTGTCGTGATGGGTGCTTCATCTCGGGCAAAACCTCTTTTCAAAAATGTGGTCTAGGTGCGACCCGCAAGGCCCACATGACAAACTTCCCAGTGGGAAAAATGGAAACACCCATTTCATTTAATTTTTTTTTTTCAGTTTTAACCCCCGGTGTTATAAGTTTGAGGTGTCTGTGTGTCTGTCTGTGGCATCGTAACTCCTGAACGAATGGACCGATTATACCTTTTTTTTTTTTTTGAAAGCTAACGTGATTGTAATTTGTGAAGATATGCTCAGCTGTTTCAATGTCATTAGATCTTTTTGTTAACTGCGGTAGGATTCTCATTAGAATAATAGGTAATGTAACCAATTGGAAACACCGCGTGTTGTTGGCATCACGCCACCTATTTGCTGTAGCTCCATGTAATCCAGGGCAAGGAAACGCACACACATATGCGCATATTAAACAATCTATTGCTCATAAACGACTCACGTGCGGGTGCAATTTCGATTGCTGAAAGTTTCTAATTTAGAAAGCCATCTTAGACTTAAATATTACAAAAATAGAAAATAAAAAAAAAATGTTCAAGTGGAATATCTCCCGAGCAGTAAATCAACAAACACCACTGAGGAAAACCGAAAAAGATATATACAAGCCAGAAATGACTGTAACTCCCACATTCGACGAGCCACATTTTTACATGACCAAAAACTGAGGCGTAAAATCCTACAATGTCCCAAGGGTAGCAGAAGTTTTTGGTCTTTCGTTAAAAACATGAAAAACTCCGTATCGTCGTCTATACCCACGCTCATTCACAATGACATTCCAGCTGTCACCCCCTTAGACAAAGCTAATCTGCTTGCTGCCACTTCGCAGCGAACTCGCAAGTCCCCAAATCATCTTTGTCACCGCCTGTTCTGGAGTACGTTAATTCCACCATGGGACAAATTCACTTCCGTACTCGTGCAGTTGCAAGGGTTCTTAAAGAACTTGACATACTCAAATCCGCTGGTCCAGATGGTATTTCCCCAATAATTCTGAAGAGGTGTTCTTCTAGGCTGGCAAAACCACTGCGTAAGCTTTTTCACCTTTCCTACTCTTCTGGGCTCTACCCGAGTAGATGGAAAACAGCATTTGTCCAGCCCATTCCCAAAAAAGGCGAATCTTCTTCTCTCTCCAATTACCGACCCATTGCACTAACGTCCCTTCTTTCCATGGTCATGGAAACACTGATACATCGTCAGTTAGGGGGCATTCAAGTATTACGTAACGCAATTTGGGGGGGAGGGGGGTCTTGTAAAACGTTACGATGCGTTACAAGGCCGGGAGGGGGGGGTTCGAACACCGCGTTATGTAACATTTTTTTTATTTAAATAAAAAACTAGGGAATTAGTCTCCGAAGTTGGCAACTCTTTTCGTTTTTGTTTTACGGCTAGTCCCTCGACTGTTTTGCACATCATTTTTATTTTGTTTTCGTTGTCAGTATTCGTTAGTGTTTTAAACACGAAATACGCACAAGCACATTGCCGTAATCGTTGTTGTTAAGGTGAGTTCATACTGTAATGTCCTCAAAAGAGGGAGATTTGCCTTATCAGCCGTTCTTAGCCTATAACGGCTCTCATACTGACTTGCCAGCGCCATTGTGCAAAAAAAAAAAAAATGCCAACCTGCCCTTCGGCAGCTCAAGAAGCACTAATTGGACTTACTCCACTGCACCTTTTTATTAAAAAGGTTGCATTACGTAGTGCAATCAGAATTCTTCGCTCGGGAACAGACCTATGGGTCACATGTCAATCCTGCAACAGCTTCCTGAGCTGGATATGAATACCACGGTCTCAGACGCATTACCACACACCTTTCCTTTTGACAAGAAATTTAAGATATTGATCCCAAACCGCACAGCTTGGAAAACCAGTGATCTCTTGCTCAACGTCAAAGGCCTTAGGTGGTATACTGATGGCTCCAAAATTATTTCTGGCGTTGTCGCCGGCATCTTTGGACCAAATTGGAGGATTAGCAAGACCTTTCGAATGAGTCCCAGTATCTTCTAATCTGAATTATAACCATCCTAACATCCGCCAATCTAAACTTAGAGACTGGCATAAGAGGAATAACCATCAGTATACTCTATGATAGCCAAGCAGAGCTGACTTCGTATAGCACGAACTCCAAATCCGTTAGGGAATGCCATGATGCCCTAAAAGACCTAGCCAAAAAAAACAAAATCAAACTCTGGTGGGTGCCAGGGCACAAAGGTACTAAAAGCAATAGAATCGCTGATCATCTCGAAAGGAAAAGTTCCAGCGAATGGTACATAAGTCCTAAATCTTTCTGCGGCAGTGAGAAAAATCTCTACACCTGCCCTTTTCACTTTGCCGATCGAAAAGATTTATACGACCCCTGAACAAACACTCTATTAATATTCTTAAGCTTAATAGAGTCGATATCAGAAGACTGGTCAGCTACCTTACGGTCGTCTGAAACTGAGTTACGACTCTGTCTTGAGGACGAAGAAACTGCAGGGCACATAACATATGAGTGCGCTGCCTCCTAAGGGGATCATCTCAGCTCCTACGAGAGACGTTCTCAGCTTCATTAAAAAAATGGAGAAGCTCCTGGCTAGTAGGCACAATAGATATATAAAGGTCGCAGTGTCTCTTGCTATTTGTTAGCACTAGTCCCCATGGTTAAAAAATTGCGAGTTATAAATCTCTTGTTTTATTTGTTATTACCGCAAACGCGATTAAAACAGTAACAACGATATTTTAGCGACTTTCTGGTACTGTGCGCAAAATAGTTGTGACTTTTAGGTGAAAATTGTCACTTGGGTGTTACGTAACGTTTAGGGAGGGGGAGGGGGGGTACAGAAGAACGTTACGGCGCGTTACGAGGGGGGGAGGGAGGGTCAAAAATCTTAAAAAATTGCGTTACGTAATACTTGAACGCCCCCTTAATGAAATATCTCGAGTCGCAGAAACTCCTCAATGACCGGCAGTACGGTTTCCGCAGCAACAGATCCACTGGTGATTTGATGGTATATCTCACCGGGAAGTGGAATCATTCGCTCCACCAGGCGGGTGAGAGCAAAGTAGTTGCACTTGATATTTCGAAAGCATTTGACAGAGTTTGGCATGAAGCTCTTTTGTCGAAAAAGCGTGCATTCGGGATCGATGACTCTCTTCTTCTATGGATTAGAAGCTACCTTTCGAATCGTTCAATTCAAGTTGTCTTGGACGGATTCAAGTCTGACACTCACTTTGTAAATGCTGGTGTTCCCCAGGGCTCCGTTTTGTCTCCGACACTCTTTCTCATTTTTATAAATGATCTCTTGTCTGTTACTTCTAATCCAATTCACTCCTTCGCTGACGACAATACCCTCAGCTTCTCATATTCGTTCACTTCTTTACGACCCGGCACTTCGGCTGTAAATAGTGAGCGGCAGCGTATGTTAAGCTCATTCAATTCCGACATCGACAGCATCATCCAATGGGGTAAAAACAATAGAGTGGAGTTTAATGCTTCCAAAACACAAAGCTGTCTTCTGCCGTCAAAGCGAAACACTGACCCAATGCCATTATCCATGAATGGCACTTGTATCTCGGAAACCGAAAAGCTTTTCATCCTGGATATGTGCATCAGTGACAGCCTTTGTTGGAATGATCACATATTTTGTGTCGCTAAGAATGCCGCGAAATGCCGAGGTTTCCTAAACAGATGCAAGAAATTCTTTACACCCACCGATCTGTCTACAATTTATATGGCGCTCATTCGTCCTAAGTTGGAGTTCAACGCTCATGTCTGGTCTGGTGCATCTAAGACCTCATTGCACCTACTAGATAGAATACGAAAACGCGCGATAAAACTGCCCAGCATTACCAATACACCAGACTCGCTGGAACATCGTAGGACCGTATCCTGCCTTTCATTGTGAGGGTGTAAGGGTGGCCGTGGTACAGTGGTTAACATCATCGACCGCCGAGCGGAAGGTCTATAGTTCAAATTCGCTTCCTAGCCAAGAAAAAGTAATTCCTATACGGACAAAAAGTATGCAACGCAGTTGTGAATGGAAAGTGACCAGACGTACTGCTGCAGGCATAACACTCACAGTATATGGTCAACCGAAATTCATCCTCTGCGTATGCAATACTAAAGTATGTACGTATGTTTGTATGTTGGCGTTACAGCCCATGAAGGACCAGAGCCGAGCTTCTCTCAATCACCCATGTTGTGTGTGATTTAATTTTCCCATAGGTGGAAGGTACCTACAGTTTATTGCCGGTTCCGAACGGCGAATTTCGAGAAACTTTTCATGACAATTTTACTACAGGGGGTTTTGTCAGAACCCCGCTGAGGAGAAACACCGTGAAAACACGTTCGATGACATATCTTCTATACTATATACTATACTTCACAGGATCATTTCTGTAGTCAATCTTCATTTACTTTCAAAGTAAACTAAAAGAACAATACTAAAGTGCTTAACGAATTATTACGGACTATGACCAACGCGGAATTTGGGCGGCTCTCGTCCTATCTAGGTCTAGGTCAACCACCCCTGAGAGTAGTGAACGAACATTAACGACCCCAACCACTGCATTCCGTTCAGGTTGTGTGTGTCAACACATCATAGGAGAATATAAGAACTCTTGAACCTGCGCGAGTCTCGAAAAAAATAAAACAAAAAAATAGTTTTATCGTTACTTTCATCATAAATGCTCTGACGAAATAGCCAGCTGCATTCCGCCACTTCACAACTTCTCCCGCGATACACGCCTCTCCCGGAATACGCATGAATTCACTTTGAAGTCCGTTTTCGGTCGTACTGTCAAATATAGAAATTCTTTCCTCAACCGAACCACACGAATGTGGAACGCGCTACCTCGTTCGGTCTACCCCCCTCAGTACAATATGTAGACATTTAAGACCACTGTCAATAGGCAGCTTCTCTCCCTCTCCCTGCTACCTTCTGCTCGCACAACGTCCGTCGTTATAAGGCCTTAGCCTTGAGTGCGCGTGTGACTCTAAAAAAAAAAAAACTCATTTAAACAGAACCCACCCTACAGAGTACATATGAAGTACGCACAGGGGTGAGTTTCCATAAATCCACACACACTCGCGTTCGTGACCGAAAATAAAAATGCTCTCAGCCAATTAGGTACTCATGAGCGCGTGCGTTTAATAATTGCTCGTTGGGTAGTGCACACTCACGAGCAGTTCGTGAAGTCGTGAATGTGCGTTTCCTTATCCAACCACAACACTGTCGGAGCAATCTCATACGTATCGGTTGTCGTCCGATCACCGCAATCAACCAGCGTCGGGTGCGGTTAGTACTTAGATGGGGGACCCCTTGGGAACACCGCGTTACTTACTGACTTCTAAGTCGCGTAATTGCGCGTGCAATGAACTCAATCTTATGTCAACGTCATCTTTGGTTCTCGAGATAATAGAGACGAAATTTCCGATACGCACATACATATATACACACGTGGAGATATGTCAAAATTTGGAATTCGCATAATCGGCCTCATTACAATAACTTCTGTTTGGGCTACACAGCACTCACTTTGGAAGTAAGTTTTCAATATTTCCAAACGTTGTTCAAGCATAAGGCGACTCATTTCGTTCCGCGGAGGTTGACACTGATCCTCTGTCAACATTTCGAGCGGGAAACAGCTGTCATTGTCAAAATAACCTACGATTTAAAAAATAACAACTAGATGGCCCACCCCTTACATAGTTAATCCTCTAGCTATATGATGGGTGTTTTGAAATTATTTCCTTTGTCATTGTAGATCGGTTTGGATGCAAAAAATTATGGAAAGCTTAACAAATGTATTCCCCACGAAGTACACTTGCCATTTCTACCGGTCCGGATGGTGTTATTTAAAGGTGCAATTTGCATGTTCATTTTACAAGACGATCATACTATTCTCAGATGTTTTTCAGAACTCTATAACTTCTGAGTGGAGTGGTTCGTGGCTTCTTTTGAAAAAAACCAAGCGTCGATTCTTGTTTGTCACCGAAAACGATATGAACATTGAGAAAATGGATCTCCGCAAAGCACGTTGCATTGGTAAGTGGGTAGTTCGGCTATCGGTTATCCGGTCATTTTCTTCAAACTGTCCTTTACATTTTATCCAGTTTTAAAAGACAGTGATGAGTCCATCGAGAATCTGCACGTGGAGAAGGGACCAATACTAATGATAGATTGTCCACCTTTTGCCGTATACATGATAATGAGCTCACCTAGAGAAACCAAGATATGGCGACACATAATACGCGAGGTTGCTCATAACAACGGATCTTCGTTAGACGAGCAACAGTTGACAAAGTTCAATGTCCCCGTTTTGGTTGATAAATGCATCAATTTTGTATACATTCACGGATCGATGTCGGAGGGGATTTATCGTAAATCCGGAGCGGAAAATTCCATCCTGAAACTTCTATCACAGTTTCGAGCTGATGCCTTCAATGTTGAAATAACGCGAAACGAATTCAATGAGCATGACGTTGCGAATGCCTTAAAACGCTTCATGAGAGACCTACCAGTTCGATTGCTTGGTAAAACGTCACAGAGCTTTATCAGCATTACTAGTCTTGATTCGGACACTGCAAAAATAACGGCTTATAAAGAGTTGCTTGCAAGGTTACATGTCATTGAACGAGAAACTCTGAAGAAGATCATTGGTCATCTGTCGTTTATAAATTCTCAAAAATCCAAAAACAAGATGGGAGTGAATAACTTGGCCATGATTTGGGGCCCAACATTGCTACAAAACAATGTAATTTATTCAGTTAGTTATCGGATAGAGTTATTTATTTATTCTTTACATTTCAGTTGGAAGAAATGACATATTCGCAAAAGGAAGCGGACGTAATTGTTGACCTGGTTAATCTCTACAAGCATTTGTTCCCTCTTTCCGATGAAGAAATGGTAAGTACATAAAGCCGAATCGTATTATTGCCATGTAAGAGGTTTCCCTTTTGTTAGAAACGAGAACAAGAGATGCTGGTGTGTTTACAAAAGTATTATGCTGCAGCAGAAACCTTCACTGACGCAGTTAAGAAATCGGGGGATCTTAAAATGTGGATAACCGTGAATGC
The DNA here is from genome assembly GCA_951905685.1 of Eumerus sabulonum. Lineage (NCBI taxonomy): Eukaryota > Metazoa > Arthropoda > Insecta > Diptera > Syrphidae > Eumerus > Eumerus sabulonum. Next base: position 27,471,524 of record OX645062.1, on the reverse strand, counting down.
CAACCCAAACAATACTACCGAGGTAAGCGTTTCAATTTCATAAATAATTGATCATACACTTTGGCCATGTACATAGTTCTAATTATCGTGTTGTGCTGTTGTACAAAAAATCGGCCAAGTGCGAGTCGGACTCGCACACGAAGGGTTCCGTACCATCTGACTATGTATGTTACCTCATCAAATGACAGATCTTGGTTGCAGGCAGGATTTTTTGGATGAAAATCATGTCTGTTGTATGGGAGCCCCCCTTAAATATTCATTTTGTTTGAAATACATCATCTGTGAAAATTTCAACTGTCTAGCTATCACGGTTCATGAGATACAGCCTGGTGACAGACGGACGGACATCGAAGTCTTAGTAATAGGGTTCCGTTTTACCTTTGGATACGGAACCCTAAAAATAGGAATAACCATTTGCAGAATTGTATCAGAAATATTGCCAGAATATCACGAGGTTCCATAGATATATCCGTGTGGAAGGGATAGTAGACATAAAGGGTGTTTTTTTTAGAGGTTTGGTTTTTAAACTCTAAACACTGTTTCTACAGATTCTCAATTTGACCGTTGAAAGTTAATTTGTGCTTAGTATGTTTTGCCATTCTACGACTAATATATTGTTACGAAAATGACTAGTCCAGAATAGGGTTCGACCACTGGATTGCGATAAACTACAACTGTTTCCTTGCGTATCCAATACACACTTTATTATTCCACCTCAGATCGATTATCTGGGCATTTCATTACGACCTTTGCCACATAATTGTCCACTAACTCATTAGATGGCTCCATTACTTTCACACTCGATTATTGACTGATCACTGAGTTAGTGATACTGAATACTGTTGAATAAAGTATTCTTGATATCGAGGAGTCTAGGGATAAACATAAAATACGAGCCTTTTACAAGAAAGCCAAAGGCCTTGCAGGAGGCTTCAAAAAGGGCACCCTGGCTCTTCGAAACTGCGAGGGTAATCTTGTCACCGACCCGCAGGGAATAGTGGATGTATTTAAGCAGCATTTCCAGCAGCTGCTTAACGAGCATGACCAAGAGAGAGTGGTAGGGACCGCGGAAATCCCAACTCCAGCCGCTGAAGTAGTCCTCCCACCCAGCATCGAAGAAGTCGGCACAGCAATTCAGAAGCTGAAGAACAAAAAGGCCGCAGGCTCAGATGGCTTCCCATTAGAGCTCTTCAAGGCTGGCGGCGATGTTCTGGTAGGGAGCATGCACCAGATCATCTGCAGAATTTGGGAAGATGAAAGCATGCCCGGCGACTGGAATACCAGCTCTATATGCCCCATCCACAAAAAAGGCGATCCTACCTCTTGCAAGAACTATAGAGGTATATCCCTGCTCAATGTCGCATACAAGATCCTGTCCAGCGTATTGTGTGAACGTCTAAAACCAACGCACTAATCGGCAGCTACCAGTGCGACCTCCGGCCCGGCAAATCAACTGTAGACCAAATTTTCACACTTCGACAAATCCTGAAAACGACCAACGAGTTTCGAATCGATACACACCATTTTTTCATCGATTTCAAAGCCGCATACGACAGCATTCATCGTGAATAACTGTTTGGAGCAATGGCCGAATTCGGGATTCCGGTAAAACTGATCAAGTTTTGTCGCGCCACGCTAAAAAACACGCGATGCACCGTGCAACTAGGTTCTAGGATCCGGAACCATTCGAATCATTCACCGGATTTCGGCAAGGAGATGCGCTGTCATGCGACTTCTTCAACCTGGTGCTGGAGCAGGTAGTGCGACGAGCAGGCGTCAACAGGGAAGGCACTATCTTCTACAAGTCCATCCAGCTGCTAGGATACGCGGATGATATCGACATCATCGCGTGTTCTCACCGTGGCATTGTGGAAGCATTCACGGCGATTGAAGAACAGGCGAAACGAATTGGTCTTAAGATCAATGAGGACAAAACGAAATACATGCTGTTGCTGTCAAGCAAAAACCGATCCGTCGCTCACCACCTGGGACAAAATATAACAATTGACAGCTACAACTTCGAGGTAGTTAAGGAGGAGGTAGACAACTACCTCCGGGCAAATGTAAATTCCACAAATGACACCACAGTGGAGATCCGGCATAGAATCGCCCTTGGCAACCGCTGCTACTTCGGCTTGTCCAAACAACTGGGGTCAAAACTCCTCACTCGAAAGACCAAAGTCATGCTTTACGAAACGCTCATTCTGCCAGTCTTGCTGTACGGAGCCGAAAGCTGGACGATAAGCAGGAAAGCGGAGCTGATTTTGAGTTCTTTCGAAAGAAAAATTCTGCGCCGGATATTTGATCCTACGAGCTGTACCAAGATGTGGATGTAGTCCGGAAGGCAAGGATCCGTCAACTACACTGGCTCGGCCACATCGAGTGCATGGACATCAAAGCTCCAGCTAAGAGGGTCTTCGACTCCGAGCCTCCTGGTTCGAGAAGAAGAGGAAGACCGAACCTCCTGTGTAAAGGCCAAGTAATCGCGGATGTAAGACATCTTGGTCTTGACCACTGGAAGCAGCGTGCCCGGGACCGTCAAGGATGGAAGGCAGCTATAGCTCAGGCTCAGATCCTCCATGGATCGCTGGTCTGATAAGTAAGTGAATTGAATTTAATTATTAAAGTTGGCAGCACTAACCCACTTATAACCTTTGTATTTCCTATGCTTTTAATAAATCTTGCTCACTCTTCTTTTAAACGTTAAAGAGTGCGGTTGTCTTTTTTCTCGAGGTTTAACAGGCTATGGGCCCAGTCCCGCGTTTCAAAATATGACAGACAGACGGACAGCGAAGTCTTAGTAATAGGGTTCCGTTTTACCTTTGGGTACGGAACCCTTAAAACGATTGCAAGGCTAAGCGCATCATTGCAATGAGTGTCGGTCCGACACCACTTCGCCACATAGTCAATTGTTCTACTGCTAGGGAGATGTGGGTGAAACTCCAATCGGTACATGAACAATCGTCCAAAGCCAACGTTCATATGTTGTTGCAGCGATTTTATTCCTTCGAATTGAGCCCTGAGGATGATATTTCATCGCATGTCTCTAAATTGGAGAACCTGATCAGGCAATTGAGGGGTATCGGGGAAGACATTTCTGAAAGTATGGTCATAACAAAAATTCTCATGACACCTCCAGAAAGCTTCAAGCATTTTTTCTCCGCTTGGGAATCGACGGCTAAAGAGGAGCAAACATTGAAAAACCTAACATCGCGTTTAGTTATGGAAGAGACCAGAATGCTTCCAAGCACATCGTTTCTAGCTCCTTCCTCCAGCACTACAGCCATGTTTGCAAAACAAAGAAACTGGAAGCAGCCAAAGTCAAAAACTTTCAAGCCTGGAAAGTGTTTCACTTGCAATGAAATGGGTCACTGGAAAAGAGATTATCCCAAAAAGCTCTCTGCTTGTAAGAGAAGTGCAAATAAATCCCAAGGGAAAAACGGAGATGCTCTAATGTGCAATGCCGATGATGAAGAAAAGGAGAAGACTGGAAGTTATGGTGAAGAAGCAGAAGGAGGGAAACTCGTGGGAGCCGGTAAAGATCGTAGATGAACAGGAAGTAAAAGTGAGGCAACAGGAGAAAGGAAACTGACCGAAGCAAAAAGTGATCGTCGATGGACTGGAAGTGAAGGTGAGGCAACAGGGGAAAGCTCGAAAGTGTTCAATGCACTGCTGGTCAATAATGAATCGAAAAACGAAGGATGTTACCTTGATTCAGGAGCCAGCGTATGACATATCAAAAGGATTGGTTCATAAATTACAAAAGCTTCTCCAGTCCAATCGATATAAGGGTTGGGAGCGGTCACAAAATATTTGCGCTGGGAATGGGTGATATTAACATCTTGTCATTCAGTGGGCAACGGTGGATGCCAAAGCACCTGTCCAATAGTTTGTATGTGCCCAAAATTTCAGTGAACCTTTTTTCCCAAAGTAAAGCGTTGGACATGGGGCTGAAATTCGTCTCGGATAAAAACAGCTGTGAGTGAGCTGTGCGAAGAGTACATTCAAGGCCACACAACCAGGTGAACTTGTTCATGCAGATTTGTGTGGTCCTATGGAGGAAAAATCGTTAGGTGGAGCCAAATATTTCATCCTTTTTAAGGATCACTTTTTTACACTACAATGTGGCGTGTTTCCTGAAAAACAAGTCAGAAGTTCACTCTTCTATTGAACAGTTCTTAGATCTTGCTGCCTGTGAAATCGGAAGCCCAGTTAAAAGCCTACGAACTGATAACGGATTAGAGTTTGTTAACGAGTCGGTCAATTCACTCTTCAAAAAACGTGCTGTTCATCATGAAACTAGTGTCACATATACTGCGGAACAGAATGGATGCATTGAAAGGGAGAAGCGTACATTGTTGCCAAACAATGAAAATCAATTGGAGTCAGTAAGAAACAGCGTCGAGGCCTTCGAACAAACTGAAGGAGAACATCAATCACCTGTCGAAGACGAGGAGTCAGTGGAAGTGTCGGAGAACTGCAACAATGGAACAAAGAACATCTGGGATATTTCCGTTCCCTTGAAGTACAGACTACGGAAGAGAAAAGAAATTTCATCAGGAATCGGTAATCGCATAGAGAAGCATTCGTTTTTTATACAAGAAGAACCACGATGTTACAAAGATCCTGTTAGTTGTAAAGAGGCGCCACACTGGAAGGAAGCGATGGAAGAAGAAATAAAGAGTTTGCATCGAAATCGTACTTGGGATTTAGTACCTCATCCTGTGGATAGGAAGATCATAGGCAGCAAATGGGTGTACAAACTTAAAGACCTAAAGAAAGAGAAAAAGAAGTACAAAGCAAGATTGGTTGCACAGGGCTACACACAGGAATACGGTATAGACTACGACCAAACTTACAGCCCAGTGGCCAAATTTACATCAATTCGAGCCATTCTTGCAATTGTCGCTAGTGAAGGATTGGTACTGACTCAGTTTGATGTGAAAACTGCTTTTTTACATGGAGACCTGGCAGAAGAGATATATATGCGGCAACCTCAAGGTTTTACTAATGGTACAGGTATGGTTTGCAGACTGGGGAAAAGCTTATACGGGCTAAAGCAGGCATCTCGTTGCTGGAATCGGAAACTGACTGGAATACTTAAGGAATTTAAGCTGAAGGCGAGTGTGATGGATCCTTGCATCTTTCTGTCCGAAAATAATGAAAGCAGAACTATACTTGCCATCTACATTGATGATGGACCAATGGCTACACGAAACGAGGATGATGCTCTTCAGCTGGTGAATTTCCTGCAGGAACATTTCGACATCACCGTTCTGGAAGCTACATTTTTCCTTGGTCTGGAGATTTCAGAAGCAACTCAAATCGGAATCCATGTGGGTCAATCACTTTACGTTGAGCGGTTGCTGAAACGTTTCAACATGAGCTGTTGTAAACCAGTGTCAACACCGACAGAAGCTTGTCCTTTGGTGGAGTCTGAGCCTTCTGAAGCAGTCAAGTTCTCTTACAGAGAAGCAGTGGGCTCCCTTATGTACTTAGCTATAGGTACTCGTCCGGACATTGCCTTTGCAGTGGAAGTAGTTTCCCGGTATTTGGAATCTCCAAATTATACTCATGTCAACGCTGTAAAACGGATTTTGAAATATATAAGCGGAAGCAAACAGATGGGTATAGTCTTCAAAAAAACTAAATATTTGTCATTAGTTTGTTTCAGTGATGTCACAACCAGGCGATCCACTGGTTTTATTTTCAAACTTGGAGATGAACCATTGTCTTGGTCGGAATCGGAGTATGTGGCTGCTTCACAGGCCGTGAAGGAGATTGATTGATCCCGCTTATGTAGCCCTCGGTCCAATCTCTCGAATGTTCGCCGTCAGACGTTCCCCTTCAGAAGTCTCTAGAATTCTTTGGCAATGACATTCAGCAGTATGCGGCTGAAAGTTAACATAATTTCCTTTTCAGCCGCATCAGAGCATTCCAAACTTTGACAGCGAAATTCGGACACAACCGTCGGTTCGTGTCCGCAACAATATTAGGGCCAGAACGACGCGTGCAAATTGTGAAAACTTACTGCGGAAATCATGGTTCGGTTCGCCAAACTTATCATGCGCTACGTCCATTTTAATGTCGACATAGTCCTTCATCTGAGGGGACAGGGACTGGAGTCTGTATAAAGAATCACTCAAGGCTTATAAGCAAACTCTGAGAAAAGAACAAAGGAAGTTATGGAAACTCTTCTGCAGTAATGTCGAGAGAATCTCAGATGCCTCTAGATTGGGAAATCTAGAAATCCTCTCGAAAGATCCACTAACACGGACTTGCCTCTTAACAAATGGAGTATGGACAACGTCAGAAGAAAACACACTTAATCGTCTCCTCAATACGCACTTCAAAGGCTGCTCTGAGACGCAGGACTAAGTGCAAACGCGGAGAACTCTAACCTCTCCCGCGATAGAGGGACAGTATGTATGTATGTATGTATGTTGGCGTTACAGTCCATGAAGAACCTGAGCCGAGCTTCTCTCAATCACCCATGTTGTGTGTGATTTCATTTTTCCCATAGATGAAAGGGACCTACAGTTTATTGGCGGTTCCGAACGGCGAATTTCGGCGATAGAGGGACAGTACTTACTTACTTATCAGGCCTGCGATCCATGGAGGATCTGAGCCTGAGCTATAGCTGCCTTCCATCCTTGACGGTCCCGGGCACGCTGCTTCCAGTTGTCAAGACCAAGATGTCTTACATCCGCGATTACTTGGTCTTTATACCGGAGGTTCGGTCTTCCTCTTCTTCTCGAACCAGGAGGCTCGGAGTCGAAGACCCTCTTAGCTGGAGCGTTGATGTCCATGCGCTCGATGTGGCCGAGCCAGTGTAGTCGACGGGTCCTTGCTTTCCGGACTACATCCACATCTTGGTACAGCTCGTAGAGTTCGCGGTTGTGTCTTCTTCTCCATTCACCTTCCTCACAGACAGGACCAAATATCCGGCGCAGAATTTTTCTTTCGAAAGAACCCGCTGTCCTGCTGTCCTGCTTATCGTCCAAATAGAGGGACAGTACGATCATATAATCTCTAAAGAGAAAATCATTTGGGCGATAAAAAGTTGCAAGCCCTTCAAATCGCCAGGGCCGGATGGAATCTACCCCATCGAACTTGCACAAACTATGGAGTAGATAATACCATGCCTAGACACTTCCTTTAAAGGCTGCCTAGCTTGGATATACATTCCAGAAAAGTGGAAGTGCGCAGGGGTACTTTTTATCCCCAAGGCCGGCAGGGGTTCCCACACCTCCCCCAGTGACTTAAGGCCTATCTGTTTATCATCCTTTGTATTAAAAACCCTAGAAAGGCAGACAGACTTACATATATGCCATAACTTCAATCCACCCCTAATCTCTAAGGTACAGAACGTCTACTGCAAAGGTAGATTTGTCGAAACAGCCTTGCATACACTGGTGAAGAAAATTGAGAGATCAATCCATCTTACAGATTACACTGTAACAGCCTTCCTAGACATAGAGGGCGCTCTCAATAACGTCACTTCAAAAGCCTAGGAAATTTAAAAGTGGAGAGGAATCTGATAGAGCTGATTAGCGAGTTACTCTCAAGACGCAAAATCTGCTTCAAATGGGGAAGTAAAGTAACCAGAGGTACTCCACATGGAGGGGTCCTCTCTCCTCTTCTCTGGAATGTAGTTGCAAATTAACTACTGACCAAAGTGGAGAGAGGGCTTCGATGTTATTGCCTACGCAGACGTTGCTTTTACCATCTCGGGCAAATATCTAGCTACACTGAATGACCATAAGCGTACGGCATTCTCCATACTGTGCAAAATGGGCTCGGGGTAAACCCCCGAAAGCGGAGCTTGTGCTATACACCAGGAAGCATAAAATCAAGGAAAAATGTCCAATCACTTTACTTGGCACCACCTAAGTTAAAAGACTTCTGTTTTTCTTTCCAGTCTACTGCCTTTGACCGCCTTTATTTTTCGTATTCTATCTTAACATGACCTACCTTAACAATAACGAAATAACCTAAGTAAATAGGTGGGGCTTGCATGTTCGGAAAATGATGACGCTGCGTTTGGGCAAAGTGTGAATATTTGGCGTGATCGTGCTGGGCTATAGCTTGTGCAGGAAATGACGCTGCGTTTTAGCAAAGTGCGAATGTTTGGGGTGATCGTGCTGGGTTGTGACTTGTGCAGGAAATGACGACGTTGGGTTCGGGCAAAGTGCGCATGTTTGGGGTTATGGATACTGCTGATTAACTCCTACTCTTCCAGTGCCAAATGCCTTGGCATTGTACTAGATAGGAGACTAACTTGGAACAACAACACATTCGAGCGTGCAGAAAAAAAAAACAACTATAGCTCTCTGCACCTTTAAGAAAGCCTTAGGAAAAATATGGGGATTCAACCCTAATCTTACCCTATGGCTACACATTACAGTTGTTAGACCTATTCAAATGTATGGACTGGTAGTCTGGTGGACTGCACTGGACAAAACAACATATCATAAACAATTCGAAAAGGTACAAAGGCTAGCATGCATGTGCATCACCGGGTCCCTAAGGTCCACCACAACAACAGCGCTCAACATGATACTTCACCTTACACTACTCGCACGAATCTGGAATTACCTGCCGAATTCGATCTTCTCCCCTCAGTACAACATGCAAGCATTTAAGATCAATGTCCATCGGCATTCTACGATCTCCTAGACAGAACCTATGCCCAATGCCCCAGCTACGAGGCAAAAATAGTTCTGGGAGATTTGAATGTAGCAAGCACACGATTCCCCCATCTCAACATCCACAAGGGTACCTGGCGGTCTTTTGATCAATCGACCACCAACCAGATTGATCACATTGCGATCGACGCTATACACTCCTCCAGTATTCTCCACGAACGAACCTTCCGAGGGGCCAACATCGACTCGGACCACTACCTTGTTGTAGCCAAGGTACGAATGAGGAGTAAGTTTGACGTCGGAAAGCTACAATCGCAAGAGACTGCCAGAATCTTTGTCGATCGTGTCTTCTTCAAGCTCTCTCAAAATCTGCCCACACCAGCACAAACAATAAAGCAGGAATGGGCGCATTTACAGAGCGCCGTCAGAGACGCTGCCTCAGAGGTGCTCGGTTTCAAACCGCCACCACCTAGAAACTCCTGGTTCGATGAACAATGACAACAAGCCCATGCAGCAAAACGAGAAACATTTAAAGCCATGCTGCAACGACGGACAAGAGCTGTTCGCGAAATCTATGAGCAGAAGAGAAGAGATAAACACACGCTTCTCAGAACAAAGAAGATAGAGCACGGAAAGCGTAAGTTCGAGGAGATGAAGAGATGGTTCTGCAGGAATGACGCCCGGAAGTTTTACAGTAAGGTAAAACGAGCATGCCATGGCTACAAAGCCAGAGCGGCGGCCTGCAGGGATGAAAATGAAGAACTGGTAGAGTCACAGTCGATGCTGAGGATTTGGAAAGACCACTTCTGCAGACTGTATAACGGCGATGACAGACAAGATACCCCTATCAGGCAGAGCGATCCGTTCGTAATGGACGACGATGTAAGAAAATTCCTAGACGAAGTCAAGGTTGGGTGGACTTACGTCTAATAAAGCCGCGGGCGCAGACGGCCTGTCTGCTGAGCTTTTTAAGGCGGCTGGCGATGAGCTGGTAAGGTGCATGCACCATCTCATTTGCAGGGTATGGTCGGAGGAAAGCATGCCCAACTAATGGAATCTCAGCATCGTTTGCCCGGTCCATAAGATAGGAGACCCCTATAACTGTGCCAACAACTATAGGGCAATAAGTCTCCTTATCATCGCATATACGGCCTTCCCTTCCGTATTGTGTGAACGCCTGAAACCGTTTGTGGATAACCTGATCGGCTCTTATCAGTGTGGTTTCAGGCCAGGTTAATCAACAATAGACCAAATATTTACACTACGGCAGATCTTGGAGAAGACCCAGGAATACCAAATCGACGCTCACCACCTCTTCGTCGATTTCAAGGCTGCATATGACAGCGTGTATAGAGATGAGCTATACAATGCCATGTTTAGTTTTAACATACCTGCCAAACTCGTCCGACTGTGCAGGATGACAATGGAGAATTCTCGCTTCTCAATTAAGGTCGATAATGAGCAAACCGAGAACTTTGATGTTAAAAAAGGATTTAGGCAAGGTGACGCGGTTGTCATGCAACTTTTTTAACATCGTGATTGAAAAGATCGTGCAAGAGTCGCTGGCCAACACAAGAGGTACGATTTATTTCAAGTCTACGCAATTGCTTGCGTACTCCGACGACATTGACGTAATTGGACGGACACAGCGAGAGGTCAATGAGGCCTTTGTAGGCAATGTGGTAGAAGCGGCTATGATGGGTCTCAAGGTTAATGAGGGTAAAACCAAAAATCTGCTTTCATCTAAAAGAGACGGACAACACTTACGTATTGGCCCGAACGTCACCATGGGCAGATATAACTTTAAAGTGGTCAAGGAATTCGTCTACCTTGGCTCACTGATGACCAGCGCTGAGATAAAACGCAGAATCACTCTTGCCAACGGCTGTTTCTTTGGACTCAAGAGGCAATTGAGAAGTAGAGCCCTCTCTCGGAAAACTAAAGTGACACTATATAAGACCTTGATCATTCCAGTCCTCCTTTACGGCGGACAGGCTTAGACCTTAACAAAAGCGGATAAAGATGCCCTTGGTCGTTTCGAAAGTAAAATTCTACGCACTAACTACGGTCCCATTTGTTCAAACGGAGTATGGAGGAGAAGATTTAACGAAAAACTGTAGGGGTTGTACAGCGACATCGGCCTGGTACGACGTCTACGGATAAAGTGTCTAAGGTGGTTAGGCCATGTAGAGCGCATGGAAAATATAGCTCCGACCCCAAGAGTCTTTGGATCCACCCTGAAAGGCGCGGCAGAGGACGGCCGCATTTACGGTGGCGCACGCAGGTGGAAGGGAACCTTGACCAACTGGGCATGCGACGCTGGAAACATCTGGCGAAAGACCGTGCCAGCTGGAGACGCTAGTAAGTAAGTAAATTCATCGGCATCTCCTCTATCCCTCTTCCTTTCTACCTTCTGCCTGCACTGTGTCGCTGACATAATAAGGTTATTCAAGCTTTAGTGCGCGCATATTATTAAAAACAAAAAAAAAAGTGTTGGTATAGACGACGAGGACGAGTTTTTAATATTTTGACAAATTACCAAAAACGTAGACCACCTTTGGCACATTGGACAGTTTTTGGTCGAATTGGGATTTGGCTCGTCAGATGTGGTATTACAGTCATTTATGGGTCGTATGTACATATAAGTATACTTCTTCCGGTCTTCCTCAGAATTGTTTGCCGTATAGTCCCGGAAATTGACTTCCCTTAGCCTAATGGCCTCTTTACAGTTTATGTCGAACCACTTCTTATCCTCTAACCTGGTGCTTTTGCTCCCATTAAGAATAAAATAAGAAGAATTCGGGTAAAATTTGCGATAACATCAGCTTATTCTTTAAAAGTAATCACTGCGAAAATGTCCAGATGATAATCTAGCTTATCATTACAAGCCATTTTATGTGATAAACATATAAAAAAAACTTTTTTTGTCATTTTTTCAAAGGAAAAGGACCAAGTCAATGTGACAATAACGCCAACCAAAACTGCCTACGAGATCTGCAAAGAACTAGCGCCAAGGATGAACGCTTCCACACATGAAGTAACTCTCTACGAAGTCATACTAAATGGCAACCTGGAAAGGCCTCTACATCATGACACAAAAGTCTTTGATGCCGTCCTCTGCTGGTCATATTGGCCAGAAGAGGATAGAAAGCACAACAACTTAGTCCTAAAACCAATCGATATACTAAAGGATGTCCAAAGAGCCGTAACTAAACTAGCCACAGTCACTCCGAACAATGAACTTAAATTTGCAGACAATAAAACCAAGTCTTTCAAACTCTATCAGATCGAATTGAGAGATGGTAAAATAGTCGTTCTAAAAACCGAGAAAAACGGAACTATGACGATCTTTAAGGAAATCTTCCTCCATGGCGTCACAGCATATTTGGGATGTGAGAAAAAACGCGACCTTCCAGGAAGCTGGGCGATTACTTTTGTGGAGAATAACAAAAAACAAATTCTCAGGTAAATATTGCATTCGATCTATGTATTACAAAAGCTGTTCTCAATCAACTCTGAACTCTGTTTTATCTTCAGATCTCGGGATTCACCATTTATTGGTCACGTTATTGTTGGCAGTAAGATTGCCGACAAGACAATATGGTTTTCAAGTATTTGGTACAGTTTGTATAGCGATAATATACTGCCTCCTGCGGAAGTTCTATTGAAATAACTTTAAGTGAAATTGTTTAAAATCAATCCTAAGGTTGCGTGATACAAAAGCCAATTTTTCGAATGTTCGTCTGCCAATATCAATACCTTACTTGCCCAATGTGTACCATTATTTTTCTGTTTGTATGTGTAGGTAAAGCATTTGTATATTATGTAAAAATATACATATGTATATGTAAAATATAGATTTCGCACTTTTTTAAATTCGTTTTGAATATTTTTATAATTATGGAAATCGTTCTGCAATTGTTTATAAGATACATTCTTAAATAAAATAACAAAAGCCAACTACTCAATTTCGTATGTTCGTATTACCGAAGCAATCAGATGTCATAGCCTAACAGCAGACAACCTGCCGGAGCGAATATCTGCATCTTTTAAATTACTGGCTCCTCTAGGTATCGGTAAAATTCTATTGAACTCGAACTTTTGGCCTAAGAATATGTAAGTCAAAGTATCTACAAATCGTCCTATTAGAATTAATAAGAAAGCAAAAAACGGACCGAGCTCTCCCTGTTTTATCAGAATGTAAGAGGGCTAAGAACAAAATGTCCTGAATTCGTCCTTAATGTGCTCAGTTCCCCATCGGATATCATCGTCATCACTGAAACTGGACTGGATGAAAGCTTTCCTGATTCTATTGTCTTTCCGGAATACTTCTTCGTTAATCGAAGAGATAGATTGCATGAAAATAGCATATCTGAAAGATTTGGGGGTGTTCTTATAGCCATAAGTAAAGAACTAAATCCAAAAGAAGTGAACCTTGACATCTTCTTTGATATTGAAATCTGTTTCAGTAAATTTGATATTGCCTCTTCAAAAGCTTACATCGTCTGCGTTTATATACCACCTAAATCATCGCTGTCAATTGTAATTAGATACTTGGATGCAATTCGCCATGTCGAAAGTCTTTGATCTGGCGATTTCAACCAAAGCAAGATCGATTGGACTCCCGGTGATTCGGATTGTACGTATATTACTCCCGCTAATACGTTATCGCCTATCGGTGCGGAAATCATTGATGTCTTTCAATCTCTTGGTTTGTTTCGAATCAATCCTATAAAAAATCACCAAAATCGGTGCCTGGACGTCATATTTTCCAACTACATCGAGGATAGCTATGTTACTAGAAGTCTAGCTACGCTTGTTCCTGAAGATATATATCATCCTTCATTATACTTATTTTGCCATTTTGATCTTACCCCTATAAATGTTCCTATCTCTTACAAGTTCGATTTCAAAAATGCAAACTACGTTAATATCTGTAATGAGCTTAACAATTTTGATTGGAGTCCATTTCTATCATTAGAAATTAATGATCTTTGTTCGATATTGTTAGGAGCATGCACCGGCTCATCTGTAAGATATGGTCAGAGGAAAGCATGCCCGAGGAATGGAGTCTCAACATTGTTTGCCCGATCCACAAAAAAAGGAGATCCCTTTGACTGCGCCAACTATAGAGGAATAAGTCTCCTTAATGTCGCATAGAAGATCTTCGCTGCCGTTTTGTTTGAACGCCTGAAGCCATTCGTAAACAAGCTGATAGGTCCTTATCAGTGTGGCTTCAGGCCAGGGAAGTCCACCATCGATCAAATCTTCACACTACGGCAGATCCTGGAGAAAACCAATGAGTTTCAAGTCGATACGCACCATCTATTCGTCGACTTCAAGGCCGCATACGACAGCGTAATTAGAGACGAGCTATATAACGCCATGTTTACTTTTGACATCCCTGCGAAGCTCGTCAGACTATGCAGGATGACCTTGGAAAATGCTCGCTGCTCCATCCGAATCGGTGAGCACCTCACCGATAGTTTTGATGTCAAAAAAGGATTTAGGCAGGGCGATGCGCTGTCGTGTGATTTCTTCAACATCGTATTGGAAATGATTGTGCAAAAATCACAGGCCAATACAAGAGGCACAATCTACTTCAAATCCTCGCAACTCCTTGCATACGCCGACGACATTGACATAATAGGTAGATCGCAGCAAGATGTCAGTGAGGCGTTTGCGAGTATTGAGATGGAGGCGGCAAAAATTGGTTTGGCAGTTAATGAGGGCAAGACTAAATATCTGCTGTCATCGAAAAAGGACATTTACCACCGACGTCTTGGACAGAACGTGCATATTGGCAGATATAAGTTCGAGGTAGTTAAGGACTTCATATACCTCGGCTCCGCGGTGACTTGGAACAACGACACCAGTTTCGAAATCAAGCGCAGAATTACTCTTGCCAACCGCTGCTTCTTTGGGCTCAAGAGGCAACTGAGAAGTAGAGCCCTCTCTCGTACGACCAAGTTGACCTTATATAAGACCTTAATTATCCCGGTCCTGTTATACGGCGCAGAAACATGGACTTTATCTAAAGCGGATGAGGAAATCCTTGGTCGTTTCGAGAGAAAGATTCTGCGTTCGATTTTCGGTCCCATAAACACAGAGGAGGGTTGGAGGAGAAGATTCAATCACGAACTGTACGGGTTGTACAGCGACATGAGTCTGGTCAGGCGTCTACGGATCCAACGCCTAAGATGGCTAGGCCATGTAGAGCGAATGGACACCACAGCTCCAGCCCGTAGAGTCTTTGAATCCAACCCCGAGGGACGAAGAAATAGAGGACGGCCGCACCTAAGGTGGCGCGCACAGGTGGAAGGGGACCTCAACCAACTGGGCGTGCGGCATTGGAAAAGACTAGCGAAAGATCGTGCTAGGTGGAGAGGCATGTTGGTTGAGGCCCAGGTTCACCCCGAACTGTAGCGCCCGTTAAGTAAGTAAGTAAGTTCGATATTTTATCGAGTTATTAATAATTTAATTTTTGATTTTGTCCCCATTATACAAATGAATAGCACTTTTTATGGCATTTCCCCCTGGGACAACGAAATTACGCGTAGACTCAAGATTCTCAAAAACAAAGCCTATAAGAAGTGGCGATCTAGTTTGTTGGATGAGGACTATACTGCGTATCGCTTAATCAGATCCGAATCTAAAACTTCTTTATATCATGCCCACTCCATTTACATAAGCGATGTTGAAACCAAGATTAAATCGTCACCAAGAAACTTTTGGAAATTTGTTAACTCTCATAAAAAAAGCGATGGGTTTCCCTCTTCATGTTTCTTTGATGGTCAATCGATTGATAATCGTCGCGATATTTGCAACACCTTTGCCTCCTTTTTTCAATCTGTCTACTCAAAAGCTGATTCAATCATAGATGCGAACTTTTTCGATTATCTAAGTGGTTTTCCTCCCCTTGTTTCTAATAACATTTATCTGTCAGCAGAAAAAGTTCTTAGTAAGCTAAATGGTGTAAAATCTAATTTTAATCCGGGTCCTGATGGCATCCCCTCGGGGTTCTTAAAAATGTGTGCGGTTCCACTACACAATATACTATGCCCTATTTTTAACTTATCGTGGAATAGTGGCATTTTTCCTTCCATTTGGAAGAACTCTTTTATCATCCCAATATTTAAATCAGGTAGCAAAAGCAAAATTGAAAACTACAGAGGCATCTGCAAGCAATCGTCCCTACCTAAACTGTTCGATTCCCTAGTTACAGATAAATTAAATTTTTGTTGTAAAAATTTAATTTGTAATAACCAACACGGTTTTGTTAAAAACAGATCGACAGTTACGAATCTTCTTCTCTTCACCAACGATGTCATCTCTGAAATTAGCAAAGGTAACCAGGTTGATGCAATTTACACTGACTTCAGTAAAGCTTTCGATCGAGTTGACCATAAGCTTTTGCTTTATAAGCTTGAACGAATTGGTTTTCCGAACACTTTTCTCAGATGGCTATCATCCTTCTTAGTAAATAGATGCCAATTTGTGAAGTTTAGAAATCATACTTCCGTACAAATTCAGGTAACTTCAGGTGTCCCACAAGGTAGCCACATCGGTCCACTCTTGTTCATTCTACTTGTTAACGATGTTGTGAAATTTTTATTCCACTGCAATGTCTTAATGTTTGCCGACGACTTTAAAATTTACTCGGCATGTAATGATCCCATCAGCTTTCATCGCTTAAATGCTCACCTTCAAAAATTTGCTTTGTGGTGTTCTAAAAATCACTTGTCTCTTAATGTTAGTAAATGCTCGATCATTAGTTTTTCTCGCAGTTCTTCTCCGCATTTTTATTCTTACTCCCTTGATGGTGGTCTACGTACTTCCGTCGTTAAAGACTTGGGCATTATGTTGGATAGTAAACTATCCTTTAATTCTCATATTGAGTTCATCACTAATAAGGCTAACAGATCACTAGGAATGTTAAAACGTTACGCTACAAGTTTTTACGATCCATACGTTTTCAAAACCTTATTTGTATCGTTTGTTCGATCTCTGCTAGAATATGCATCCGTCGTTAGGTGCCTCTACTACCACACTCATATTGCGAGAATTGAATCGATACAAAAGCGCTTTTTAAGGTTTTCTCTCAGACGACTTCCTTGGTCTGATTTTAATGAATTTGCCTCCTTATCAAGATCGATTGAGACTGATTAGACTTGACTTACTCGATACGAGGAGAAAGGTGACAAGAATAATTTTCTTACATAGAGTACTTATTGGGGAGATTGACTGCCCAGAAATGTTAAGTCTCCTGAATATTAACGTTCCTCCCGTCAACTTACGTACTTCTCGATTTTTCATTTTAAAGCACTTTAAAACTAACTACGGCCGTTCCTCTTCTTTAAATGGTTTGCTGCTATTATACAATGAATGTGCGCCGCGAATAGACTTTAATATGTCAATACCCTCCATTAAAGCTATTTTAATAAACTTTTTTCAATCATAATTGTCTAGCTCAAGGGTCCATTATAAAATATTTTCTTGTTAATATTTTTTTTTTATTTTATTGTCTGAAGGTCTTAGAAAGTCTATGTACTTTATTGACTAAAAGTAAATAAATAAATAAATAAATGAAATAAATTACTGTACACTCAGCGAATTCGTGCCACAGAACTGCCAACCGCTGTAAGACTGAATTCGTTCAAGTCGCCCATTGATTTTAATTTCTCGAGGATAGCTGTGTGTTGCAGCGACCGAGAAGGATATGGAGTCGCTAGACGTTAATAGCAGTTACAGAAAGGTAAACAAAACCAGCCGTCACAAGTCCCAGTCAAAGACCCCGATTGCGAGTGTCGATTAGCGATCGATAATCGACATTTATCAGTGCGGATTCAGGCCAGGAAAGTCCACCATCGACCAAATCTTCACACTACGGCAGATCCTGGAAAAAACCAATGAAGTCGACACTCACCACCTATTTGTCGACTTCAAAGCCGCATCTTCTTCTTTGCTGGCGTTACAGCCCATGAAGGACCAGAGCCAAGCTTCTCTCAATCACCCGTGTTGTGTTAGATTTATTTTTCATACAGGTGAAAGGGACCTACAGTTTATGCCGATTCCGAACGGCGTGAGTCGAGAAGCTTTTTCATGCCAAGTTTACTACAGGGGGTTTTCCCAGTACTCCGCCGAGGAGGGACGTCGCGAAATAAACATTCGATGGCGTTGGTGTTATCGGGATCCGAACTCGCTCATCGTGCGCCAGAATCCAACACACTAACCACTGCGCCATGGCGCCCTCATACGACAGCGTAACTAGAGACGACCTATACAACGCTATGTCTACCTTTGACATACCCGCTAAACTCGTCAGACTATGCAGGATGACTTTGGAGAATGCTCGCTGCTCCATCCGAATCGGTAAACACCTTACCGATAGTTTTGATGTCAAAAAAGGATTTGGGCAGGGCGATGCGCTGTTGTGTGATTTCTTCAACATCATATTAGAAATGATTGTGCAAAAACCACTGCCCAATACCAGAGACACAATCTATTTTAAATCCTCGCAACTCCTTGCATACGCCGACGATATTGACATAATAGGTAGATCACAGCGAGATGTCAATGAGGCGTTTGCGAGTATTGAAGTCGAGGCGGCGAAAGTTGGTCTGGCGGTAAACGAGGGCAAAACTAAATATATGCTGTTATCAAAAAAGGACGCTCACCACGGACGTCTTGGCCAGAACGTTTGTATTGGCAGATATAAGTTCGAGGTAGTTAAGGACTTCGTCTACCTTGGCTCCGCAGTGACCTGGAACAACGACATCAGTTCCGAAATCAAAAGCAGAATCACTCTTGCCAATCGCTGTTTCTTTGGGCTCAGGAGGCAATTGAGTAATAGAGCCCTCTCCCGAACGACAAAGTTGACTCTATATAAGACCCTTATCATCCCGGTCCGGTTGTATGGCGCAGAAGCATGGACACTATCAAAAGCGGATGAGGAGGCCCTTGGTCGGCTCGAGAGAAAGATTTTGCGCGTGATTTTTGGGCCTATAAACGCAGACGGGGGATGGAGGAGAAGATTAAACCACGAACTTTACGGGCTGTACAGCGACATGAGCCTAGTCAGGCGTCTACGGATTCAACGCCTAAGATGGCTGGGCCATGTAGAGCGAATGGACACCACAGCTCCAGCCCGGAGAGTCTTTGAATCCAACCCCGAGGGACGAAGAAGCAGAGGACGGCCGCACTTAAGATGGCGCACACAGATGGAAGGGGACCTCAGCCAACTGGATGTGCGACAATGGAAAAGGCTAGCGAAAGATCGTGCTAAATGGAGGGGCATGTTGGTTGAGGCCCAGGTGCACCCCGAACTGTGGCGCCCACTAAGAAGAAGAAGAAAAATTGACATTTATCGATCGTCGATTGCAGATTTCGGTATTGTGAATGTCGATTATGATCGACATTTGTCGATCTGTCAATCGTTGGTTGTCGTGAGTTATTTTCCCATCGGGGATAAAGAATGAGATACCAATCTTTCGTACGTCTGCCCCATCCACAAAAAAGGCGATCCTACCTCTTGCAAGAGCTATAGAGGTATATCCCTGCTCAATGTTGCATACAAGATCCTGTCCAGCGTATTGTGTGAACGTCTAAAGCCGTTTTGCACCGTACTAATCGGCAGCTACCAGTGCGGCTTTCGGCACGGCAAATCAACTATAGACCAAATTTTCACACTTCGACAAATCCTGGAAAAGACCAACGAGTTTCGAATCGATACACACCATCTTTTCATCGATTTCAAAGCCGCATACGACAGCATTCATCGTGTAGAACTGTTTGGCGCGATGGCCGAATTCGGGATCCCGGTAAAACTGATTTGTGTCGCGCCACGCTAAAAAACACGCGATGCACCGTGCAACTCGGTTCTAGGACTTCGGAACCATTCGAAACATCCACCGGATTTCGGCAAGGAGATGCGCTGTCATGTTACTTCTTCAACCTGGTGCTGGAGCAGATAGTGCGACGGGCAGGCGTCAACAGGGAAGGCACTATCTTTTACAAGTCCATCCAGCTGCTAGGATACGCGGATGATATCGACATCATCGCGTGTTCTCGCCGTGGCATCGTGGAGGCATTCACGGCGATTGAAGAAAAGGCGAAATGAGTTGGTCTTAAGATCAATGAGGACAAAGCGAAATACATGCTGTCAAGCAAAAACCAATCCGTCGCTCACCACCTGGGACAAAATATAACAATTGACAGCTACAGTAAGTAAGTAAGTAAGGAGTTTGTCTACCTCGGGGCAAACGTAAATTCCACAAATAACACCACAGTGGAGATCCGGCATAGAATCGCCCTTGGCAACCGCTGCTACTTCGGCTTGTCCAAACAACTGGGGTCAAAACTCCTCACTCGAAAGACCAAAGTCATGCCTTACAAAACCCTCATTCTGCCAATCTTGCTGTACGGGGCCGAAAGCTGCGCGATATGCAGGACAGCGGAGCTGATTTTGGGTTCTTTCGAAAGAAAAATTCTGCGCCGGATATTTGGTCCTGTCTGTGAGGAAGGTGAATGGAAAAGAGGACACAACCGCGAACTCTACGAGCTGTTCCAAGATGTGGATGTAGTCCGGAAGGCAAGGATCCGTCGACTACACTGGCTCGGCCACATCGAGTGCATGGACATCAACGCTCCAGTTAAGAGGGTCTTCGACTCCGAGCCTCCTGGTTCGAGAAGAAGAGGAAGACCGAACCTCCGGTATAAAGACCAAGTAATCGCGTATGTAAGACATCTTGGTCTTGACAACTGGAAGCAGCGTGCGCGGCACCGTCAAGGATGGAAGGCAGCTATAGCTCAGGCTCAGATCCTCCATGGATCGCTGGCCTTATAAGTAAGTAACTACAAATCGGAACACAAAATATCTCTTCTAACATACATTTTATTTTTGTGAGTATAACTTGTTTCGAATAAATGTTTGTAAAATACTTATACAGGAGCTTCGAATAACTTATTCGTTTGTGTCTTTATTTAAAATTATAAATTACTTCTTCTAGTTTATACAAAATGATAGCATGTATTACGTATGTACGTATGTAAGATATTTGAACGTTTGTTAAATTACGATTTACAATGTCGTTTTATATAAAATAGAATAAGTTAGGTACAAGAAACGTTAAACATTATTTCGTAAAGTTTTAAAATGCACTTGTCTGTACGGAGGAGTACACCTCCCTATGTCTACAGAAGGATAGTAATAGTAGGTAAACGCTAGCGAGTACGAACCCTATTGCATTGAGTGCTATCGAAACCGTTAGAATAAATGTCCAAACACCGTTAACTTCACTGCAACTCAGATCTCTATGAAGATTGATAGATAGACTTTATGAATTTCTTATTTTTTTTTTTTTTCAATAGACCAAATATTTAACAAACCTGTACTCAAATGATTGATTTGGTTCGGGAGCTGTATTTAGCTCAATAAATGTACTGTTCTGAGTTGAAACGTTATCCGTATCTAAGGTACAGTGACATGAAGCGTGCTCCAGCAATATATCGGACGAAATACATTTGGCAGCTCCCAGTCGGGTGATATGAATCGTAGCACAAATAGAGGCGATCAGGCAAAGTAAAGATGCTAGGATTGATAAGATGCATGAATCCCGTTTGAGAAAATTGAAGCAGTTCTCTCGGATATTGTGACGCTTGACACGTTTGTAATGTATCAGAATATAACCCAGGAAACCGGCAAAAAATAGCTAAACAGAAAAGAGAGTGCAATAATATGTGCTCACATCGCAGAAATGAAATCAAAGAAACTTACCACCAAGCCACTCCAGTAGGGGTTATCTTGGATATCAATATGTGGAGCGAGTAATAAAACCCAAACCCCCAGCGCTGTTATCAGTGTACCAACAAGAATTTTTAAAATTAATAACAATCTTGTAAGTCTGGGAAAACGAAAACACATGGGATTGGGATGACTGGATCCTGAAATTGAATTTGTTCTTATTCCAAATTTCTTATTCGAGAATATTCAAATTCGGCAGAAAGTTAATTAAGTTAAGAAAAAACTACCTTGATAGCTTTTGTTAACCACTAACATTCTACTATGTCGTAAACTGTTTCTTGTCGGCGTATGCCTACCAGCGATTTTACTGCCCTTAATGTTCTGCGGCACGGTTGTAGCCATGTAGACTGCCTAAAACAGAAAAAAAAAAAAACATTAAATCAATAGATATTTAGATATTTTTAGTTTTTGGCAGAACTCTGCTAACGCCTTAAGGATTTCCGCTAATTCATACATGTAAGATGAGTGAAGGGGGAGAAGGGAGCGAACAAACAGAGCAAAGAAGTTGATCGCGTTTAACTTGGCAAACGCCAGCTTCGATCTCTGTCCCTGCTCAATCCAAGTTGACACACAGCCTCCGCGTGGCCTCCCCTGGATAGCTATACTGGCACCCGCCAGGTAGTGAACCAATGTGTGCAGCGACCCGACCCCTTGTTCCTGGGGAAAGAGGAACCTGGCCCTCCAGGTTGGGGGTTGCCCTATCGCTTAAAACAAAAAAAAAATTTTGTTCAGAGACAGCCAATAGCCTCGGATACGGACGGATTACATGTTGACGACCCCCGCAAACGTCAAAAAGGAAACGAATTTCGGTTCTGCACCCGGAACGTTAGGTCCCTCAACAGACCAGGTGCAGCCGAACAACTGGTCAACTCTTTGGACTGCTATAAGGCAGACATTACCGCGCTCCAAGAAGTGCGATGGGATGGGCCAGGCAAAAAGCGAATGAAAAACTGTGATATCTACTACGGAAACTCCTACAGAGAAAATAGACAACGCTTAATCGGATGCGGATTTGTTGTTCGAGGCAGACTTAGGAAAAAAGTCTTAAGCTTCCAATATGTAAGCGAACGCCTCATAACTATCCGCATCAAGGCCAATCTCGGCAATATAAGCTCACTATGTGTCCACGCCCCCAGAGAGGAGAAAGATGACCTACATAAAGACGACTTCTATGATCTCCTAGGCAGAACGTATGCGCAATGCCCCAGCTATGACACCAAAATCGTTCTAGGAGATTTCAATGCGAAGCTGGGTAAGGAAGCTTTGAACAGGTCATTGGAAAGCACAGCCTACACAACACCACGTCAGAAAACGGACTAAGGCTAGTGGGGCTTTATGGCGGGACATAACCTGGTAGTAGCAAGTACACGATTCCCACACCTCAACATCCATAAGGGGACCTGGCGGTCTTTCGGTCAATCGACAGCCAACCAAATTGATCATATTGCGATCGACGGCAGACACTCCTCCAGCGTCCTAGATGTCCGAACCTTTCGAGGAGCCAACATCGACTCGGATCATTACCTTGTTGCAGCCAAGGTACGGATGCGAATTTCTCGGAACCAACGGAGTCGAGTAAGAACACCAAAACTTAACGTCGGAAAGCTGCAATCGCAGGAGACCGGCAGGACCTTTGCCGATCAAGTCTCCCCCAAGCTCTCTCAGGTCCCGATGCAATCTGCAGAAACCATAGAACAGCAATGGAGTCGTTGTCAGAATGCCATTAGAGAGGCCGCCTCAGATATACTCGGTTTCGAGCCACCACCGTCGAGAAACCCCTGATGGTTTGATGATGAGTGCAGACAGGCCCATGCAGAGAAACAGAATGCATACATGGCCACATTGCATCGACGGACGAGAGCTGTCCGCGAGCTCTATGAACAGAAAGGGGGGGAGGAGCATGCGCTTCTCAGAAGGAAAAAGAAGGAGCACGAGAAGCGCGAGATCAAGGAGATGGAGAGATGTTACTGCAGGAACGACGTTCGAAAATTTTACCAGAAAGTAAAACGAACATGCGAAGGCTATAAAGCCAGAGCAGAAGCCTGCAGGGATGAGCACGGACAACTAGTAGTGGAGTCACGGTCGATGCTGAGATCGTGGAAGGACCACTTCTGCAGAATGTATAACGGCGATGATAGTCAAAATGCCGCCGTCAGGCAGAGCGAACCATTCGCAATGAACGAGGACGAAGGAGAATCCCGTCGGCCCGACCTAGACGATGTTAAGATAGCGATATCGAAACTTAAGTCTTATAAAGCTGCTGGAGCAGACGGACTCCCCGCGGAGCTGTTAAAAGCAGCTGGCGATGAGCTGGTAACGAACATGCACCAACTCATCTGCAAGATATGGTCGGAAGAACGCATGCCCGATGAATGGAATCTCAGTATCGTTTGCCGGTCCATAAGAAAGAAAGAAAGACTGCGCCAATTACAGAGGGATAAGCCTCCTGAACATCGCGTACAAGATCCTCTCTACCGTACTGTGTAAGAACCTGAAACCATTCGTGGACAATCTGATAGGTTCCTACCAGTGTGGTTTCAGGCCAGGAAAATCCACGATAGACCAAATATTTACACTACGACAGATCTTGGAGAAGACCTATGAATTCCAGGTCGACACGCACCATCTTTTCGTCGACTTTAAAGCCGCGTATGACAGTGTTTATAGAGACCAGCTATACAGAGTCATGTCATGTTTTAACATTCCTGCCAAACTCGTCAGACTATGCAGGGTGACTATGGAGAACTCTCGCTGCTCCATTAAGGTCGGAGGTGAACTAACCCCCTTTGATGTTAAAAAAGGTTTTAGACAGGGTGACGCACTGTCATGTGATTTCTTCAACATTATTCTTGAAAAGATCATGCGGGACTCTGCGGCCAATACAAGAGGTACGATCTACTTCAAGTCCACACAATTACTTGCCTACGCAGATGACATTGACGTTATTGGACGAACAAAGCGAGACGTCAATGAGGCGTTGGCAAGCATTGAAGCAGAAGCGGCGAAAGTGGGTCTAAGGGTAAATGGGGACAAGACCAAATATATGCTGTCATCCAAGAAAGATGCACAACACCGGCGTCTTGGTCAGAACGTCACCTTCGGCAGCTATGTTTTTGAAGTAGTCAAGGACTTCGTCTACCTTGGCTCGATAGTGACAAGCAGCAACGACACCAGCGCTGAGATAAAATGCAGAATAACACTTGCCAATCGCTGCTTCTTCGGGCTCAAGAGGCAATTGTGTAGTAGAGCCCTCTCTCGAAAAACTAAGGTTTCCCTCTACAAAACCTTAATCATCCCGGTCCTCCTCTACGGCGCTGAGGCTTGGACGTTGTCAAAAGCGGATGAAGAGTCTCTTGGACGTTTCGAGAGGAAAATTGTGCGTGCAATCTTTGGTCCCGTTTGTGTAAACGGAGAATGGAGGAGGAGATTCAACCAAGAACTGTACGGGCTGTACAGCGACATCGGCCTGGTTAGACGTCTTCGGATCCAACGTCTAAGATGGCTAGGCCATGTAGAGCGAATGGACATCAACGCTCCGGCCCGAAGAGTCTTCGACTCCAACCCCGAGGGACGACGCAGCAGAGGACGACCGCATTTAAGGTGGCGCGAACAGGTGGACGGGGACCTCAACCAACTGGGCGTGCGGCACTGAAAGCGTCTGGCCGAAGATCGGGCCGGCTGGAGAGGCTTTTTGGTTGAGGCCCTGGTTCACCCCGAACTGTAGCGCCATCAAAGTAAGTAAGTATGCTATAACCCAAAGTGCTACCCATTCAAGTAAAGCTTCGTTAAATCCTTCAAATACATTGAAATCTCCTCGTGTATGCTCACTTCCACCATTATTTATAGCAGTGCTTTCGAGAACTCTATATTAGATACCATTGCATCCTAATCAATATGCATATCGCAAAGAACGATCTACTAAAAATGCGCGACATCATTTAGTGATGCGTTTTGAAAACAGTTCCACACGTAAGGAGATCGCGATTTTCGCCTTCCTTTGACAATACTGGCTACGACTCGATCACCGCTTTCGGATCTTTAACTGGTCGTTGTGCTTCCTCGACAACGACGACGTGGACGCCGCAACTGATACTATCGCAAACATTATCCGAATCGGCATGGCAAATTTTATACCCAGCAAGATTAAAAGCACCAGGCATGAGGATAATATGTGGTTTTACTTGAGCTGCAAAGAGGCTATTAGGCTCAGGGAGCTAAGTTTTCGGGCCTACAAGGCAAACAGTTCTGAGGAAAACCGGAAAAAGTACATACGAGCCAGAAATGACTGCAACACCCACATTCGACGGATTTAATTCCAATCCGACCAAAAACTAAGGCGTAAAATCCTTCAATGTCCCAAAGGTAGCAAAAGTTTCTGGTCGTTTGTAAAAAACGTAAAAAACTCAACTAAGTCGTCTATACCGACGCTCATCCACAATGACATTCCAGCTGTCACCCCCTTAGACAAAGCTAACCTACTTGCTGCTCATTTCGCAACCAGTTCTCAGCTGCCAGCCTGTACTTTGTCTCCGCCTGTACTAGAGTGCGTAAATTCCACCATGGGACCAATCCACTTCCGCACTCGTACAGTCGCAAGGGTTCTTAATGATCTCGACATACTCAAATCCGCTGGTCCAGATGGTATTGCCCCAATAGTTCTGAAGAGGTGTTCTTCAACGCTAGCAAAACCACTGCGTAAGCTTTTTCACCTCTCCTACACCTCTGGGCTCTTTCCGAGTAGGTGGAAAACAGCATTTGTCCAGCCCGTACCCAAAAAAGGTGAATCATCTTCTCCCTCCAACTACCGACCCATTGCACTAACGTCCCTTCTTTCCAAGGTCATGGAAACGCTGATTAACCGTCAGCTTATGAAATATCTTGAATCACGGAAACTCCTCAATGACCGCCAATACGGTTTCCGCAGCAACAGATCCACTGGTGATTTGATGGCATATCTCGCTGAAAAATGGAATCACTCGCTTCACCAAGCAGGTGAAAGCAAAATTGTTGCACTGGATATTTCGAAAGCATTTGACAGGGTTTGGCATAAAGCCCTTTTGTCGAAAAGGGGATCGTGCTTTTGGGATCGATGAGTCTCTTTTTCAATGGATTAGAAGCTACCTTTCGAATCGTTCAATTCAAGTTGTTTTGGACGGATTCAAGTCTGATACTCACTTTGTAAATGCTGGTGTTCCCCAGGGCTCCGTTTTGTCTCCGACACTCTTTCTTATTTTTATAAATGATCTCTTGTCTGTTACTTCTAATCCAATTCACTCCTTCGCTGACGACAGTACCCTCAGCTTCTCATATTCGTTCAGTAGTTTACGACCCTGCACTTCGGTTGTAGATAATGAGCGGCAGCGTATGTTAAGCTCATTAAATTCCGATATCGACAGCATCATCCAATGGGGTAAAAACAATAGAGTGGAGTTTAATGCATCCAAAACACAATGCTGTCTCTTGTCGTTAAAGCGTATAACAAACCCGCAGCAATTATCCTTGAATGGCACTTGCATCTCAGAGACTGAAAAGCTTTCCATCCTGGGTATGAGTGTTGCTCGCAATCTTAATTGGAGCGACCATATATTCAGTGTCGCCAAGAATGCTGCGAAATACCTAGGCATTGCCTTAGATCTGGCTACAATCTATAAGGCGTTCATTCGCCCCAAATTAGAGCTTAACGCTCATGTCTGGTTCGGTGCTTCCAAGACCTAATTGCACCTACTAGGCAGAATACAAAAACGAGCCATAAAACTGATAGGTGACTCCAGCATAACCAAAACATTAGACTCGC
Source organism: Eumerus sabulonum (assembly GCA_951905685.1). Taxonomy (NCBI): domain Eukaryota; kingdom Metazoa; phylum Arthropoda; class Insecta; order Diptera; family Syrphidae; genus Eumerus; species Eumerus sabulonum. The sequence continues at coordinate 27,444,280 of OX645062.1, read as the reverse complement.
TGGAACACCGCAGGAATGTTACGTGCCTCTCCCTGTTTTATCGTTACTACTACTGCCGGATTCGGTTTCCCCCCCTCAATGCAACATGCAAGCATTTAAGATCAATGTCCATCGGCATTTCCTTTATCGCTCTTCCTTTCTACCTTCTGCCCGCACTGTGTCGCCGACATAATTAGGTTATTAGACCTTGAGTGCAGAGGTATAGACCATCTCACTAATCACTGGATTAGGGCAATGCCAAATAGCCGTATTATATCGGCCACATCCGGAGGGGTCTCAGTGACAGTATCGGCGGCTAAGGGGTGTCCACGAGGAGGATATGCTGATAACCTAGTAGTTATTGTTACGGGCAGGTGCGAAATTGCTGCCTGTGGTGCATGCAGCTTGCACTTCAGTTTGTCTCTGATTGGCGTGGAATAGAGTGTTTATCGATTAACCCAAATAAGACACTCTTAGTCCCGTTTACAAAGAGGAGAAGGTTGCAGCCCTATTCCGTCTGTCTAAATGGCACAAACATAAGATTTTCAGGAGAAATTAAGTACCTAGGTACTGGCCTTAATCGCAGACTTAATTGGAACTCATTTAAAACAAACTTACAAAGGCCACTAAGGCCTTGTGGGCCTGTTGATACCCTTACGGTAAAACCTGGGGATTGAAGCCTAAGGTAATCCACTGGCTATATACCGCGTTAGTAAGACCTATCATCACCTATGTGTCCATGGTATGGTGGACAAAAGTTGAGCAAAAATCGATAATTGTTAAGCCTAAACGCCTCCAGAAACTAGCATGTCTCGGTACCACAGGCGCTATTCCAACCTGCCCTACGGCAGCTCAAGAAGCACTGATTGGACTTACTCCACTAAACCTTTTTATTAAAAAGGCTGCATTACTTAATGCAATTATAATTCATCGCTCGGGAAAGGGCTTGCCATGTAGACCTATGGTTCACATGTCAATTCTGCAACATCTTCCTGACCTGGAGTTAATTACCACGGTTACGGACGCATTGCCACACACTTTCACTTTTGACAAGAGATTTGAGATATTAATCTCAAACCGCAGAGCTTGGGAAACCAGTGATCCCTTGCTCAACTTCAAAGGCCTTATGTGGTACATTGATGGCTCCAAAATGGTGTGGACTAAATCGGAAGATTTCGAAGGCCCTAGGAATGAGTCCTAGCATCTTCCAAGCAGAATTATATGCCATCCCGACATGAGTCAATCTAAACTTAAGGAGTGGCATAAGAGGAGTATTCATCAACATACACTTTGATAGCCAAGCAGCGCATAAAGCGCTGAGTTCGTAAAGCACGAACTCAAAAACCGTTAAGGCATGCCATGATGCCTTACAAGACCTCGCCAAAAGAGACAAGGTCAAATTTTGTGGATGCCAGGGCACAAAGTTATTAAGGGCAACGAAATCGCCGGTCAACTCGCCAGGAAAGGTTCTAGTGAAAAATACATAGGTCCTGAACCTTTTTGTGGCACTCCCAAGTCTTAGATCAACTTCTTCTTAGACAAGTGACAAAAATCGCCTGTCAGTTCGGACCAGCGTTCAAGGACTTCGGCAATAGAAACGATTTATACGCCCCTGAACAAACACCCTACTCCTATTAATATACCCAAACTTAATAGAGTAGTTATCAGAAGACTAGTCAGCTACCTTACGGGACACTGTAGTCTGAGATATCATCTCAATAAAATTAACCTCTCGTCTGAAACTGACTGTTGACTCTGTCTTGAGGACGAAGAGACTGCAGAGCACATACTATGTGAACTGCTCTCAGCCATCTCAGGAAGCGTATCCTTATCAGTGAAATGATGACTGTCAGCTGCTACGAGAAGCATTCTCAACTTCATTATGGAAGTGGACACAATAGATCTGTAAAGGTCGCAGTGTCTTGTGCTATTTGGTAATGAAAATTAAAAAAAAAAAAAACAGTTATAAGTCGCAACGTTGGCAATGCTGCGATCGGATGCAGAAAAACTTTTGCAAAATTTGCGTGCAACTTGCGGTCCCACTGTAATTTGTAAAAGTGGACCAAAGATTTAACTAGGAATTGTACGAGTTGTAGTTACATTGGCTCGATCTACGAATACCACTGCTCCAGTTGAAAGAGTTTTCGACCACGATTGCATACACATATAAGTGAAAAAGGACATGCACCAACGACGTATGGCATTTGACGCCTCTGTCAGCTCTTTTGGTTAAAATTTAAGTTCACATCCAACTATGTTGCCATCTACACGTAGGTTAGGTTAGGTTAGGTTAGTTGGGTGCCCTATTGACATGAGGTCACGGCTCACTTAGACTACTAAGAGTCCATTGTGCCCATTTTTGAAAGCTAACCCGAGGGGAACCTGTTAGTTGCCCGCTGAGCTGAACCATCCACATTCAATTAAGAACCTTAGCAGTTTGTTCAGCTTAATGTCTCTTGCCTCCTCTAAACCCGAAAAGAAATAGTTCCCGAGGTACGTAAATCATTTTCGGGCCAGTGCAGGGCATTCACACAGCAGGTGACGAATGGATTCTATTTCCTCTTCGTCCCTACAGCTTCTGCAAAAATCGTTGTAGGGCTGGCCTAGTCTAGCTGCATGATATGATATCATGCAGTGCTCAGTGAGGGCACCTACTACCAGTCGTATATTCCCTCTACCAACATTTAGCAGACTTTCCGTCCTTTTTTTGTCATAGACAGGCCATGTTAGCCTTGCCGTAGCGCATGTAATTAATTGACACCATCGCTTGTTGGCCTTTCCTAGTAGTTCCACCCCTATTTCCCTGAATAGTGTGCTGAGTGGCGTTCTAGCCTCAGTTGTGATCTGCGAAGTATCTGCGCCTTATCCCAGTCTGGCTAGTTCGTCCGCCTTCTCATTCCCGGAAATATTCGCATGCCCTGGTACCCAGCAGATGGTTACCTCATTGACATCCGATATTTCTTCTAGTTTCTGGTTTCTCTTTACAGAGTCTTACGCTTGGATCTTATCCATGTTGCTTGTAGAGCCTTAATGGCTGCCCGACTGTCAACATAGATTTTGATCCTCTTACCTGAGAAATTCTCCCTAAGAATCAGATCCGCGCCCTTTTTGATTGCGAAGATCTCAGCCTGGAAGACGCTACAGCCATCATCAAGTCTGTAGGAGTGACACGCTTCCTGAGATTCGAAGTAGACTCCGGCTCCTGTACCGGTATCCGTTTTGGATCCGTCGGTATAGATCGCCCGTTCCTCTTGCGTGTTTACCATACCACTGGCCCATTCCTCCCTGGAGGGAATCCTAATAGAGAATCTCCTCTCACAGCAAGAAAGTGGGGTGGTATAGTCCGTTTCGGTTGCGGACCTCAGGATAGCCCATCGATCCAGGATTGATGCGTGGCCATAAGGACATCTTTTCCAAAGATTGGATTCTTGCATCCTTAGCGCAGCCCTGGCTGCAATGCTTTCACAATACATGTCTAGTAGTGGAAGGTTCAGCATTGCTTCAAGGGCCGCCGTTGGTGTGGATTTCATAGATCCGGTCACCGCCAGACAGCCAGCCCTCTGAATCCTTGTAAGACTTTGAAGGTTGCATTTCTTCTCAAGTGCTTTCCACCAGATAATTGATCCATAGACTAAGATAGGTCTTACCACCGCGGTGTATAGCCAGTATACCACCTTTGGTTTAAAGCCCCATGAAAGCTTCCGAAAGCTACCCTGCACGAATATAGTGCCACGTAAGCTTTCTTGGTTCTTTTATTTATGTTGTCCTTCCAGCTAAGCTTGAAATCTAGAATTATTCCAAGATACCTAGCGGATTTCTTCGGAATCAGGTCGATTTCATTTATATGTGGATATGTGTACTTAGGTATTGATCTTTTTCGTGTGAAGAGGACAATCTCAGTTTTAGTTGGATCTACCCCTAGGCCCCGTTCCTTGACCCAGTTATTCACCAATACCAGCGCATAACTTAGCCTTTCACTGAGGACCTGAGGAAATTTCCCAGGTACAAGGATGGTAATGTCATCGGCATAGGCCGTGACGTTGAAACCCTGTGTCTCTAGGAGTTTTAGTAATTCGTCGACTACGAGGAGCCACAGGAGAGGCGATAGAACACCCCCCCGGGGTGTGCCTCGGTTGACTCTCACCCTTCCATTTGCTCCTCCTATCGACGAGTTTACTATACGAGTACTAAGCATTTGTTCAACCCATCTACAGATTCCCGAATTTATGTGGGCCATCCGTAGGCTGGACATTATTGCCTCGGTACTGACGTTTTTGAAGGCACCCTCAACATCTAGAAAGGCCCCTAGGACATATTCCTGCCATCTACACGTAAGTAAACAATATTCTATCTTTACCAGTGACATGAATTGTATCTTAACTTGTTGTAGAAAACCTATTTCATATCCATAAACATTATGTACATATCTGTGTAGTATATACATACATCTAATACTAATTCTTACCTGGGATGGTTGTAAATTTATTCCAAAGTCCATGTCATTGGCAGGTGGCTTTAGAGGCACAAAAGTTTCTTGCACTAAGTTTGGCGATTCCTTAATTTTTGAAAGTTGGCTTTTGGAAGATGTCGGCGAAGAACTCATCGAGTGATCGGTATTTAATCTAACAGTATTTGACTGATTATCATACTGCGGAGACTGATTTAGGTGCGGACTCTCTGGCGCACTCCGGAATACTGCACTATTCTCAGGAATGTTTTGGTATTTTGGTTGGGGTTTTTGTACAATTTCGGGATGTTGATATGCATGCGATGTGTCGTATGAAAGAAGTGTTTCTCGATTTGTGTCCGTATTTTCTTTGCCATTAGTTTGATTCAATCCGAAAAATTTCGATTTTGCATCATTTAATGCTGCTTTGACTGCAGCTATTCCATTGTAACCATTATTAAGTGGTCGAGCTTGGATGGTTGGTTCTTCGTTCGAACGGGCTATGTTGCTATTGTTGTTAGTGCTTGATGAGTAGTGAATAGGTGATGATGCATTATTTGGACTTTGAATACTATAATCTGGATTAGTCATACTGGGCGTTTTAGTTGTGTAAATGTGGGGCAAGATTGTATTCAAATTGTCATAAACGCTAACCGGCCGTTCGTTGTTATCTGCCATTTGAGTAGATTTTTTATTAAACGGATGCATCAATACAATGGCGAAGTCATTTTGCGATTAACACAAAATTATCTGAAAAAAAAAGTAAATTACGTTTTAAATATTGCGTTCACCGAACTAGTGAAGTAAAGCATACTAGGTCTACTATAGCTAAGAGCAGAAGTCCCAATGCTATGATAGTGTTCACACAGACATTCTATACGTCTATAAGCTGCTGTGTTTCATCGTAACCGTCATTTTGTTATCACATGACGGTTTAGATTTTCCTAAATGTAAATTAGGAAAGTTAGAGGTAGGCGTTAAATGACCTACTCGTATACATTGGACAGGGTTTCGTTATATTCATAAACCTACAAGCAGAGCTAGAGTGATTTCTAAAGTTCACGTGAAGTGAGTAGGTGTGCCGTGATATTGGATCCATTCATCTATTAAACTATGTACACGCAGTCACAAGAGTGAGTATACACCCAAGCTAATAACCCAAGAAGCCACTAAAAAAAAATTATTTGGGATGAATTCCTTTTCACTCCACCATACGTGTTTTGGTGGATGTGCGAACATTCAGAGGGGCAAATGTCGACTCTGACCACTTCCTCGTAGCAGCAAGATTCAGAGCTCGACTGTCCAATGTCAGAAAGCTGCACCAGCCCATCAGGAGGAGGTTCGACATTGGGCGCCTGAGCACACCGGAGGTTGGCAGAGTCTACAGGGAGCAGCTACGGTATGCCTACGTCGAACACAAATGCCAATAATATGTGGGTGCATTGTCGCTCAGCCATTCAGGAAGTAGCCGAAACCACCTTAGGATACCTACCACCCCCGACAAGAAACCCGTGGTATGATGGCGAGTGTGAGCAGAAAAAGGCAGCAACCGACGAGGCGTACCAAAACGCGTTTTTTTTTTTTTTTTTTAGAGACTCGCGCAGGTCCAAGAGTTTTTATATTCTCTTATGATGTGTTGACACACACAACCTGAACGGAGTGCAGTGGTTGGGGTCGTTGATGTTCGTTCACTACTCTCAGGGGTGGTTGTCCTAGACCTACATAGGACGAGAGCCGACCAAATTCTGCGTTGGTTATAGTCCGTAGTAATTCGTTCAAGCACTTTAGTATTGCATACGCAGAGGATGAATTTCGGCTGACCATATACTGTGAGTGTTATGCCTGCAGCAGTACGTCTGGGATAAATATAAAACACGAGCCTTTTACAAGAAAGCCAAAGGCCTTGCAGGAGGCTTCAAAAAGGGCACCCAGGCTCTTCGAAACTGTGAGGGTAATCTTGTCACCGACCCGCAGGGAAAAGTGGATGTATTTAAGCAGCATTTCCAGCAGCTGCTTAACGAGCATGACCAAGAGAAAGTGATAGGGACCGAGGAAATCCCAACTCCAGCCGCTGAAATAGTCCTCCCACCAAGCATCGAAGAAGTCGGCACAGCTATTCAGAAGCTGAAGAACAACAAGGCCGCAGGCTCAGATGGCTTGCCATCAGAGCTCTTCAAGGCTGGTGGCGATGTTCTGGTAGGGAGCATGCACCAGATCATCTGCAGAATTTGGGAAGATGAAAGCATGCCCGACGACTGGAATACCAGCTCTATATGCCCCATCCACAAAAAAGGCGATCCTACCTCTTGCAAGAACTATAGGGGTATATCCCTGCTCAATATCGCATACAAGATCCTGTCCAGCGTATTGTGTGAACGTCTAAAACAATTTTGCACCACACTAATCGGCAGCTACCAGTGCGGCTTCCGCCCCGGAAAATCAACTATAGACCAAATTTTCGCACTTCGACAAATTCTGGAAAAGACCAACGAGTTTCGAACCGATACACACCATCTTTTCATCGATTTCAAAGCCGCATACGACAGCATTCATCGTGAAGCACTGTTTGGGGCGATGGCCGAATTCGGGATCCCGGTAAAACTGATCCAGTTGTGTCGCGCCACGCTAAAAAACACGCGATGCACCGTGCAACTCGGTTCTAGGACCTCGGAACCATTCGAAACATGCACCGGATTTCGGCAAGGAGATGCGCTGTCATGTGACTTCTTCAACCTGGTGCTGGAGCAGATAGTGCGACGGGCAGGCGTCAACAGGGAAGGCACTATCTTTTACAAGTCCATCCAGCTGCTAGGATACGCGGATGATATCGACATCATCGCGTGTTCTCGCCGTGGCATTGTGGAAGCATTCACGGCGATTGAAGAACAGGCGAAACGAGTTGGTCTTAAGATCAATGAGGACAAAACGAAATACATGCTGTCAAGCAAAAACCAATCCGTCGCTCACCACCTGGGACAAAATATAACAATTGACAGCTACAATTTCGGGGTAGTTAAGGAGTTTGTCTACCTCGGGGCAAACGTAAATTCCACAAATGACACCACAGTGGAGATCCGGCATAGAATCGCCCTTGGCAACCGCTGCTACTTCGGCTTGTCAAAACAAATGGGGTCAACACTCCTCCCTTGAAAGACCAAAGTCATGCTTTACAAAACGTTAATTCTGCCAGTCCTGCTGTACGGAGCTGAAAGCTGGACGATAAGCAGGACAGCGGAGCTGATTTTGGGTTCTTTCGAAAGAAAAATTCTGCGCCGGATATTTGGTCCTGTCTGTGAGGAAGGTGAATGGAGAAGAAGACACAACCGCGAACTCTACGAGCTGTACCAAGATGTGGATGTAGTCCAAGGATCCATCGACTACACTGGCTCGGCCACATCGAGTGCATGGACATCAACGCTGGTTCGAGAGGAAGACCGAACCGCCGGTATAAAGACCAAGTAATCGCGGATGTAAGACATCGTGGTCTTGACAATTGGAAGCAGCGTGCCCGGGACCGTCAAGGATGGAAGGCAGCTATAGCTCAGGCTCAGATCCTCCATGGATCGCTGGCCTGATAAGTAAGTAAGTATACGTGTTTTACTTATAATGCACACGACTGTCGAGAAGCGAAATTACGGTAGATTTTGTGTTCTAAAATTGGCCGATTCGAGCTTAAATTGTTCTTGCATATGGCTAGAAATGGCACCATGTGGTGAGGAGCTTCCGACCGAACTGATAAACTTAATTCCTAAGCATTTCAATGAAGGGAAATCGATTTGCAAAGTGGCAGAACTTGTTGATAGAAGCCCGGCAACTGTTCAAAAAGTAATAGAAAAAGCTGCATGAAATTGCAAGCGTCCCCAAATTACAAGCGGAAATAAGAGGAGGGATGGGTAAACAATGTAATCCCCCAAATCATCCGCCGTGTCTTGCACGAGGCCGGCTATACCGCTAATGTCATTAGAAAAAAGCCCTACCTTAGCAAGGTCAATCGTCAAAAACGACTTAAATTCACAAAAGCCATACACAGAAGGAAATCCTTCTTCTTCTTTGGCGCTACAGTTCATGGCGAACCTGGACCTCCTTCAAAAAACCTCTCCAACTGATACGGTCTTTCGCCAGCAGTCTGCAGTGCCGCACGCCTGGTTGGTTAAGGTCCTTTTCCAATTGGTTACGCCACCTTAAGTTTGGCCGTCCTCGACCGCATCGCCCCTCGGGGTTGGATTCATAGACCTTCCGGGCCGGAACTGTGTTTTCCATACGCTCAACATGACCTAGCCATCTTAGGCGTTGGATCCGAAGACGCCGTGCTATGTTCATGTCGCTGTACAGCCCGTACAGTTCACTGTTGAGTCTTCTCCTCCACTCCCCATTTATGCAGGTCGGACCGAAAATCGCATGCAAAATTTTTCTCTCAAAACGACCAAGGGCCTCCTCATCCGTTTTCAATAAGGTCCATGTCTCTGCGCCATAGAGCAGGACCAGGACGATAAGGGCCTTGTATATGCTCACCTTGGTTTTTCGAGAGAGGGCTCTGCTTTTCAATTGTCTCCCGAACCCAAAGAAACAGCGGTTGGCAAGAGTTTTTCTGCGTTTGATTTCGGCACTGGTGTCGTTTTTGCATGCCACTGCGAAGCCTAGGTAAACGAAGTCCTTGACTACCTCGAAATTATACCTGCCAATATGTGCGCCCTGGCCAAGACGCCGGTGGTTCGTGTCCTTTTTCGACGACAGCATATATTTCGTTTTGCCCTCATTTACCGCCAGTCCCATTTTAGCCGCTTCCGTCTCAATGCTCGTAAAGGCCTCAAGGACATCTCGCTGACTACGTCCAATTATATCAATGTCATCGACATATGCGAGCAGTTGTATGGACTTGAAAAAGATGGTGCCCCTCGTATTGACCAGTGAGTTTTGCACTATCGACGATGTTGAAAAAGTCACACGATAGCGTGTCGCCCTGTCTTAAACCTTTTTTGACATAAAAGGGATCGGTTAGGTCGCTTCCGAACCTGATGCAGCAGCGAGAGTTCTCAAAAGTTATCCTGCACAATCTGACGATTTGGGCAGGGATGTCAAAACTAGACATGGCGTTGTATAGCTCGTCTCTATTGATACTATCGTATGCTGCCTTAAAGTCGACAAACAGGTGGTGGGTGTCGATCTGGAACTCGTTTGTTTTTTCCAGGATCTGACGCAGTGTGAATAGTGGACTTCCCGGGCCTGAAATCACACTGATATGGACCAATCAGTTTATTAACGAACGGTTTCAAGCGTTCACACAGAACAGCAGAGAAAATACTTTTTCCTCTGTAGTTGGCGCAGACAAAGGGGTCTCCTTTCTTGTGGATCGGGCAAACGATACTAAGATTCCATTCATCGGTCTTGCATTCCCCTGGCCATATCTTACGGATGAGGTGGTGCATACTCCCAACCAGGTCATCTCCAGCTGCCTTAAAGAGCTCGGCAGGTAGTCCGTCTACTCCAGCAGCTTTGTTGGACTTAAGCTTAGAAAAAGCATTCCTTACTTCGGCCAAGTCAGGGGGACGGAATTCTCTGCTATCATCGTCCGTTGTGAAAGGATTATTCTGCCTGACAGTGGGATCTGTTTCGTCATCGCCGTTATACAGTCTGCAGAAGAAGTCTTTCCAGATTCTTAGTACCGACTGTGAATCCACTACTAGGTTTCCATTTCCGTCCCTGCAGGCTCCCGTTCTGGTCTTATATCCATATATACACAGAAGGAAATGGATTTCTGAAATAACGTTATAATCTCGGACGAGGGTAAGTTTAACATTCATGGTTCAGATGGACGCGACAAGGTTTAGGGAAAACCAAACACACAGTTGAATCGGAAGAACATTGGTTATGGCTTAAGAGTGCATGGCAGCACCCGGCGTGGGAAATTTGGTGTTTAATGAGAACACAATGAATCGGTATTACGTTTGGAAGGGTCATTCATTTTCCAGCAGGATTATGACCCAAACCATACTTCGCTTGTTGTAAGAGAATGGTTATTACATAATATGCCAAAACAGCTCAAAACACCACCCCGGTCCCCGGATTTAAATGTTATCGAGCATTTATGGGACCGTCTGAAGCGCCAAATCCGAAAACACGAGATTAGTACCAGAGTCGAGCTTAAGGACATTCTCTCAGAAGAATGGGGGAAAATAAGCCCGAATGCAACTAAAAAGCTTGTTACTTCAATGGGAACTCAGATTTGAGGCTCAACTGTTAAGAGTTTGGCATAAAGAGTAACAATGGCCGTCACATCGAATTAAAAACAATTTTTTAATATCTAGGCGTCCATCTAGATAAATGCTTGTATTTTAACGAACATACAAATACCCAACTGAAATAGGGAAAAGCGGCATTTACATATGTATGCCTCTGAAAAGTCTGTTCTACGCTAGATATGTACCTAAGATCCTAAGATCTAAGATTCCTGACCTCGACAAAGTTAAGATTGCCATATCTAAACTCAAGTCGAATAAAGGTGCTGGCGCAGACGGACTGTCTGCTGAGCTTTTTAAGGCAGCTGGGGATTACCTGGTTAGGAGCATGCACCAGCTCATCTGTAATATATAGTCAGAGGAAAGCAGGCCCGAGGAATGAAGTCTCAGCATCGTATGCCCGATCCACAAGAAAGGAGACCCCTCTGATTGCGCCAACTATAGAGGGATAAGTCTCCTTAACATCGCCTACAAAATCTTCTCTGCCGTTTTGTGTGAACGCCTGAAACCGTTGGTGGATAACCTGATCGGCTCTTATCAGTGTGGTTTCAGGCCAGGTAAATCCACAATAGACCAAATATTTACGCTGCGGCAGATCTTGGAGAAGACCCAGGAATACCAAATCGACACTCACCACCTCTTCGTCGATTTCAAGGCTGCATATGACAGCGTGTATAGAGATGAGCTATACAAAGCCATGTCTAGTTCTAACATCCTTGCCAAGCTCGTCCGACTGTGCAGGACGACAATGGAGAATTCTCGCTGCTCCATTAAGGTCGGTAATGAGCAAACCGAGACCTTTGATGTTAAAAAAGGATTTAGGCAAGGTGACGCGCTGTCATGCAACTTTTTCAACATCGTGCTTGAAAAGATCGTGCAAGAGTCACTGGCCAACACAAGTGGTACGATTTATTTCAAGTCTACGCAATTGCTTGCGTATGCCAACAACATTGACGTGATTGAACGGACACAGCGAGTCGTCAATGAGGCCTTTGTAAGCATTAAGGTAGAAGCGGCTAAGATGGGTCTCAAGGTTAATGAGGGTAAAACCAAATATCTGCTTTCATCTAAAAGAGAGGGACAACACCGACCTATTGGCCAGAACGTCACCATGGGCGGATATAACTTTAAAGTGGTCAAGGAATTCGTATACCTTGGCTCACTGATGACCAGCGACAACAACACCAGCGCTGAGATAAAACGCAGAATCACTCTTTTCAACCGCTGTTTCTTTGGGCTCAAGAGGATGAAGATGCCCTTGGTCGTTTCGAGAGGAAAATTCTGCGTACTATCTACGATCCCGTTTGTTCAAACGGTGTATGGAGGAGAAGATATAACGAAGAACTGTACGGGTTGTACAGCGACATCGGCCTGGTACGACGTCTACGGATACAGCGTCTAAGGTGGCTAGGCCATGTAGAGCGCATAAAAAATACAGCTCCGACCCGAAGAGTCTTCGAATCCACTCCGGAATGAAGGCGCGGCAGAGGACGGCCGCATCATCGGAGGCGCACGCAGGTGGAAGGGGACCTTAACCAGCTGGGCGTGCGGCGCTGGAAACAGCTGGCCAAAGACTATGCCAGTTGGAGACGCTTGTTGGTTGAGGCCCAGGTTCACCACGGACTGTAGCGCCACCTAAGTAAGTAAGTAAGTATGTATGTATGTATGTTGGCGTTACAGCTCATGAAAGACCAGAGCCGAGCTTCTCTCAATCACCCATGTTGTGTGTGTACAGTTTATTGCCGGTTCCGAACGGCGAATTTCGAGAAGCTTTTCATGACCATTTTACTACAGGGGGTTTTGTCAGAACCCCACTGAGGAGAAACACCGTGAAAAACACGTTCGATGACATGGCTGTGTCGGGATTCGATCCCGTGTCATCGTCGTCAGAGGTCCACTGCGCCACAGTGCTGTCAACATATGCATGTTTAATGAGTAGAATTGTTATTTTTGTTTAAGATATAAGACATCTATCTAACATTTTTCATTGCAAATTTTAGAACAATCGTATTGGGAACCCATAGGCACCCAGTGAAACCTTAATTCGCTCAAAAATACACCGAATTGTTTCAAATTGATTCCACTGTTTGACAACTTATTAGACGATGTCTTATTCACCATTACATTGAATCACATTATGTCCACGTCTTGATGACAGTGACCGTGAATTATAAGTTCAGTAATTATTTTCACTGAGTTATGGGTTCAGCAATTATTTTCTGAGGTAACGGGATTATTCCCACATTATGTATTATATGTATATATGTATATGGACAGCTCAATAGTACTAATCACACAATTAATAGAAATAATGATTGATGGAAACCGAAAACGCTTAAAACATAACGTGGCAATGAATAGGCCGAAAAACAAACCAGACTCCAAACTGTAAAATCGTTTTAACTGCACATACATAAATTGAATTATTCGTATGTAACACACCTATGTATGTATGTATGTAATTTGTAGAGCCTCTCTTCCAACAGCCCACGTTCGAAGCGATGTATCTAAATACCTATGAGTTTGTATAGTAAAAAAAAAAGAAGAAAAAATGTATATAATACAGTGCCGCGCACGGGAAAAGTCGACAAACCAGGTAGCAGTATGATCACAGTGTTTGTTCCTGAGATATAAAGAGTGGAAATGTTGTTTATATGAGTTTAGTTCTGTTGCTCTTGTTGTTTGTTCCAAAAAAAAAAAAAAAAAAAAAACGCGCACCTACGCGACAGAGCTAACTCTTCAAATCACCCACTTTCAAATCAAGTGAATATGAAAAAAAAAAAAAAATGGAAAATTGGGAGGATGTCGGGAACAAAATATGATACCACAATATGTACATATGTATCTCCCGAGTTAAGTCAGAAATCGAAAATCACAAAAACTCCATTTTTCTATCCCTATTTTTATCCGAGTATTTTCACTTGATATTACATTGGCAATACTAATGAACATCGCTCGTTTACATCTGTATCTTTTGCTATGAAAACAATGCCAAGTATGTATTCTCAGTTACACGACAGCAAATGTATCCAATGTAATATAATATACCATGTAGGTGCCAAGTGACTACGTTAATAAACTTGAATAGCAAAACTAACAATGCTAATCACTGGGAATCACTCAGGAATCAACAGGCATTCCACTCACCAGCGCAATAGGTTTAAACCTTCCAAATGGATGAGCAATTTAGTTAATCACTTGTATAAATTCCGATACAAGTCGATCTATAGAAAATAAAAACCAACATTCAAAAGTATCTACTCCAATCGCGCCCAAGTTAACCATTAACACACCTACCCGCCGCGAAAAACCACGATCAACTAAAAGAAAATAACACTTTTGAGGTGTGTTGGTTCGGCCATTGAGCTTTTACGATCACATAGTGTTAGAACAAGATGCACGATCAAATACCTTACTCTCCTGTATGTATGTACATAGTCTATTGATCGTGCCTTTTCGATTAGAGTGAGTAGAACGAACAAAACAATAGAGAGGAGGATAAAACGAAAATAAAATCAAAACCAAAGAGAAACAAGTTATAACCTTTCCCATTGATCATTCAAGAACTTGTTGAGTTAAACAATGAGTTGAGTGCTGCGTGGATTTTTAGCGTATTAACCCGATACCACACCTGAGTGGTATAAAAAGCGCCCAATCTGATCGGGAGAAGCTTTCCTAATGGAGTTATAAGAAAATTCTAAAACAATCCCATTCAGCTGTTAAATGAGGAAAAGCTTTTCTTCTTTACTATTTACTGCATTCGAATCTGGCACAATATTTTCGTGATCAGTGGTTTATAGCCCACAACATGGGAGATCATTCAACTTATCCGTATCAGAATCAAAAAATTTGAAGTGAAAATTAGAAATAAGTGTTTCTAAATTTATCCACTTGTTTTCGGTTTCTGTTTCTTGTTTTTTATTTACATTCTATGATCTTTATTTAGAAAAAAATCATATGTTGCATGATGCAGATGTTTTATTTTGTTAAGGTGGTGTGAGTCTAACCGGTCCATGTCTATTACGAAATTTATTAGTACTGACTACAACTACAACTGTTTCCTTGTTTATTCAATACACACGCTTCACCGTTATTACAACCTTTTTTACATTTTTTACCCACTTTGCATTTACAACTGTTAGGTAATTGTCCATTGACTCACTAGATGGCTTGATTACTTTCACATTGGATTAATGACTGATCACTGATACTGAATACGGAATGAATACTGAATGCCAACGAGGCTGAGTGTTTCTGCTTATATAGCCCTCAGTCCAATCTCTCGAATGTTCGCCGTCAGGCGTTCCCTTTCAGAAGTCTCTAGAATGCTCTGGCATTGCCATTCAGCAGTATGCCGCTGAAAGTTATCATAATTTCCTATTTACTTGCCACAGAGCATTCCAAACTTTGACAGCGAAATTCGGTTCGTGTCCACAACAGTATTTATTAACGTAATTTAAAATGGAAAAATGGAAGGGCCCTCCAGGTTGTGCTTAGGGGTAACATCCCTATCACGTAAAAACCTACTTGTTCCGAAACGACAACAAGCCTCGGATACGGACGGATACAAAGCTGACGACCCCTGCAAACGACTAACGGACTTGAGAGTCTGCACCTGGAATGTGAGGTCCCTTAACAGACCGGGTGCAGGCGATCAATTGGAGCAAACCCTCAACTGCTATAAAGCAGATATAACCGCACTCCAAGAAGTGCGATGGGATGGACCAGGCAAAAAACGGATGAAAAACTGCGACATCTACTACGGGAACTGCTACAAGGAGAACAAACAACGCCTATTCGGGTGCGGATTCGTTATTAGAGGAAGACTCCGACAAAAAGTCTTAAGCTTCCGAGATGTAAGCGAACGCCTCATAACAATCCGTACCAAAGCTAAATTTGGAAACATTAGCTTGATATGCGCGAAGGACGATCGACTCAAAGAAGTATTCTACGATCTCCTAGACAGAACATTTGCCCAATGTTCCAGCTACGACACAAAAATAGTCCTAGGAGATTTTAATGCAAAACTGGGCAAGGAGGACATATTTGAGTCGATCATAGGAAAGCATAGCCTCCTTAACACCACATCCGACAACGGATTAAGGCTAATCGATTTCCAACCTCCTTGTAGCAAGCACGCGATTCCCCCATCCCAACATCCACAAGGGTACCTGGCGGTCTTGTGATCAATCGACCACCAACCAGATTGATCACATTGCGATCGACGCCAGACACTCCTCCTGTATTCTCGACGTACGAACCTTCCGAGGGGCCAACATCGACTCGGACCACTACCTTGTTGTAGCCAAGGTATGAATGAGGATATCAAGAATGCTTAGGAGTCGAGTAGGACAACGTAAGTTTGACGTTGGAAAGCTACAATCGCAAGAGACTGCCAGAATCTTTGCCGATCGTGTCTCCTCAAAGCTCTCTCAAAATCCGCCCACAGCAGCACAAACAATAGAGCAGGAATGGGCTCATTGCCAGAGCGCCGTCAGAGATGCTGCCTCAGAGGTGCTGGGTTTCAAACAGCCACCACCTAGAAACCCCTGGTTCGATGAACAATGCGAACAAGCCCATGCAGCAAAACAAGAGGCATATAAAGCCATGCTGCAACGACGGACGAGAGCTGCTCGCGAAATCTATGAGCAGAAGAGAAGAGAGGAACACACGCTTTTCAGAAGAAAGAAGAGAGAGCACGGAAAGCGTGAGATCGAGGACATGGAGAGATGCTTCCGCAGGAATGACGCCCGTAAGTTTCACAACAGGGTAAGATGAACAGAGTGGCGGCCTGCAGGGATGAAAATGGGGAACTGGTAGTAGAGTCGCAGTCGATGCTGAGGATCTGGAAAGACCACTTCTGCAGACTGTATAACGGCGATGATAGACAAGATACCGCTGTCAGGCAGAACGAGCCATTCGCAATGGACCACGAAGTAACAGAATTCAGTCCACCCGACCTAGACGAAGTCAAAATGGCGATATCAAGACTTAAGTCTAATAAAGCCGCTGGCGCAGACGACCTGTCTGCTGAGCTTTTTAAGGCGGCTGGAGATGAGCTGGTAAGGTGCATGCACCACCTAATTTGCAAGGTATGGTCGGAGGAAAGCATGCCCGATGAATGGAATCTCAGCATCGTTTGCCCGGTCCATAAGAAAGGAGACCCTTATAACTGCGCCAACTATAGGGGAATAAGTCTCCTTAACACTGCATATAAGATCTTCTCTGCCGTATTGTGTGAACGCCTGAAACCGTTTGTGGATAACCTGATCGGCTCTTATCAGTGTGGTTTCAGGCCAGGAAAATTCACAACAGACCAAATATTTACGCTACGGCAGATCTTGGAGAAGACCCAGGAATACCAAATCGACACTCACCACCTCTTCGTCGTTTTCAAGGCTGCATATGACAGCGTGTATAGAGATGAGCTATATAAAGCCATGTCTAGTTTTAACATCCCTGTCAAACTCGTCCGACTGTGCAGGATGACAATGGAGAATTCTCGCTGCTCCATTAAGGTCGGTAATTTTGCTCATTACCGAGACCGAGACCTTTGATGTTAGAAAAGGATTTAGGAGGGTGACGCGCTGTCATGCAACTTTTTCAACATCGTGCTTGGAAAGATCATGCAAGAGTCACTGGCCAACACAAGAGGTACGATTTATTTCAAGTCTACGCAATTGCTTGCGTATGCCGACGACATTGACGTTATTGAACGGACACAGCGAGACGTCAATTAGGCCTTTGTAAGCGTTGAGGTAGAGGCGGCTAAGATGGGTCTCAAGGTTAATGAGGGTGAAACCAAATATCTGCTTTCATCTTAAAGAGACGGACAACACCGACGTATTGGCCAGAACGTCACTATGGGCGGATATAACTTTGAAGTGGTCAAGGAATTCGTCTACCTTGGCTCACTGATGACCAGCGACAACAACACCAGCGCTGAGATAAAACGCAGAATCACTCTTGCCAGCCGCTGTTCCTTTGGGCTCAAGAGGCAATTGAGAAGTAGAGCCCTCTCTCGGAAAACCAAGTGACACTATATAAGACCTTAATCATCCCAGTCCTCCTTTACGACGCAGAGGCTTGGACCTTAACAAAAGCGGATGAAGATGCCCTTGGTCGTTTTGAGAGGAAAATTCTGCGCACTATCTATGGTCCCGTTTGTTCAAACGGTGTATGGAGGAGAAGATATAACGAAGAACTGTACGGGTTGTACAGCGACATCGGCCTGGTACGACGTCTACGGATACAGCGTCTAAGGTGGTTAGGCCATGTAGAGTGCATGGAAAATACAGCTCCGACCCGAAGAGTCTTCGAATCAACTCCGGAAGGAAGGCGCGGCAGAGGACGGCCGCATCATAGGTGGCGCACGCAGGTGGAAGGGGACCTTAACCAACTGGGCGTGCGGCGCTGGAAACAGCTGGCCAAAGACCATGCCAGCTGGAGACGCTTGTTGGTTGAGGCCCAGGTTCACCACGGACTGTAGCGTCACCTAAGTTAGTAAGTATACATACATATATGTCATAATATACGATGCGCCTTTTTCATTTCTTATTTTTAATTTCGTATATTCTTATATTACTTGGCTTGGCCTACCCTGCCCTATGTAAGTACATACATATGTCATTGGTCTTGGATGGGCTTGGACGTGAATAGGCTACGTTATTGATTTATGATGCCAGTTCGTCCCCCCATCTCGGTGTGAAATCGATCTGCTGAACCTGAGCCCTTCGGACTCATAAAGCACAACGTCAACCTCGTAAAAAAATTGCCGCTCCAAGCAATCACGGGCCACGTGAAAAATTAGCTCCACTGTCAATCACAGTTTTAGTTTTGCTAAATGAGTTCCAGCAATTTCGATGCCAACGACATGCAACGCTCTGGTCGTGTCTGACCAAATGAAAACTGTTTCCATTCTATAGTAGTTAAAACCAAACATGGAATATGAAAAAGCACAAGGATTTCCCCTTTGGCAAAACCCATAATTGAGTACTGTGCTGTCGACAATTGCACCACCTGGAAGAAGCAATCGCCTGGAGGCAGCCGGCTTTGGAAAATGGACTTGTGTTCCACGGGGACAAAGCCCGATGGAACATATCCAAAGTGGGTCGCCTGAAACTCCGGGAGTTTCATTGGGAGATTCTTACGCGTCCACCTTACCTAAGCCTGACACCAAGTGATTACGACCTGTTCGTGTCAATGGTGAAAGATTTTGCTGGTAAAAAATTCACTTTAAGATAAGCTTTGTGACAATAAGAACAAAATGACGCATATTTGACCTACAATAAGTGGGATCATGAAGCCTTTAATTATATATGTGACTTCCCTTTACTACTCCTAGTACTGAATTTGATATTCAAGCTCTGAGACACTCCAAATCTTTGGTTCGCGCGCGCTCAATTGCCAACACTCTATGTTCTTGTAAGCTACGGATCGAATGTTTAGAGAGTCTTAAACGAGTTAGACCGATGGACGCCATTAAGCGGGTGAAGACTAAAAGTTGACAATAAGATGCCAATTCAGGGAACACCCGGAGGTAGAAGCACGCGGTTACAAAACGTTACTATCACATGAAAGAAAGGATCGGGGTATCGGGTAATAACCATCGAATCCACACATCAAGGGCAAAAGTAAAAAAGTAAAAAGTCGGCCTAAAAATGCTTTGTTCTAGATTCTAGATTCTAGAAAAAGACACCGAGTGAATATGTGCGAAGCTGATACAACCGCTAGTTACTTCAAATGTATATTATAATATTGAAGACGCATTGGACGCATTCCTATCTGAAGTCTACTACTGTTTCAATGCCCGGGTCAAGTTGACATACAGCCTCCTCACGGCAACCTCTTGTTAGCCTCTACAAATACCGTTGAGAGGTTACCAATTCGAATTCCTTGACCACTTCAAAGTTATATCCGCCCATGGTGACGTTCTGGCCAAAACGTCGGTGTTGTCCGTCTCTTTTAGATGAAAGCAGATATTTGGTTTCACCCTCATTAACCTTGAGACCCATCATATCCGCTTCTACCTCAATGCTCACGAAAGCCTCATTGACGTCCTGCTGTTTTCGTCCAATTTCGTCAACATCGTCGGCGTATGCAAGCAATTGCGTAGACTTGAAATAAGTCGTACTTCTCGTGTTGGCCAGTGACTCTTGCACGATCTTTTCAATCACGATGTTAAAAAAGTTGCATGACAACCGCGTCACCTTGCCTAAATCCTTTTTTAACATCAAAGTTCTCGGTTTGCTTATTATCGACCTTAATTCAGAAGCGAGAATTCTCCATTGTCATCCTGCACAGTCGGAGGACGAGTTTGGCAGGGATGTTAAAACTAAACATGGCTTTGTATAGCTCATCTCTATACACGCTGTCATATGCAGCCTTGAAACCGACGAAGAGGTGGTGAGTGTCGATTTGGTATTCCTTGGTCTTCTCCAAGATCTGCCGTAGCGTAAATATTTGGTCTTTTGTGGATTTACCTGGCCTGAAACCACACTGATAAGAGCCGATCAGGTTATCCATAATCGGTTTCTGGCATTCACACAAAACGGCAGAGACTTATTTCCCTATAGTTGGGACAGTTATAGTCATATAGTTTCTTATGACCCGGCAAACGATGCTGAGATTCCATTCGTCGGGCATGCTTTCCTCCGACCATACCTTGCAAATGAGATGGTGCATGCACCTTACCAGCGCATCTCCATCCGCCTTAAGAAGCTCGGCAGACAGGCCGTCTGCGCCCGCGGCTTTATTAGACTTAAGTCTTGATATTGCTATTTTGACTTCGTCTAGGTCGGGTGGACTGAACTCTGTTTCACTGTCGTCCATTCCGAATGGCTCGTTCCGCTTGACAGCGGTATCTTGCCTATCATCGCCGTTATACAGTCTGCTGAAGTGGTCTTTCCAAATCCTCAGCATCGACTACGACTCTACTACCAGTTCTCCATTTTCATCCCTGCTGGCCGCCGCTCTGGCTTTGTAGCCATGGCATGTTCATTTTACCTTATTGTAAAACTTACGGGCGTCATTTCTGCGGAAGCATCTCTCCATCTCCTCGACCTCACGCTTTCCGTGCTCTCTCTTCTTTCTTCTGAAAAGCGTGTGTTCCTCTCTTCTCTTCTGCTCATAGATTTCGCGAGCAGCTCTCGTCCGTCGTTGCAGCATGCTTTATATGCCTCTTGTTTTGCTGCATGGGCTTGTTCGCATTGTTCATCGAACCAGGGGTTTCTAGGTGGTGGCTGCTTGAAACCCAGCACCTCTGAGGCAGCATCTCTGACGGCGCTCTGGCAATGAGCCCATTCCTGCTCTATTGTTTGTGCTGCTGTGGGCGGATTTTGAGAGAGCTTTGAGGAGACACGATCGGCAAAGATTCTGGCAGTCTCTTGCGATTTTAGCTTTCCAACGTCAAACTTACGTAGTCCTACTCGACTCCTAAGCATTCTTGATATCTTCATTCGTACCTTGGCTACAACAAGGTAGTGGTCCGAGTCGATGATGGCCCCTCGGAAGGTTCGTACGTCGAGAATACAGGAGGAGTGTCTGGCGTCGATCGCAATATGATCAATCTGGTTGGTGGTCGATTGATCACAAGACCGCTAGGTACCCTTGTGGATGTTGAGATGGGGGAATCGCGTGCTTGCTACAAGGAGGTTACGCCCCGCTAGGAAATCGATTAGCCTTAATCCGTTGTCGGATGTGGTGTTATGGAGGCTATGCTTTCCTATGATCGACTCAAATATGTCCTCCTTGCCCAGTTTTGCATTAAAATCTCCTAGGACTATTTTTGTGTCGTAGCTGGGGCATTGGGCATATGTTCTGTCTAGGAGATCACAGAATTCTTCTTTGAGTCGATCGTCCTTTTCTTCCGTTGGGGCGTGAGCGCATATTAAGCTAATGTTTCCAAATTTAGCTTTGATGCGGATTGTTATGAGGCGTTCGCTTATGTCCCGGAAGCTCAAGACTTTTTGTTGGAGTCTTCTTCGAATAACGAATCCGCACCCGAATAGGCGCTGTTTGTTCTCCTTGTAGCAGTTCCCGTAGTAGATGTCGCAGTTTGTCATCCGTTTTTTGCCTGGTCCATCCCATCGCACTTCTTGGAGTGCGGTTATATCTGCTTTATAGCAGTTGAGGGTTTGCTCCAATTGATCGCCTGCACCCGGTCTGTTAAGGGACCTAACATTCCAGGTGCAGACTCTCAAGTCTGTTAGTCGTTTGCAGGGGTCGTCAGCATTGTATTCGTCCGTATCCGAGGCTTGTTGTTGTTTCGGAACAAGTAGGTTTTTAAGTGATATGGATGTTACCCCTAAGCACATCCCCCAACCTGGAGGGCCAGGTTCCTCTTTCCCCAGAAACAAGAGGTTGGGTCGCTGCACACATTGGTTCACTAGCTGGCGGGTGTCAACCTAACATAATACATGTAATTTTCTTTAATTAGTGTGTACTTACTTCCACAGGCCTGGACGTTGTTGCCTACGCCGATGATGTTGCCATCACATTCTCAGGTAAATACCTATCTACACTGAATGACCGCATGCAAACGGCATTCTCACTTCTGTGCAAATGGGCGCATAGTAACGGGCTCAGGATTAACCCACAGAAAACGGAGCTCGTGCTTTTTACCAAAAAAGCACAAAATCCCGGAAAACTGCTCTATCACTCTGCTCGATACCAGGTTAGCCTACTCCCCTAGTGCCAAATTCCTTGGCATTATACTCGATAGAAAATTAACTTGGAAGAGCAACACAATTGAAAGAGCAAAAAAAGCAAACGAGATGGCAGAACAGTTCAACATACATCTTATCTGGGACCAGGACACAGCGACATTGCAGGTAATGAAAAAGCCGACACACTCGCCAAACTAGGAACGACGGTAGAATCAATCGTGGCTTGTGAAGGAGTACCCCTTACAACCATTAAACATAATCTGACCAATCTCGCCAGGGCCGAGAGGAACCTGAGATGGACACAGGGACATACCTGCGTCATCACCAGGCAAATATGGCCTCGGCTTGACAGTGAACGCACAAGGAGTATAATCTCCCTAAAAAGAACTGACATCTACAAAGTCATCGGTGTCATCACAGGACACTGCCTCATTGGCAGTCACGCACAAAAACTAGGAATAGTTCCGAATGATTTCTGCAGAAGCTGTCAGAACGAGGAGGAGGTTGAATCCATTCACCACCTTCTCTGCGCCTGTCCAGCTCTCTGCAATTTCAGGGAACGTTACCTAGGCTCTTACTTCCTTAACGGTCTGACAGATGTTCAGAAAGTAGGGATACTTGATCTTCTTATCTTCTTAAGAAGCACAAAATGGTTCCACGAATAGGGGGGTAAAACCCCCTCGTAGCTGCACAACGGGGCTCCCTGGCCTATGTGCATTCTTCTCATCCCTGGGAAGGCTACGACCCTACCTACCTACCTACCTACCTACTTCCACAGTGGAAGTGGTGCAGTGGTTAACATCATCGACCGCCGAGCGGAAGGTCTATAGTTCAAATTCGCTTCATAGCCAAGAAAAAGTAATTCCTATACGGACAAAAAGTATGCAACGCAGTTGTGAATGGAAAGTGACCAGACGTACTGCTGCAGGCATAACACTCATAGTATATGGTCAACTGGAATTCATCCTCTGCATATGCAATATTAAAAAGTCCTCGAACGAATTATTACGGATTATAAACAAAGCGGAATTTGGTCGGCTCTCGTCCTACCAAGGACAACCACCCCTGAGAGTAGTGAACGAACATCAACGATCCAAACCACTGCACTCCATTCACACATCATAAGAGAATATAAAAAAAAAAAAAACTCTTGAACCTGCGCGAGTCTCTAAAAAAATACCGTTAGTCCCTAAAAAAAAATATTTTGTAAACAAAAGGTTGTAACATATCTGCTATTTAAAGAAAAATAATAAAAAGAACCATCAATGCACTCTAGCATTTTATTTTTTTCAAAATAAAAGGCGTAACAAATGTGATATTCCGGGCTTACCCTTGATCCGGATTTATTTGAGTCGTCCGCAAAGATGTGAATTGTCAAAAAAGCTTTTACAGATACTCAAATATAGCTTTTTCATTACCACTACTATGAAATATCTGCTCTGCAGAAAGCTATTGCCGACGATGCTCTACTCGATACGTAGTCTAGCAATATCAAGTATCTAACACGTTCTGGGCAGCATTACGAAGAACTCTTAGTCGACTGACCTATTTTCACAATCTTTTCTGCTTTCTCAACTTTAATTTATCTTCGTTTGATTAGAAGCCAAAATGTAAGGGAATGTTGCTTTTCTGTAACTGAGAGTAGTTGAAATATATTTACCTTACTTATGCATTCAAGTATAAAGTGGTTCTTAAAAAAGGAAAAAAATATCTATAAACTGTAAAATTAAAAAAAAAAATAAAAATATGTTTTGTTAATTGGAAAACGGAAAAATAAAAATGAATCGATTTGATGAATTTAGAATATTGGTTCAACGCATAGAAAACATTGTCTTATTTTCTGTCACAAACCGCACATGATGTGCAAATAACAACTACCGGGCAGATCTGCAGATAATATGAGAACCATTCAAGTTTCCAGCCAGAGCCGACAGGCAGCAGTCAACAGCTATTCGACCAATCGGTTTACCTAACAAACCAGTTTCGAGTTAACTTTCATCTAGCGCTGACGTTTCGCGTTCGCCTGCTGTGTGGTTCATAGTATGTTTTTAACTTGCTGATGAAGACTTATTCGTTCAACGTTCAAAACAGTCGTTTTCTCCATGTCTAACACTATATGCATAACGAATTGATTATTTTTGGAACAATGACCAAGGATATATAGTGCATAGGTAAATAAGGAAACAAGAAGGAAAATATGGTGTAATTGTAACACATTCGCTTTCTTTAATGTGGTATCGGATTTGTGAAACTAAAGCGAGGTCAGCTACGTTTATGGGCTGCGCTTTAAAGTGAAAGGTGTTCAAACGTTCCGTGCTTTGTTATTAGAGTATATTAATAAAATCGAAAAAACAAAATACGTATTAACATTCACGTTCAAGTTTCGTCAACCTACAGTAATCATAACACACATATATGTGATATATATATTTTTTACAATTTCATGCATGGCAAAACAAAAGACTTGAGTAGCAAACTGGCTGTTGTTGTCGGTGGTCATTTCTGCGTGGAAAACTAGAGTTCTTGCTCGGATGTGAATGCGTGAATTACTGAATTTACATTTGTTACTCATTTGTATTGAATTTGTGTCCGACAGAGTATGAGCAATAAAATTGAGAGCTAAAATGCACCAATCTTCGCGGAAATATATATAACTTGAATAAAAATTAAGTGTCATTCTACATACATACACTCGTATCAAAAAAATAAATAAATTAAATTGCCTTAGTACAAGTGCGCCGTTGGCAATATTTTCAAATACAAAAAAAAAAAGAAGAAAAATGGCAATAGACGCAGTCGGAATAATTCCATTGCATAAAAAGCAAAAAAGAGAAACCTGTACCTATTCACATAAAACAAACTGCATTGTAAGAAAAAATGTGTTCAACATCTATACATTTCCACGAGATAAAAACCTCTGGGAAAAAATACAAAATAACGAACAAGTCGAATCGTTTTCACGTATTGTTTTGATAACGGTTCTTTTTTTATCGTTTGGATCGCAAGTTAATTGTCAAGGTGAGCATCTTGGTTCCAGTATTCTTCTTTCCTTTTCTCTATCTTGTCTCCTTTTCTTTTATAACATTATACACTAGACTTTGTTAAGCGATTTAAGTGGAAAGACAAAAAAAACTCGTTAGTTCGCTGTATCAAGTTTTATTCAAAATGTTTTAAATGTTGGTTTTAGATTTTCCCAATGAGGATACCGATTATCGTAGTAGTTCGAAGTTTTGGTAAAAAGAAAAAAAAACAACGTTGACACTGAACATTAGTTTTGGTATAAGCATAAGTATGGCATAATGGTTATACTTGTAAAAGTGTGCTTATATACATATGTACATATATTTCGGGATGTCGAAGGAAGTTATGTACATGTTTTTCGCCTCCTAAATTCGGTTTCTGCTCGAATTGTTGCTACATATGTATGTCAAAAGACCATTAGCTTCTTCTTCTTCTTCTTAGTGGGCGCTATAGTTTGGGCCTGGGCCTCAACCAACATGCCCCTCCAACTAACACGATCCTTCGCTAGCCTTTTCCATTGCCGCACACCCAGTTGGCTGAGGTCCCCTTCCACCTGTGTGCGCCATTTTAAGTGCGGCCGTCCTCTGCTTCTT
Source organism: Eumerus sabulonum (assembly GCA_951905685.1). NCBI lineage: Eukaryota > Metazoa > Arthropoda > Insecta > Diptera > Syrphidae > Eumerus > Eumerus sabulonum. Next base: position 27,418,338 of record OX645062.1, on the reverse strand, counting down.
CGTCCCTCGGGGTTGGATTCAAAGACTCTCCGGGCTGGAGCTGTGGTGTCCATTCGCTCTACATGGCCCAGCCATCTTAGGCGTTGAATCCGTAGACGCGAGCCCGTACAGCCCGTAAAGTTCGTGGTTGAATCTTCTCCTCCATACCCAATTTGCGTTTATAGGCCAAAAAATCACGCGCAAAATCTTTCTCTCGAACCGACCAAGAACCTCCTCATCCGCTTTTGATAGCGTCCATGCTTCTGCGCCGTACAACAGGACCGGGATGATAAGGGTCTTATATCGAGTCAACTTTGTCGTTCGGGAGAGGCCTCTGTTACTCAGTTGCCTCCTGAGCCCAAAGAAACAGCGATTGGCAAGAGTGACTCTGCGTTTGATTTCGGAACTGACGTCGTTGTTCCAGGTCACTGCGGAGCCAGGGTAGACGAAGTCCTTAACTACCTCGAACTCATGTCTGCCTATACAAACGTTCTGGCCAAGACGTCGGTGGTGAGCGTCCTTTTTTGATGACAGCATATATTTAGTTTTGCTCCCGTTTACCGTCAAACCAATTTTCGCCGCCTCCATCTCAATACTCGCAAACGCCTCATTGACATCTCGCTGTGATCTACCTATTATGTCAATATCTTCGGCGTATGCAAGGAGTTGCGAGGATTTGAAATAGATTGTGCCTCTTGTATTGGCCAGTGGTTTTTGCACAATCATTTCCAATATGATGTTGAAGAAATCACACGACAGCGCATCGCCCTGCCTAAATCCTTTTTTGACATCAAAACTATTGGTAAGGTGTTCACCGATTCAGATGGAGCAGCGAGTATTCTCCAAAGTCATCCTGCATAGTCTGACGAGTTTAGCAGGTATGTCAAAGGTAGACATAGCGTTGTATAGCTCGTCTTTAATTACGCTGTCGTATGCGGCTTTGAAGTCGACAAATAGGTGGTGAGTGTCGACTTGAAATTCATTGGTTTTTTCCAGGATCTGCCGTAGTGTGAAGATTTGGTCGATGGTGGACTTCCCTGGCCTGAATCCGCACTGATGAGGACCAATCAGCTTATTTACAAAAGGCTTCAGGCGTTCACACAAAACGGCAGAGAAGATTTTGTAGGCGATGTTAAGGAGGCTTATTCCTCTATAGTTGGCGCAATCAGAGGGGTCTCCTTTCTTGTGGATCGGGCATACGATGCTAAGACTCCATTCCTCGGGCATGCTTTCCTCTAACCATATCTTACGGATGAGCTGGTGCATGCTCCCAACCAGGTCATCCCCAGCTGCCTTGAAGAGCTCAGCAGACAGTCCGTCTGCGCCAGCAGCTTTATTCGACTTGAGCTTCGATATGGCAATCTTAACCTCGTCGAGGTTAGGGGGACAGAATTCTCTGCGGTCTCCGTCGATTTGAAATGGATCATTCTGCCCGACAGCGGTATATTGACTAACATCGCCGTTATACAGTCTGCAGAAGTGGTTTTTCCGTATTCTCAGCATCGACTGCGGTTCTACTAGTAGGTGTCCGTTCTCATCCCTGCAGGCTTCCGTTCTGGCTTTATAACCTTGGCATGTTCGCTTTATCTGCTGATAAAACTTTCGAACGTCACGCCTGCAGTAACACCTCTCCAAATCCTCAATCGCGCGCCTCTCGTGCTCTTTCTTCTTTCTTCTAAGAAGCTTATGCTCCTCCCTTCTTTTTAACTCGTAGAGCTCACGAGCACCTCTTGTTCTTTTATGCAGCGAGGCCTTATATGCATCCTGCTTCGCTGTATGAATGCTCCTGCCTCGAAACCCAAAACTTCGGATGCAGAGCTTTTCAAGGCTCCACTGCTGTTCTATTGATAGTGTGGGGGATTCAGGTGTATTGGAGAGCTTAAGGGAGACGCGATCGGTAAAAGCACGAGCGGTTTCTGGCGATAGTAGCTTTCCGACGTCATAACTTTGTATTCTTACTCTACTCCGTTGCGTTCGTGATATCCATAATCGCATCTTGGCTACTACAAGATAATGGTCCGAGTCGATGTTAGCCCCTCGGAAAGCTCGAACTTCAAGAATAGTGGAGGAGTGTCTGACGTCGATCGCGATGTGATCAATCTGGTTGGTAGTCGATTGATCAAAAGGCCGCCAGGTGCCTTTGTGTATATCGAGGTGCGGGAAGCGCGTACTGGCTAGAAGGAGGTTTCGCCCCGTAGCAAGATCAATCAGCCGGTGTCCGTTATCGGAGGTGGTGTCGTGTAGGCTATGTTTGCCGATGACTCGTTCAAAGATGCTTTCTTTACCCAGCTTAGCATTGAAGTCTCCTAGTACAATTTTGATGTCATAGCTGGGACATTGGGCATACGTTCTGTCTAGGAGATCGTAGAACTCATCTTTGGCGGAGTCATCCTTGTCTTCCGTGGGGGCGTGGACGCAGATCAGGCTGATATTAAAAAATGTAGCCTTGATACGGATTGTTATGAGGCGTTCGCTCACATGCCGAAAGCTTAGGACTTTTTGCCTTAGTCCACCTCGAACAACAAATCCGCATCCAAACAAACGTTACCCTCTCTCCCTAAAGCAGTCGCCGTAGTAAATATCGCAGTTTTTCATCCGCTTTATACGCGGTCCATTCCATCGCATTTCCTGGATGGCGGCGATGTCCGCTTTATAGCGGTCTAGGGCGTCCGCAAGTTGTTCGGCTGCACGTGGCCTGTTTAGGGACCTAACATTCCACGTACAATGCCGAAGATCATTGTCCGGTCCGTTATATCCGAGGCTTGTGGTTGTTTCGGAGTTTGTGTTTTTTTTTACGGCTACGGCTTACTAGGCCGTAGCCTAACCGACTAATCCTGTTTTTTGGCGCAGGAGGGTCGCCATTCGCCCTTCCCCGTCTGCGATTGCCATAGGAAATCTCCAGATGGCACCACAAGGAGGTGGGGATAGGACTTTCTAACAGTGCCGCAAGATGTTCGACTGCGGTGGCTTTTCTCGCTTTTTAGCAGGCCAGCATTCGTCGGATAGATGCTACCCCTACGAGGCCTTTGTTAGTCCTTTGCCATCCAGACCATTAGCTTATTACATATTATCTTCGGTTTGGTTCATTAAGATAACAATGTCTGACGTTTTTTCATAAGTTAATTGTATACCCCTTCGGTCAGAGAGTATGAAAACAGTATTTTCACGGGCTACCAAAACCTACCAAACTTTGAGTAAAATACTGCGATATCACTCGACGCTATTGCCATGAAATAGAATGGAATGGAATTTCTTTCCCAAAAATTGTATAAGTTCAAATATGTACATATACTCATATGATAAATAGTGCAAAACTAATTGCGCCTTTGTAAAAATAATTGAGTTATTGAGCCCAATGATTTAAGCAATAAGAGCATTTTCAGTATAAGATACATATTCATATGAACATACGTAAACATTTGGGGCACTCGGGCACGCTAGATGCTCCATTTATCCCAATCTTCTACAATATCCATTTCTAAACGATGGCGCCGTCTCAAGGCCCTTCTGAAAATCCAGTTTCTACTAAGCAAACGAGCAAAAAACAAACTATGTCCATTTCACTATTCTCTTAAGATTAAAACAAAAAAAAATATTTTTTTTTATTTCTTTAAAAAATACACGTTGTTACGTACGTTACAAATTGATCTTAAAAACGCTCGTATTAGGGTACAAATGAGTATTTGCGACTTCAATAGACATATGCACTATTTCGCATTTTGTGATTCCCTAGTATTAGAAAAGAAAAGTACTGGAAGCCAGAACGAAAGCCTGTAGGGATTAGAACGGACACCACTTCTGCAGACCGTATAATGGCAATGTTAGGGTAGCCGTCGCGCAGTGGTTAACATCATCGACCGTCAAGCGGAAGGTCTATAGTTCAAATTCGTTTCATAGCCAAGAAAAAACAATTCCTATACGGAAAAAAAGTACGCAACGCAGTTGTGAATGGAAAGCGACCAGACTACTGCTGCAGGCATAACACTCACAGTATATGGTTAATTGAAATTCATCCTCTGCGTATGCAATATTAACACCAAAGGTGAATGAACGAATTACTGTGAATTATTACCAACACGAAATTTGGTCGGCTTTCGTCCTAGGACAAACCACCTCTGAGAGTAGTGAACGAACATCTACGACCCAAAACCACTGCACTCCGTTGAGGTTGTGTGTGAACCTGCGCGAAACTCTCCCTCTCCCTGTTACCTTCACTCGCACAACGTTCAAGGCATTATAAGGCCTTAGCCTTGAGTGCTGGTGTGACTATAAAAAAAAAAAGAAACAAAAATCAGGCAGAATGATCCATTTCTTAACGACAAAGATAGCAGAGAATTCCGTCCCCCTGACCCTGGCGAAATTAAGATCGCCATATCGAAACTCAAGTCGAATAAAGTTGCTGGTGCAGATGGACTGTCTGTTGAACTCTTTAAAGCAGCTGGGGATGGCCTGGTTAGGAGCATGCACCAGCTCATCTCTACGATATGGTCAGAGTAAAGCATGCCTGAGGAATGGAGTCTCAGCATCGTTTGCCTAATCCACAAGAAAGGGGATCCCTCTGACTGCGCCAACTATAGATGTCTCCCTAACATCTTAACATGGCCTACCAAATCTTCTCTTGTGTGAACGCCTGAAGCCTTTTGTAAATAAGCTGACAAGTCCTTATCAGTGTGGCTTCAGGCCAGGGAAGTCCGTCATCGATCAAGTCTTGGTACTACGGCAGATCCTGGAAAAAACCAATGAATTTCAAGTCAACACTCACCACCTATTTGTCGACTTAAACGCCGAATCCGACAGCATAATTAGAGATGAGCTATACAATGCCATGTCAACCTTTGAGATCCCTGCTAAACTCCTCAGACTATGTTGAATTACTTTGGAGAATGCTCGCTGCTCCATCCGAATCGGTGAACACTTGACCGATAGTTTTGATGTCAGCAAAGGATTTGGGCAGGTGATTCGCTGTCGTGTGATTTCCTCAACATCGTACTCGTATTAGAGATGATTGTGAAAAAATCACTGCCCAATACAAGAGGCACAATATATTTCGAATGCTCACAACTCCTCGCATACCCGGATGACATTCACATAATCGGAATAACACGGCGAGATATTAATGAGGCGTTTACGAGTTTTGAGGAGGAGGCGGCGAAAATTGGTTTGGCAGTAAACGAGGGCAAATCTAAATATATTCTGTCATCAAAAAAGGACGCTCACCACCGACGTCTTGGCCCGAACATTTGTATTGGCGGTTATAAGTTTAATGTAGTTAAGGACTTCGTCTACCTTGGCTCCGCAGTAAGCTGGAACAACGGCATCAGCTCCGAAATCAAACGCAGGATCACTCTTGCCAATTGCTGTTTCGATGGCTAGGCCATGTAGAGCGAAAAAAAAAGTAATAAAGGGTGTTTTTTTGAGAGGTATAGAACTTTAAAATGGAACACAACAAAGATGTTTTTTTCGTTTCGACTTGAAATTTACTTTATTCGAAGTATAATCTTCTGGCATTATAATTTAGATATAACTTCTGACATATGACTCCCACGGCTGGCTCGGACATAGTCTAATCTGGAGGTCCCGTTTTCGATGACTTTTCCCAACATTTGTGGCCGTATATCGGCAATAACGCGGCAAATGTTGTCCTCCAAGTGGTCAATCTTTTCCGGCTTATTGGCGTAGACTAGCGACTTCACATGCCCCCACAGAAAATAGTCAAGCGGTGTTAAATCGCACGATCTTGCAGACCAATTCACGGGTCCGTAACGTGAAACTATGTATGCGGTTACCAAACTTTTCCTTCAATATATCAATTGTGGCACGAACTGTGTGACATGTTGCGCCGCGCCGTCTTGTTGAAACCACAGCTCCTGCAGATCATGGTTGTTCAATTGATGAACGAAAAAGTCAGTAATCATGGCTCCATAGCGGTCACCATTGACTGTACCGTTCTGGCCTATTACCTACTTACTTAGGTGGCGCTACAGTCCGTGGTGAACCTGGGCCTCAACCAACAAGTGTCTCCAGCTGGCACGGTCTTTGGCCAGCTGTTTCCAGTGCCGCGCGCCCAGTTGGTTAAGGTCCCCTTCCACCTGCGTACGCCACCGATGATGCGGCCGTTCTCTGCCGCGCCTTCCTTCCGGAGTTGATTCGAAGACTCTTCGGGTCGGAGCTGTATTTTCCATGCGCTCTACATGGCCTAGCCACCTTAGACGCTGTATCCGTAGACGTCGTACAAGGCCGATGTCGCTGTACAACCCGTACAGTTCTTCGTTGTATCTTCTCCTCCATACACCGTTTGAACAAACGGGACCGTAGATAGTACGCAGAATTTTCCTCTCGAAACGACCAAGGGCATCTTCATCCGCTTTTGTTAAGGTCCAAGCCTCTACGCCGTAAAGGATGACTGGGATGATTAAGGTTTTATATAGTATCACTTGGTTTTCCGAGAGAGGGCTCTACTTCTCAATTGCCTCTTGAGCCCAAAGGAACAGCGGTTGGCAAGAGTGATTCTGCGTTTTATCTCAGCGCTTGTGTTGTTGTCGCTGGTCATCAGTGAGCCAAGCTAGACGAATTTCCTGACCACTTTAAAGTTATATCCGCCCATGGTGACGCTCTGGCCAATACGTCGGTGTTGTCCGTCTCTTTTAGATGAAAGCAGATATTTGGTTTTACTCTCATTAACCTTGAGACCCATCTTAGCCGCTTCTACCTCAATGCTTACAAAGACCTCATTGACGTCTCGCTGTGTCAAAGGTCTCGGTTTGCTCATTACCGACCCTAATGGAGCAGCGAGAATTCTCCATTGTCATCCTACAAGTTTGGCAGGGATGATAAAAGTAGTCATGGCTTTGTATAGCTCATCTCTATACACGCTATCATATGCAGCCTTGAAATCGACGAAGAGGTGGTGAGTGTCGATTTGGTATTCCTGGGTCTTCTCCAGGATCTGCCGTAGCGTAAATATTTGGTCTATTGTGGATTTACCTGGCCTGAAACCACACTGATAAGAGCCGATCAGGTTATCCTCAAACGGTTTCAGGCGCTCACACAATATGGCAGAGAAGGTCTTATATGCGATGCTAAGGAGACTTATTCCCCTATAGTTGGCGCAGTTATAGGGGTCTCCTTTCTTATGGACCGGGCAAACGATGCTAAGATTCCATTCGTCGGGCACGCTTTCCTCCGACCCTACCTTGCAAATGAGATGGTGCATGCACCTTACCAGCTCATCTTCAGCCGCCTTAAGAAGCTCAGCAGACAGGCCGTCTGCGCCCGCGGCTTTATTAGACTTAAGTCTTGATATTGCTATTTTGACTTCGTCTAGGTCGGGTGGACTGAAATCTGTTTCATTGTCGTCCATTACGAATGGCTCGTTCTGCCTGACAGCGGTATCTTGTCTATCATCGCTGTTATACAGTCTGCAGAAGTATTCTTTCCAAATCCTCAGCATTGACTGCGACTCTACTGGCTGACCGTCCTGGCCAGCATCATTTTTAAAGAAGTACGGACCGATTATTCCACCAACCCATAAAGCACACCAAACAGTCAGTTTTTGTGGATGTAACGGTGCCTCAACATACACTTGAGGATTATCATCACTCCAAATACGGCAGTTTTGTTAATTGACGTATCCATTCAGCCAAAAGTGAGCTTCATCGCTAACCAAAATTAGCTAAACAAACTTATGAAAATTGGGATCAACGGCAATTTTGTTTGGAGCCCATTCAGCGAATCAACGCCTTGCTAGGATGTTGGGTGTTGGATGTTGATTTCCGCAAAATCTTTCATGGCCGCCAGTTAAAGTAGTGTTGCCAACTTAAAGTTCTATATGTATGTATGTATGTTGGCGTTACAGTCCATGAAGAACCTGAGCCGAGCTTCTCTCAATCACCCATGTTGTGTGTGATTTCATTTTCCCATAGGTGAAAGGGACCTACAGTTTTGTTGCCGGTTCCGAACGGCGAATTTCGAGAAGCTTTTCATGACAATTTTACTACAGGGGGTTTTGTCAGAGCCCCGCTGAGGAGAAACACCGTGAAAAACACATTCGATGGCATGGCTGTGTCGGGATTCGATCCCGTGTCATCGGCGTCAGAGGCCAACACACTACCCACTGCGCCACGGTGCTCTCGAAAGTTCTATACCTTTAAGAAAAACCTCCCTTAGAATAGCTCACTGGGTATAATCTGCCGCAGTTGGTGTACAATCAGCATGCTGGGCATCTCTGAGCCATGCTGGGATGAGGACAGAAGAAGAAGTAGTTATCGTTACTTGCATTCCTATCCAGTGAAAATAGGGTACACGATAAAACGGAATGTCAGATTTTTTTCTCTTTTACAAGAAGTCATGTACATATATGTATAATTGAACTACTGTTTTCGAAAAAGCAAAAATGGTTTATCTTATTAACCATTGAATACACAATTCTAAGCTTGTGAACCACCTAATACTACATTTGCTAAACTTTCTCTAAATTAACTTTTATAAAGTGTGACAACTCGGTGAGAAAACACTTTTGAAGATACGTACATATATTTTTGAGATTACAGGTAACTACCATATAATTGTTTAAGCTTCAATGACCGACAAGATACTCTGTTTTCGTAAGATAGCAATGACCTATCCGTTTTTATGGACGTACAAAAGGGCAATCTCTTGGCCCTTGTCCTCAAAATGTGGAAAGCTAATTACTTTACCACAACAAGTCCTCTAATAATACCCGTACCTGCGGAAAAGCGGACGTGAGATGGGAATTTCGGTTCCTATTATCAACACCACAATCAATCAGTGTTACCTTACCAGCATCTTATCCTAACTTGTTGGTTCAGTTGTTTTCTACACACTACTGAAATACACTGTATATACCTTTGGATGGAGTTTCATTTGAAATTCGCATGGAGGTTATCGTAAGCATATCCATTGTGTTACGGAGTGCAATTATTCGCAGCTCCGTAAGTAAGCAGGTGTAGTGAAAAGCAGGACACAAAAAAAGCAGGTGGGTTGAGAGTCGCAAAAGAAGCAAGTCTTGTACAATTGAATGCAACGTAAAAGAAGAATAAAAGTTGTTCATACTCGTATTCGTAGTTAGGTTTAGGTAGATAATGAAGTGGGAATTCGTTAGCTTCGGTTAGTGCGTCAATGCAGAACTTGTCCATTCTCATCTTCATACTGTTGATTCTTTCACTTAACATCTTTATTTGTTACACGCCTTATGGGCCAACGAACTTTTTGAGTTCATCTGTATGGTGGTAATTAAACTTACGAATTTTTATTTGGATCACATATATCTCGGCGGCACATAACTAGCCTAAACCTAAAATGCATACAGATACAATCATATTTTACAGAGACGATTTACACAGCCTTAGCTTTGGAATCTAGAACAAGGCGGCTTATAAAAGCATTGAGTATATTTTCTTTTCTGTTTTCGCCTCTTCGATGGTGATGTCTGAAGGTTCATGAAAAGACGCAAAGCTATTTCGAAATTGGCTAACTCGATCTTTTCTGAATTCTCATCCGAGAACGTAAATCTTTGTACTTCCCTGTCAACCAGATTTTTATTTGGTTAGCAATTTGCACTTTTAAACGTTCTAATTAGGTTATTTTGTATGAAGTCTACATGGTATGTGACGGTGTTTGCATTTTTCATATATTCCAGTGTAGATTGTTCTTTCGTTTACATAAGTGAAAGCCGTATACAACCGATTTTGAAGTCATGCGGTTGAGACATAGTACGTTGCTACTTAAGTCTTGATATATGACAACACCAGCTTAAGTATGTCAAATTTGACATTAACAATTTTAATAGTAATCGTACTCGTTGTCGGAAAGCCATTAGAGAGGCCGCCTCAGATATACTCGGTTTCGAACCACCACCGTCGAGAAACCCCTGGTTTGATGATGAGTGCAGACAGGCCCATGTAGAGAAACAGAATGCATACATGGCCACATTGCATCGACGGACGAGAGCTGCCCGCGAGCTCTATGAACAGAAAAGGAGGGAGGAGCATGCGCTTCTGAGAAGGAAAAAGAAGGAGCACGAGAAGCGCCAGATCGAGGAGATGGAGAGATGTTACGGCAGGAACGACGTTCGAAAATTTTACCAGAAAGTAAAACGAACATGCCAAGGCTATAAAGCCAGAGCAGAAGCCTGCAGGGATGAGCACGGACAACTATTAGTGGAGTCACAGTCGATGCTGAGATTGTGGAAGGACCACTTCTGCAGACTGTATAACGGCGATGATAGTCAAAATGCCGCCGTCAGGAAGAGCGAACCATTCACAATGGACGAAGACGAAGGAGAATCCCGTCCACCCGACCTAGACGATGTTAAGATAGCGATATCGAAACTTAAGTCTTATAAAGCTGCTGGAGCAGACGGACTCCCCGCGGAGCTGTGATGAGCTGGTTAGGAACATACACCAACTCATCTGCAAGATATGGTCGGATGAATGGAACCACAGTATCGTTTGCCCGGTCAATATGAAAGGAGACCCCTATGACTGCGCTATGACTAGGATAAGCCTCCTGAACATCGCGTACAAGATCCTCTCTGCCGTACTGTGTAAGTACCTGAAACCGTTCGTGGACAATCTGATAGGTTCCTACCAGTGTGGTTTCAGGCCAGGAAAATCCACAATAGACCAAATATTTACACTACGGCAGATCTTGGAGAAGACCCATGAATTCCAGGTCGACACGCACCATCTTTTCGTCGACTTTAAAGCCGCGTATGACAGTGTTTATAGAGACGAGCTATACAGAGCCATATCATGTTTTAACATTCCTGCCAAACTCGTCAGACTATGCAGGATGACTATGGAGAACTCTCGCTGCTCCATTAAGGTCGGAGGTGAACTAACCGACCCCTTTGATGTTAAAAAAGGTTTTAGACAGGGTGACGCACTGTCATGTGATTTCTTCAACATTATTCTTGAAAAGATCGTGCGGGACTCTGCGGCCAATACAAGAGGTACGATCTACTTCAAGTCCACACAATTGCTTGCCTACGCAGATGACATTGACGTTATTGGACGAACAAAGCGAGGCGTCAATGAGGCGTTCACAAGCATTGAAGCAGAAGCGGCGAAAGTGGGTCTAAGGGTAAATGGGGACAAGACCAAATATATGCTGTCATCCAAGAAAGACGCACAACACCGACGTCTTGGTCAGAACGTCACCTTCGGCAGCTATATTTTTGAAGTAGTCAAGGACTTCGTCTACCTTGGCTCGGTAGTGACAAGCAGCAACGACACCAGCGCTGAGATAAAACGCAGAATAACTCTTGCCAATCGGTGCTTCTTCGGGCTCAAGAGGCAATTGAGTAGTCGAGCCCTCTCTCGAAAAACTAAGGTCTCCCTCTACAAAACCTTAATCATCCCGGTCCTCCTCTACGGCGCTGAGGCTTGGACGTTATCAAAAGCGGATGAAGAGGCTCTTGGACGTTTCGAGAGGAAAATTCTCTTGGTCACGTTTGTGTAAACGGAGAATGGAGAAGGAGATTCAACCAAGAACTGTACGGGCTGTACAGCGACATCGGCCTGGTTAGACGTCTTCGGATCCAACGTCTAAGATGGCTAGGCCATGTAGAGCGAATGGACATCAACGCTCCGGCCCGAAGAGTCTTCGACTTCAACCCAGAGGGACGACGCAGCAGAGGACGACCGCATTTAAGGTGGCGCGCACAGGTGGAAGGGGACCTCAACCAACTAGGCGTGCGGCACTGGAAACGGCTGGCTGAAGATCGGGCCGGCTGGAGAGGCTTGTTGGTTGAGGCCCTGGTTCACCCCGAACTGTAGCGCCATCAAAGTAAGTAAGTAAGTTAAAAACCTCTTACGTATTCGTATATGCATAAAGAAGGGAATCGCGAATCGGAGGGTCACGACCTACGTCATCAAACATTGACAGATAGGTAGCAAACATGGCGGACATCCGCAAGGCGTAATCTGTAATATTTCATTCTTGGTGCGTACCACTTATTGAACACAAAATATAACACATTGTTCGCTGCCGAAATTATATGACCCTATCCAATCAAATAATATGAAGATCAGGTTTTTTTTGGGTTGCTCTATCTTTTATTCATAGTTGCTTAAAAATCACTAGAATCAATAATTGTTTTAAAGAAATTTAATTTTGTGTGGACACGTAGGTTTTACGGGTAAATACTGTACTCCACAATGGACTTTGTGTATTAGTCTCATGGCAGTACTCGAATTTCGGTAAGTAGATTCATAAGACAACATCACTGTAGATACACGTTCGTGGGTATACTTGGATAAGTAAGATATATCTTTCTCTTGTTCAAGTTCCTGTGCATGTTGTGGCAAAAAGGTCATCTGGTTCGTGAAGCCAAGTAAGTTGACCAAAAGTTAGTCACTAGTATCTGTTTGTTTGAGCTACGTATGGTAAGCAGTGATCTAAATGAACCGGTTACCGCCATGGTCACATAGAGAGTACGTCACTTAATGTATGTAGTTCAGGAACAATCAAACGGAAGTTGTTTGCCACTAAGCAGAATATACATATACATAAGCGTGACTGGATTAAAAATGTGTGTTAAGGCAAAGTAGCATGATTCCATTGCATACGTAGACATTAATAATTAATATTAGAAATATGCATTATATTCCACTTGTGATCTGGTAGTGGTGGAAAAAAGTCGAAGACAAACTAGTTTTGCCCCAGCAATAGAGAACATATTTTCCCTGTCTCAAGCATGTGCCACCCGTATAAGGTATGATACAAGGAACATGATTCGACGTATACAAAAGTATCTCACATAACAACTTTACTAGTATTCGCTGGAAATTTTAGCCAAAAGCTTAATTTTCTTAAGAATAAGCTGAGCTTTTAAAATCACTCAGTGTATAATACGTCATTAGTTGTATATTTTTTGATTAGTACAATATCTATGACACTCGTACACAGGTATTTACCTCTGTACGGTTGTAGCGTTATTGCACATCTCGTCCCTTGTACCACCCTCGCTAACGCAACCTCTTTTATGCCCGTTTTTTGACTTAAGTAAACTCGGCGCATAAAATTGTGCCACACCTTTGCATAACATTTCGTTCGAGTTCAGTTATTTAATAGGAAAGACTTGGCGACAGCTTGAAATAGACTGCAGATACATTTCAAAGTTGGTAATATGTGTAAATACTTTTTAACGAATGTACCTACATACATATGTAGGTACTATAGATACGTGCAATGGAATAAACAATCAATTTGAATTCACTTGAACAACAATTGCATTTTACTATGTTGCCTACAAGTTGATATGAAACGATCGGGATAGTTTGTAATTGGCAACGTCCGTGTGACGTTAGCGGTTTCATATATTGAGAACAGGATTTGTACGTGAGGGGAATCATCAGAAATATAGAACGAATATTCGATCAGAATGTGTAAATAGTTAGGTTTACATTTCAATAGATCTGTGTTCGTATTTGACGTGATTGGAGTTCAAATTCGTTGGATAATAGGAGTATCTTACACGGAAATGAGGCATTGGCGTATAACTTATATACATATGTCACAAGCTTGCATCTCAAATAGTCAATGTTCGATGATGTCTCTTTTGTTAGAGCAATCCCATCTTAGCAATCTTATCTTACGATTTCTTCGTGTATTTTGATGTATGGTCACTTTTACTAAAGCCACCGGGTGGTTGCTTAATTAAGTACTCTTTAAGTAAATGGAAAATTAAGAAAGAGCGCAATGGAATTTCAGAATTGTAGTCCAAAAAGAAGTGTTTTTACCCCCAATGGGAATACTTTATATGAAATTAGATTTTGGGATTCACCTGAAAAAGATTCGCCATTAGTTTGTCGCTTAACATAACTCATTTACCAAGAAGAAGAGGCAGAAAGACTATACCCTCGATGTCCTGGATGTGACAGTACAGAAAACACAACCTTCCGTGGCCGAATATTTAATATATCTTCTTTATATTAAGATATATTAAATATAAAATACAGATAAAAAACTGCGACATCTCCTACGGGAACTGCTACAAAGAGAACAAAGAGCGCTTACTCGGATGCGGATTCGTTATTCGAAGAAGACTCCGATAGAAAGTCTTACGCTTTCGGGACTTAAGCCAACGCCTCATAACATTCCACATTGGACAGCACTGGACAAGACAACATACCTCAAACAATTCGAGAAGGTACAAAGGCTGGCGTGTTTATGCATTACCGGGGCCCTCAGGTCCACCCCAACGGCAGCACTTAACATGATACTCGACCTAACACCACTCGATATTTTTGGCAAGCAAATTGCCACACAAACGGCCATTAGACTAAAAGCCACTCATTGGCCACTCCTCGATCCTGATTAACAGGTCAACCATGGCAGAAAACCTAGACCTCACAGAACCCACCACAGTCTTGGAAAAAAACTTTACAACGTTCTACCCGGACAGATAAAACTGGACTCGCCAGACTCAACCTCGCAGAAATCGCGTAGACTTTTATACTGACGGGTCTAAAACCAAAGACGGGGTGGGAAGTGGAGTATTCTGCAAACAACTTAAGCTGAACAAAGCTCTAAAATTATCTAATCACTGCAGCGTTTTCCAGGCGGAACTGTTGGCAATAAAAGAGGCTCTGTCCTGGCTGAAGTGGAACGTGATATCCACCACGGATATCCGCATTCTCACGGATAGTCAAGCAGCCTTAAAGTCGCTGAACAGTTCAACATACAACTTATATGGGTACCGGGACACAGCGACATCACTGGAAATGAAAGAGCCGACACACTCGCCAAACAAGGAACGACGCTACAATCAACTGTGGTTTGTGAGGGTATACCCTTCGCAACCATTAAACACAATCTCACTACCCTCGCCAGGGCCGAGACGAACCGGAGATGGACTCAGGGACACACCTGCCTCATCACCAGGCAAATCTGGCCCCGGCTCGATAATCAACGGACTAGGAGTATTATCTCCCTAAATAGAACTGACATCTATAAAGTCATAGGTGTCATCACAGGACACTGCCTTATTGGCAGTCACGCGCAAAAACTAGGTATCACTCCGAATGATTTTTGTAGGAGCTGTCTAGACGAGGAAGAGGTCGAATCCATCCATCACCTCCTCTGCGCCTGCCCGGCATTCTGCACAATCAGGAAACGATACCTAGGATCATACCTCCTTAACGATCTGACCGAAGTTCAGCAAGTAGGGATATCTGATCTTCTTAATTTCTTAAGAAGCACAAAGTGGTTCCACGAATAGGGGGTTAAACCCCCTCGTAGCTACACAACGGGCCTCCCTGGCCTATGTGTGTTCTTCCCATCTCTGGGAAGGCTACGGTCTTACCTACATACCTACCTACCTCATAACATTCCGCATCAAAGCTAATTTGGGAAATATTAGTTTGATATGCGCTCACGCCCCAACCGAAGAAAATAATGATCGACTTGAAGAAGAATTCTACGATCTCCTAGATCCTAGACAGAATCTATGCCCAATGTCCCAAATTACTTACTTACTTACCTAGGTGGCGCTACCGTTCGTAGTGAAGCTGGGCCTCAATCAACAAGCGTCTCCAGCCGACACGGTCTTTGGCAAGCTGTTTCCAGCGCCGCACTCCCAGTTGGTTAAGGTCCCCTTCCACGTGCATGCGCCACCGTAGATGCGGCCGTCCTCTGTCGCGCCTTCTTCCGGGGTGGATTTTTTTTTTTTGTGTCTGCTAGCCGACTTAGCCGAGTAGCCTCTCCACTTCTATATTGAAGTTGAGAATGCTTCTCGTAGGAACCAGGGTGATCCCCTCAGGAGTCATAACTTCACTGAGAAGGATACGCTTTCTAAGATGGCAGAGAGCAGCACACTCACATAGTATGTGTTCTGCCGTCTCATCGTCCTTTAGACAGAGCCGACACTCAGTTTCAGACGAGAGACTAATTTTGTTTAAATTATATCTCAGACCGCAGTGTCCCGTTAGATAGCTGACTAGTCTTCTGATATCCACCCTATTGAGTTTGAGTATGTCGATAGGGTGCTTGTTCAGGGGTCGTATAAGTCGTTTAGATTAACGGGGTCCCCGAACGCTGTTCCAAAAGGACAGGTATTGCAATTTATCCCACTTGTCTAAGAAGTAATTTATCTCATACCCGGGAATGCCGCAGAATGGTTCCGGACCTATATATTTGTTACTGGAACCTTTCCAGGCAAGTTGGTCGGCAATTTCATTGCCCTTGATACCTTTATGTCCTGGCACCCACCAAAGTTTAACATTGTTTCTTTTGGCGAGGTCTTGTAATGCGTCATGGTTACTCCTCTGATGCCAGTCTCGAGATTTAGATTGACGACGTTAGGATGGCATGCAGCTCTGCTTGGAAGATTCTGGGGCTTATTCCCAGGGCCTTCGAGATCTTCCGCAAACGCCGGAAGCCATCTTGGAGCCATCCATGTACCACCTAAGGCCCTTGACATTTAGCAGGGGATCACTGTTTTCCCATGCTGAGCGGTTTGGGATCAGTATCTCAAACCTCTTGTCAAAGGTGAAGGTTTGTGGCAATGCGTCCGAGACTGTAGTAATCATAACCAGCTCGGGAAGGTGTTGTAAGCCATGTGACCCACGGATCTACATGGCATATTGGCTTCCGAACAAAAAATTCTGATTGCATTGCGTAATGACACCTTTTTGATATAAATGTGCAGTGGAGTGAGTCCAATGAGTGCTTCTTGGGCTGCCGTGGGGCAGGTTGGCATAGTGGCTGTGATGCCGAGACACGCTAGTCTCTGAAGGCGTTAAAGCTTAACAATTGTAGTTTTTTGCTCAACTTTTGTCCACCATACGGTGGACCCGTAGGTGACGATAGGTCTTACTATAGCGGTGTATAACCAGTCGACTTCTTCTTCTTTGGTGGCGTTACAGTCCATGAAGGACCTGAGCCGAGCTTCTCTCAATCACCCATGTTGTGTGTGGTTTCATTTTCCCATAGGTGAAAGGGACCTACAGTTTATTGCCGGTCCCGAACGGCGACTTTCGGGAAGCTTTTCATGACAATTTTGCTACAGGGGGTTTTGTCAGAGCCCCGCTGAGGAGAAACACCGTGAAAAACACGTTCGATGACATGGCTGTGTCGGGATTCGATCCCGTGTTATCGGAGTCAGAGGCCAACACACTACGCACTGCGCCACGGTGTTCTATAGGGTTAAATTCCTCGCATAAATAATGATGTTAGTGGTAGTAGCAACGCTGGAAACATTTGCTCTGCTTGGCAGATATGAAGATTAAGTTTGTATGTAGTAGTATACATATATGTATACTATATAAAACCCGCCAGATTGTCGTCATACGTATATCACCAGAACTTATTCAAAGTCATAAGCATACAGAAAAGCACAGGTGTTGAACTTCATTAACATCACGTCATAAAGCTTAAATTAATTCGATGTGTCGCCTAGCTTTGTTACACATACGATACGTAGTTATACTGTTTTCTCTTTTTTTTTGTAACGGACAAAAGTAAGAAATATTTAGATATTTTTGCATGAATTCGGAACAAAATTTGGTATTGTCCAAACCGGCATTTGCTCTCATACGACGCCCCCTCATCTAACATCTTATAAGGCATTATGAGTGAATCAAATAAATAAATACATTTCATCTGCGTACCATTATAGATTGGTCGGTCAGTGATGTCAGCTTGGAGAGATCCATAAGACATTAATCGACTTATGACTTTTGTGCTACAAATTCTTGAACTACAATCGCTAATCACTCATTAGCAATCCAGTGAAGGTTTTATGTAGAAAATTGTATAAAGATACAATACATGTGTGTCAGTATATGTACATATGTATATATCTATATTTCTTCTAGTCTAACACGCGATGATTATCCATATTCATACTTTTACTTTCCACTGCTTCGGAACGTTTGCTTGGGGCAGTGAATTTCTCACCATCATTTACGCTCTAACACGTACATATACTCGTATCTAACGATCAGATGCGAGATAATCGTAAATATCAACCTGTGTATTTACGTATGCCTATAAATAAAAACTGGTTAAGTGAAAAAAGTGAAACTAAGGAAGGAATCATGGCGTAGACAAAAGTAGCAACTGGGTAATCAATATGTCTCCTTCTTGGCATCGCACTTGCATAGTACTGGTTAAAACCATGCATCTGTGGTTCGAATTTACTTACAATGTACGTATCAACGTGTGCATAATATGAAAAATTAAACTTGGTAGCCAATAAGAAAATAGATACAAACGTTCAATTTGTATTGTACTTCGAAGCCGGTGTAATGTTCCTTATTTATACCTTTATACCGATAAAGAGCAAGTAGCTTCCATCCCACTCAAATTACAAAGTCTCCGGACAACACTTTTTTTTTTATTTTTTGGTTTTGATTTTACATCAAAATTCAAGTCTCACTTGGCAAGCAGTGGTCGCAATTTTGTATATTGGATGCCTAATCTCACGAGGTTCACTACTATCTCATATGCAAACCCTTCCAATCTAGTACAAATAAACAATCCCATTATTTAAACAAACAAAATCAGTTACTGAACGTGAGTTCCTTAGTTTTGAAAAGGACGTACCCCCGCCGTATATAGTACACACAATTTGCGATTTGAACTGTTTGATGAAATAGACTTATTAGAAGGACAACCCACACCTTTTACCGTGGGCGTTGGACTTCGCCAAGGGTGCGTCTTGTCACCTCCCCTTTTCATTATATAAAAGGTCCGCCCAATTATTTTTTTTTTGAAAATGCTATAAAAAAAAACCACTGAATATTTTCTCAAATTTCTTTTTTTATTTGAAAGTACAATCCTTCCGGTTAATAATGGAAAATAATTTCATTCAAATGGCTGCCTCGGCTGGCCATGCAGTAGCCTACACGATCGGTTCAATTTTTAAGCACATTATCGATTGTGTGCAGCTGTATTTCAATCATGGCTTCACGAATATTGTCCTTTAATGGGTCAATTGTCTCTGGCTTGTCGGCGTAACACTTATCTTTGACGGCAGCCCACAAATAATAGTCCAACGGTGTCAAATCGCAGCTCCGAGGTGGCCATCACATCAGCACTGCGGCTGATAATGCGATCTTCAAAAACAGGGCGCAAAACATTGAGTGTAGCTTCGGCTGTGTGGCACGTAGCGCCGCCCTGTTGAAACCAAATGTTGCCAATATCCTCCTCTTCAATTTTTGTGAACGAAAATTCGTTCAACATGGCCCGATAACGATCGCCATTGACTGTAACGGCCACTCCTTGCTCATTTTCGAAGAAAAATGGCCCAATTATGCCTCTGGGCCAAAATCCGCACCAAACAGTGGCTCGTTTTGGGTGCACTGGCTTTTCAATGTATGCGTCCGGGTTTTCTGTGCCCCAAATGCGACAATTTTGCTTGTTTACATACCCGCCAAGATCAAAATGAGCTTCATCTGAAAAGATGATTTTTTTGGCAAGATCGGCATCTTCTGTAAGTCGATCGCAGGCCCACTTAGCGAAGCGAAAACGCATTGGATGGTCATTTGGCTTCAACTCCTGAACCAATTGGACTTTGTCTGGCGTCGTACCAAGGTCTTTATGCAAAATTCGTCTCAGTGATGTCTCCGAAATGTTCAATTGTTGAGAACGACGGTGAATTGATGTTGACGGCGCTTCACGCACACTTTCTGCCGCAGCAGCAATATTCTCGGGTGTATGCACTGTTTTTGGCTTTTCACGCTTTGGTTTATCGATGAGGATGCCAGTTTCTTTCACTTTTTTCACAAGATAACGAACATACGGAGCTGACGGTGCTTCTCTTCTTCCATAATCCGTACGCAATTTTCGCACACATTCTGCAACATTACCATGATTTTCAAAGTAATGTCGCAATATTTCCCAGCGTTGTTCAAGCGTATACACAACCATATTCGTCAGCGGAAGGATAAGACTAATTATCTGTCAAATCGGACGTGAGCTAAGTGTTACCATTCACGAAATAAGCACTACTTGAAAAAAAAACCTTATATGGCGGACCCTTTAGTACACACAATTTGCGATTTGAACTGTTTGATGAAATAGACTTATTAGAAGGACAACCCACACCTTTCACCGTGGGCGTTGGACTTCGCCAAGGGTGCGTCTTGTCACCTCTCCTTTTCATTATATATATGGACTGGATGTTGCAGCGCAGTCGAGGCGAGGAGTGGTTAACATTGGGAGAGTTGAGGATAAGTCATTTTCTTTTTACAGATGACTTAGTTGTCCTCACATCCTCCCGGATGGAACTTCAGCGCGCGCTAGATAGGTTTGTGGCCGTATGTGCTGATGCTGGAATGAGGGTTAACGTGGACAAATCCGAGGTTATGGTTATTTCCAAAACACCTGTCCGATGCACTCTACATGTTAGTAGAGTCCCATTGAAGCAGGTGGAGAAGTTGAAGTATCTCGGGGTCTTCTTCACGAGTGGTGGGAGGAGTAATACTGAGCTTTCCTGCAGGATTGGCCAAGCTGGGTCAATTTTGAAACAGCTTGAAAGATCTGTAATCAGGAAGACCGAGCTTGGTGTCAAAGCCAAGTTAGCGGTTTTCAACTCAGTATTTGTTCCAACTCTCACCTATGGTCATGAAATTTGGGTATTGACCGAAAGAATAAGATCGCGAATACAAACTGCCGAAATGAGATTTCTTCGTGCTGTTGTGGGCGTTACTCGCCGGGATAGGGTGAGAAACACGGCAGTGCGCGGGGAGCCTAATGTTGAGCAGCTGCTTCTCCGAACGGAAAGGGCTATGCTTCGATGGTTTGGTCACGTGAGACGAATGTCGCCATCATCACACCTTCCGAAGCGTGCCTTGGATGCAAAACCATCAGGCAGGCGACCGCTTGGCAGACCCAGGGTGGGGTGGTTGGACCAAGTCCAAAAACTCGTCTGGGTGCGTTTGGACATAGCTCCTGATGAGTTAGAGTCGATGGCGGAGGATCGAGTGGCCTGGAGATCCCGCGTACGCGCATTACCCCCGTGACTCTTTTAGTGGAACATGCGGGCCACTGAAAATGATGATGATGATGATAGAAGGACAACCCTTCAGTAAACAGCACCCATTTATAAAAAATATGTACATGTACATACATATAAATAGAATCAGCATTATTTCTCAAGATTGTCTTATATGTAGTTACGAGTAATTTATAATTTACATACAATTGTGAGTACAGCCAATTATCTGATAGCAATTTTGTGGGAAAAACAGTCTACTTGTTAGTGAAATAAATTAGCTACAGAAAGATACTCATATACCATTGTTAGCATAGTGGAATAGTAATTGGGAAACTGTATAGTATTGATTTAAGAATTATCGAATAGAAAAAATGTGGTCTAGGTTCGATCCCCAAGGCCCACACGACCAACTTCAATAGCTCTCTACACATGCCACCACGGGGTGGCCATGATGCAGTGGCTAACATCATCGACAACCGAGCGGAAGGTTATGGTTCAAATTCGCTCCATAGCAAAGAAAAAGTAATTCTTATACGGACAAAAAGTATGCAACGCAGTTGTGAATGGAAAGTGGCCAGACGTACTGCTGCAGGCATAACACTCACAGTATATGGTCAACCGAAATTCATTCTCTGCGTATGCAATACTAAAAGTGCTTGAAGGAATTATTACGGACTATAACCAACGCGGAATTTGGTCGGCTCTCGTCCTATCGAGGTCTAGGACAACCACCCCTGACAGTAGTGAACGAACATCAACGACCCCAACCACTGCACTCCGTTCAGGTTGTGTGTGTCAACACATCATAAGAGAAATATGAAAAACTCTTGAACCTGCGCGAGTCTCTAAAAAAAAAAACAAAAAAAAAAAAAAAAAAGAAAGCCGTAAGGAGAAAATGGGGACTCAACCCCAAGATCACCCTATGGCTCTACATCACGGTCGTTTGACTCATACTAATGTATGGAGTGATGGTCTGGTGGACTGCACTCTACAAGACAACATACCACACACAACTCGAGAAAGTACAAAGGTTGGCGTGTGTGTGCATTACCGTATGTGCATTATCAGGTCCACCACACCACGCGATATTTTCGGCAAGCAAATTGCCACACACACGGCCCTTAGACTAAAAGCCAACTCGAAATGGACGAGCTATGTCACTGGCCACTCCTCCATCCTGAACAACAGGTCAAACATGGCAGTAAACTTGGACCTCACAGAACCCACTACGGTCTTGGAAAAAAACAGACAAAACTGAACCCACCATACTCAACCCCGCGTAGACTTCTACACTGACGGGTCTAAAACCAAGGACGAGGTGGGTAGTGGAGTCTTCTGCAAACAACTTAAACTGCAGCGTTTTCCAGGCGGAACTGTTGGCAATTAAAGAGGCCTTGTCCTGGCTGAAGTGGAACGTGATATCCACTACGAATATCCGCATTCTCACGGATAGCCAAGCAGCCTTATAGTCGTTGGAGTCCTATGTGTACATATCAAAAACTAGTCTCGACTATCGTCTACCTCTTAACGAGATGGCCGAATAGTTCAACATACAACTCATCTGGGTACCAGGACACAGCGACATTTCAGGGAATGAAAGAGCTGACACAGTCGCCAAACAGGGAACGACGCTACAATCAATCGCGGCTTGCGAGGGAATATTCCTTGCAACCGTTAAACCTAATCTTACTAATCTCGCCAGGGCCGAGACGAACCGGAGATGGACTCAGGGTCATACCTGCGTCATCATCAGGCAAATCTGGTCCTGGCCCGACAGTCAACGGACAAGGAGTATAATCTCCCTAAAAAGAACTGACATCTACAAAGTTATAGGTGTCGTCACCGGACACTGCCTTATCGGCAGTCACGCACAAAAACTAGGAATGATTTCTGCAGAAGCTGTCTAGACGAGGAGGAGGTCGAATCCATTCACCACATTCTCTGCACTTGCCCGGCATTTTGCACAATCAGTAAACGATACCTAGGCTCTTACTTCCTTAACGAACTGACAGAGGTTCAGCAAGTAGGAATACCTGATCTTCTTAACTTCTTTAGAAGCACAAAATGGTTCCACGAATAGGAGGCTAAGCCCCCTCGTAGCTGCACAACGGGCCTCCCTGGCCTATGTGTGTTCTTCTCACTTCTAGGAAGGCTACGATCCTACCTACCTACCTACCTAGGGTTATGTCGATGAACTTCAAAATACTGTTTTTAAATAATCAAGATTTTTACACATATGGAAAGGTTTAATGAAGCTCAATCCCGAACGCCAATGGCCTACATATAAACACTTGCTTCTACAATTACTACAATATTTGACGAATGGTGCAATTTTCTTCTTCAAGTTATCAAGAAACCATCAATTTGGAGATATCACATCAATACCATTTATCAACTAAGGATGCTGAATTAACATTTCGGTAATTATGTAATTGGCGAAAGGCCCTAATCACCGATTTTGATGAAATTTGAGTATGTTAAAATAGGCTTTGTCCTGACAATGATATATATATTAAAGGTCCCAGATTCCTAGTTTCAAAGATATAAACTTTTGAATGTCCCATACAAGCCGGATTTGGCTTGTTTTTGGTCAATCATAGGTTTGCCTGGAACTATGCAGCATGTTTCCAATTCTGCACGTAAAGGTTTTGTAACTCCTAACAGTATGCGGTTTTCAATGGTTTAGAAGATGCATAAGCATATATCTTTTTAGGGTTCCGTACCCAAAGGGTAAAATGGGACCCTATTATTTAGACTTCGCTGTCCGTCCGTCCGTCTGTCACCAGGCTGTATCTCATGAACCGTGATAGATAGACATTTGAAATGTTCACAGATTATGTATTTCTGTTGACGCTATAACAACATACTAAAAACAGAATAAAATAAATTTTTGACCCAAAGTTATTCGACAATATCCCACAACCAGTAGCGAACTTCCGAGCTTTGATCCCTATTGTGTCTTTGATGTATTAATCCTATCTGCAACCCTTTTTCCTATAATTACGAATAACCAATAATAAATACCCCCTTCAAATTTTGATAATTCCTATCGTGTCACTGTGTGTTAATCCTTGCTGCAAGCCCTTTTGAACAATTGCTATTCCCCTCCTTTTCCGTCCTGATAGGTTAAGATATCAAATGTTGCAAAAATTCAATTGTTGTGAAACTAACTTCGGATAATATCCCACAACCAATAACACACTTCCAAGCTTTGATACCTAATGTATTCTGGATATATTAATCCTTGCTGCAAACCTTTTCCCCCTAATTATTATTATTCACCTTTCCACCTCCTTGCTGCCAAGTAAGATATTTGATTGGAATTCAATGGACACTTTGATGGTCAACTATCTCATCAGCCGGATCAGCCGTTTTAATGTGATGACTGATGAGGTAACATACAACGTCTCTTTCATTTTTATATATACAGATGGTACGGTACAATTTTGATGTCATAGCTGGTACATTGGGCATACGTCCTGTCTAGGAGATCGTAGAATTCATCTTTGGCGGAGTCATCCCTGTCTTCCGTGCTTCCGTGGGGGAGTGGACGCAGATCAGGCTGACGTTAAAAAATTTAGCCTTGATACGGATCGTTATGAGGGGCTCGCTCACATGCCGAAAGCTTAGGACTCTTTGCCCTAGTCCACTTCGAACAGCAAATCCGCATCCGAACAACCGTTGTCCTCCCTCCCTATAGCAGTCGCCGAGTCCATTCCATTGCATTTCCTGGATGGCGGTTAAGTCCGCTTTATAGCGGTCTAGGGTGTCCGCATGTTGTTCGGCTGAACGTGGTCTATTTATGGACCTAAAATCCCACGTAGAGCCGGAAATCATTGTCCTTTTTCCGTTTCTTGCAAGGGTCATCAACATCAATCCGGTCCGTTTTATCCGAGACTTGTGGTTGCTTTTAAGCAATTGTGGGGTTCTCCGGTTACTGTTTGCTAGACCATAGCCCAACCGACAATAATCCTGGATTGTGGCGCAGGATGTTCGCCATTCGTCCTCTTCCATCGCCGTGGTCAGAAAATGTTCTGATGGTACCACGGGGAGGTGAAAGTAGGACCTGAGTAACAGATCTGCAAGGTGTTCGGCTGAAGAGCTTCTTCGTTTTTTTTAACGGATCAGCACCCGTCGGCAGATGCTATTCCTACGAGGCCTTTGTTAGTCTTTTACCATACCCACGTTGGTTATTAGTGCATAATCAGAGGCACGAGTGAGATTAAATCTATTCTTTTGGTTGGGTGTTATATTCACTTAGAGTGCCCCTTTTCGCTCCTTATCGCTTTTTTATAGACTATTTTAATCGAAACATATCCCAGTTGTAGAGACATACTTACCTATGGTCCGTGTTCTTTTAAGCCGTCGTATTCTTGTCAGTTCATTCAATGGAAGGATGCTTGCTTCGTTATTTGAATGCAGTGTTATTTCTTCCTGTACCGTTGAATCCATTCTGCAATCGTTTGCTTTGGTGCTATTACAGCCCATGAAGGGTCCAAGCAAATCTTCAATCAATCACCCATGTTGTGTGTAATATTTTAAATCAATCTGAAATCAGCTAATACGAAGAAGTGGTACATACCTCGCGTAGTATATGCTCTTTGAAATTGTAATTGTAGTGCTTTCCACCATTATTCACTTGTAGACTAACAATGAACTGAGACTTAGAAGGTTTATTAACCCTAATACCCAAGAAGAGTATAAAAATTATAATCGAATTTGTCATCGTCTTGAGGACAATCATGTTTGTTAGGTGGCTCTTATTTTCAATGAGTTGACAGATTGACAGAAATGCGTAACTATACTGACCATTACAAAGCTGGACTGAGTGTTCTTCGGAATACAATGGCTGAGAGAGGAAGAAAGTTCAAAGAAGATATTGACTTTACTGTTGACGTTTTAATATTGACTAAGGTAGATGGTGAAAGGATGGTGAAGGACTAACAAAGGCCTCGTAGGGGTAGCATCTGCCGACGGATGCTGGCCCGACAAAAAGCGAGTAAGAGCCTCTGCAGCCGAACATCTTGCAGCTCTGCTAGTCAGGTCCTACTTCCACCTCTTCGTGGTGCCATCTGGAAATTTCCTTAAAGGGGAAATTACTGACGGAAGAGGCCGAATGGCGAGTATCCTGCGCCACCAAACAGGATTAGTGTCGGTTGGGCTATGGTCTAGCAAACCAAACCGTAAAACCACTGATTGCTCAGACACAGAAAACAGCCTCGGATAATAAAACGGAACGGATCTATGTTGACGACCCTATAAGTACACAAAAAACAAACAAGGACGTTCGGTTCTGTACGTGGAATGTTAGGTCCCAAAACAGACCACGTGCGGCCAAGCAACTTACGGACGCCCTAGACCGCTATAAAGCGGACATAGCCGCCATCCAATGCGAAATGCGATGGAATGGAGCCGGTAAAAAGCGGATGAAAAACTGCGACATTTATCACGGTGACTGCTATAGGGAGAGAGGACAGAGACTATTTGGATGCGGATTTGTTGTTAGAGGTGGACTAAGACATAAAGTCCTAAGTTTCCGGAATGTGAGTAAACTCCTCATAACAATCCGCATCAAGGCAAATTTCTGTAACATGAGCCTCATATGCGTCCATGCCCCCACGGAAGACAAGGCTGACTCCATCAAAGATGATTTCTTTGACCTCCTAGACAGAACATATACCAAATGCCCCAGCTATGATACCAGAATCGTACTAGGAGATGTTAACGCTAAGCTGGGTAAAGAAAGTATCTTTGAGCGGGTCATCGGCAAACACATCCCACCACATCCGATAACGGACACAGGCTGATCGACCTTGCCACGGGGCGAAATCTTCTTGTAGCCAGCACACAATTTTCCCACCTCGATATACACAAAGGCACCTGGCAGTCGCCAGATCAATCAGTCATCAACCAGATTGACCACATCGCGATTGACGTCAGACACTCCTCCACTATTCTTGATGTTCGCACTTTCCGAGGAGTGAACATCAACTCAGACCACTATCTTGTAGTAGCTGAGATACGTCAACGTATAACACGAACACCGCGGAGTAGAGTAAAAACACCAAGCTATGACGTCGGAAAGCTACTATCGCCGGAGATCGCCAGTGCCTTTGCCAGCCGCGTCTCCCTTAAGCTCTCCGATACACCTCAATCCTCCACTCAGTCAGTAGAGCAACAATGGAGCCTGTGCAAACAAGCCCTGAAGAGCACAGCAACGGAAGTGCTGGGCCTTAAAGCTCCACCATGACGAAACACCTGGTTCGATGACGAGTGTAGAAGGATTCATGCGGAAAAGCAGGAGGCATAGAAAGCCTCACTACACAAAAAAACAAGAGCGGCTCGTGAGCTCTACGAGCTTAAAGAAGGGAGGAACATAAGCTTCTAAAGAGAAATAAGAAAGAGCACGAGAAGTGGGCGATTGAAAACTTGGAGAGGTGCTATTGCAGGCACGACGTTCGAAGATTTTATCAGCGGATAAAACGAATGTCTCAAGGCTAAAAAGCCTAATTTGGAAAAACCACTTTTGCAGACTTTATAACGGCGATGAAAGCCAACATACCGCCGTCAGGCAGAATGATCCATTTTTTAACAACGAAGATCGTGGAGAATTCCGTCTCCCTGACTTCGATGAAGTTGAGATTGCCATGTCGAAACTCAAGTCGAATAAAGCTGCTGGCGCAGATGGACTGTCTGCTGAGCTATTCAAAGCGGCTGGGGGTGAGCTGGTCAGGAGCATGCACCGGCTCATCTGTAAGATATGGTCAGAGGAAAGCATGCCCGAGGAGTCTCAGCATTGTTTGCCCGATCCACAAAAAAGGAGATCCCTTGGACTGCACCAACTATAGAGGAATAAGTCTCCCTAATGTCGCATTCAAGATCTTCGCTGCCGTTTTGTGTGAACGCCTGAAGCCATTCGCAAACAAGCTGATAGGTCCTTATTAGTGTGGCTTCAGGCCAGGGAAGTCCACCATCGATCAAATCTTCACACTACGGCAGATCCAGGAGAAAACCAATGAATTTCAAGTCGATACGCACCATCTATTCGTCGACTTCAAGGCCGCATACGACAGCGTAATTAGAGACGAGCTATATAACGCCCTGTTTACTTTTGACATCCCTGCTAAGCTCGTCAGACTATGCAGGATGACCCTGGAAAATGCTCGCTGCTCCATCCGAATCGGTGCAGAACTGACTGATAGTTTCGAAGTCAAGAAAGGATTTAGACAGGGCGGTGCGTTGTCGTGTGATTTTTTTAACATCATATTAGAAATGATTGTGCAAAAATCACAGGCCAATACAAGAGGCACAATCTACTTCAAATCCTCGCAACTCCTTGCATACGCCGACGACATTGACATAATAGGTAGATCGCAGCGAGATGTCAATGAGGCATTTGCGAGTATTGAGATGGAGGCGGCAAAAATTGGTTTGGCAGTTAATGAAGGCAAGACTAAATATCTGCTGTCATCGAAAAAGGACATTTACCACCGACATCTTGGACAGAACGTGCATATTGGCAGATATAAGTTCGAGGTAGTTAAGGACTTCATATATGTACCTCGGCTCCGCGGTGACTTGGAACAACGACACCAATTTCGAAATCAAGCGCAGAATTACTCTTGCCAACTGCTGCTTCTTTGGGCTCAAGAGGCAACTGAGAAGTAGAGCCCCCTCTCGTACGACCAAGTTGACCTTATATAAGTCCTTAATTATCCCGGTCCTGTTATATTGTGCAGAAACATGGACTTTATCTAAAGCGGATGAGGAAATCCTTGGTCGTTTCGAGAGAAAGATTCCGCGTGCGATTTTCGGTCCCATAAACACAGAGGAGGGTTGGAGGCGAAGATTCAATCACGAACTGTGCGGGTTGTACAGCGACATGAGTCTAGTCAGGCGTCTACGGATCCAACGCCTAAGATGGCTAGGCCATGTAGAGCGAATGGACACCACAGCTCCAGCCCGTAGAGTCTTTGAATCCAACCCCGAGGGACGAACAAGGAGAGGATGACCGCACTTAAGATGGCGTACACAGGTGGAAAGGGACCTCAACCAACTGGGCGTGCGGCATTGGAAAAGACTAGCGAAAGTTCGTGCTAGGTGGAGAGGCATGTTGGTTGAGGCCCAGGTTCACCCCGAACTGTAGCGCCCGTTAAGTAAGTAAGTAAGGTACAAACACAATTATGTGGAATTCAGTACAATATCTTCACACTGTTATATAAAAGTTATTTTACTACATAGACGCTATTCTATCCATCAATAATGTTGATGTCGCTATTCAAATATTGCCCTTGAGTTTGCACATTTTTATTTTAATCAATTCACCTTGTTTGTTTTAGTTTGTGGACCACCAGCCATGCCATCAAATACAAAGGTACAGACGGTATCTGGTATGAGCGGAAACTTAGAAGCCACATATGAATGTGATTCGGGATATGAGTTATTTGGTCCGCGAATAATTAAATGTGATCCGAACACTGGGTGGGAGAAGGATCTTCCATTTTGCGGAACGAACGTTGCATTTCGAAAACCAGTAAATCAAAGTTCATATACCCGCAGTGGACCAGCGACATATGCGAATGATGGCAGTCCGGGAAATCAGGTATTCATTTAAGTCCATATTATCATGGAACACATTTGTTAAATCGTAACTTAGTGACTTATTGGGACGTTTGTCTGTAAGACTAATATCACGATTACTCACCAAGAGTATATTACGACAGCAGGAGAAAGTTGTTTTCTTTGAATCGTTCATGACTTAGTCTAAGCCAGCATTTCGAGATCTAATATAGCGTCGAACTGTCAGTTCCCACAGATTGATGAAAAAAATAATTGACGATACGATATAAACGATCATTAATAAGTTATGTAATGTAGGTTAGGACGTCATTAGATGGCCTCGTTAGCCCTTCTTTCTCTGAAATATATGTGTAAGCTGATGAAAAATAAAACGCATTCAGTGTAAAAATGAAATCTAATTAATTAAATCTATCTGTTACTTACTTACAGAGGACTATGAATGAAACTCTTTCAAACCCCGTACGTATGGGCCAACATTTATGTTTTACTTGTGTAACCGATGGTTGTAGATTTACACTCGCTTACCCTTTCTTGTGTTAATGAGATCTATTGCATTTCCAGAGTACCTTCCATATACACTAACCTAGGAACATTTCTCTCTAATGTATTTCAACAGTTGCACAGTTGGCAGTTGGGCTAGTTACTCGTTTTACAGCTCAAAAGAGTAATCTAACTTAATAACCGAGAGAGTAGAGCTTTTTTCAAGCAACCATCTAGGCTCGTGGTATTCTTCCCTCTTCTTTCTTTGCTGGCGCCACAGTCCATGGTGAATCTGGGCCTCAACCAACAGGCGTCTCCACCTGGCACGGTCTTTGGCCAGCTGTTTTCAGTGCCGCACGCCCAGTTGGTTAAGGTCCCCTTCCACCTGCATGCGCCACCGTAGATGCGGCCGTCCTCTGCCGCGCCTTCATTCCGGGCTGGATTCGAAGACTCTTCGGGTCGGAACTGTATTTTCCATGTGGCTCTACATGGTCTAGCAACCTTAGATGCTGTATCCGGAGACGACGTACCAGGCCGCAGACAATGTACAACCCGTAAGGTTCTTCGCTAAATCTTCTCCACCATACACAGCTTACACAAACGGGACCGTAGGTTGTGCGCAGAATTTTCCTCTCGGAACGATCGAGGGCATCTTCATCCGCTATTGTTAAGCTCCAGGCCTCTGCGCCGTAAAGGAGGACTGGGATGATTAAGGTGTTAAATAGTGTCACTTGGTTTTCCGAGAGAGGGCTCTACTTCTCAATTGCCTCTTGAGCTCAAAGAAACAGCGGTTGGCAAGAGTGATTCTGCGTTTTATCTCAGCGCTTGTGTTGTTGTCGCCGGTCATCAGTGAGCCAAGGTAGACGAAGTCCTTGACCACTTCGAAGTTATATCCGCCCATTGTGACGTTCTGGCCAATACGTCGATGTTGATAGTCTCTTTTAGATGAAAGCAGATAGTATGTATTTGGTTTTACCCTCATTAACCTTGAGACCCATCTTAGCCGCTTCTACCTTACTGCTTACAAAGGCCTCATTGACGTCTTACTGTGTCTGTCCAATCACGCCAATCTCGTCGGCGTACGCAATCAGTTGCGTAGACTTGAAATAAATCGTACCTCTTGTGTTGGCCAGCGACTCTAGCACGATATCTTCAAGCACTATGTTGAAATTGGTCTGGCAGTAAACGAGGGCAAAACTAAGTATATGCTGTCATCAAAAAAGGACGCTCACCACCGACGTCTTGGCCAGAACGTTTGTATTGACAGATATAAGTTCGAGGTAGTTAAGGACTTCGTCTACCTTGGCTCCGCAGTGACCTGGAACAACGACATCAGTTCCGAAATCAAACGCAGAATCACTCTTGCCAATCGTTGTTTCTTTGGCTCAGGAGGGAATTGAGTAATAGAGCCCTCTCCCGAACGACAAAGTTGACTTTATATAAGACCCTTATCATCCCGGTCCTGTTGTGCGGCGCAGAAGCATGGACACTATCAGAAGCAGATGAAGAGGCCCTTGGTCGTTTCGAGAAAAAGATTTTGCGCGTGATTTTCTGGCCTATAAACGCAGACGGGGGATGGAGGAAACGATTCAACAACGAACTTTACGGGCTATACAGCGACATGAGTCTAGTCAGGTGTCTACGGATACAACGCCTAAGATGGCTGGACCATGTAGAGCGAATGGATACCACAGCTCCAGCCCGGAGAGTCTGTGAATCCAACCCCGAGGGACGAACAAGCAGAGGATGACCGCACTTAAGGTGTTGAAAAAGTTGCATGACAGCGCGTCACCTTGCTTAAATCCTTTTTTAACATCAAAGGTGTCGGTTTGCTCATTACCGATCTTAATGGAGCAGCGATGATAAAACTAGAC
Source organism: Eumerus sabulonum (assembly GCA_951905685.1). Classification (NCBI taxonomy): domain Eukaryota; kingdom Metazoa; phylum Arthropoda; class Insecta; order Diptera; family Syrphidae; genus Eumerus; species Eumerus sabulonum. Next base: position 27,386,460 of record OX645062.1, on the reverse strand, counting down.
ATGGCTTTGTATAGCTCATCTCTATACACGCTGTCATATGCAGCCTTGAAATTGACGAAGAGGTGCTAAGTGTTGATTTGGTAATCCTTGGTCTTTTCCAAGATCTGCCATAGCTTAAATATTTGGTCTATTGTGGATTTACCTGGCCTGAAACCACACTGATAAGAGCCGATCAGGTTATCCATAATCGGTTTAAGACGTTGGCACAATACGGCAGAGAAGATCTTATGTGCGATGTTAAGGAGACTTATTCCCCTATAGTTGGCCCAGTTGTAGGGGTCTCCTTTCTTATGGACCGGGCAAACGATGCTGAGATTCCATAGTGAATATAACACTGACAGCCGTTTCCCGCTCGAAATCTTAACAGAAAGTCAGTATCATACTTCCGCGGAACGAAATGAGTCGCCGCGTGCTTTAACAACGTTGGAAAATATTGAAAACTTATTTTCAAAATGAGACCTGTGTAGCCCAAACAGTGCGTTTTTGAAAATAAGTTTCGGCCGAAATGAAGCACCCACCACGACTGCTGTACGCAAGTTTGCGCAAAAAGTTCGTGATGAGAATGTGGCTGCTGTGACTGAGAGTGTGAGACTCGATTCACGAACATCAACTCGCCATCGATCTCAACAGCTCAATATTTCATGCACTAGCCTAAGGGGAATTCTCCACAAACATCTCGGATTATTCGCTTACAAGGTCCCATTAACTCAGCAATTCTACTCCCCACTCGATGTCATCTGACGATCAAACGAACGTCATAAATAGCATCGACAGTAGAACAAATAGCCTTCTGGCAGAATTCTCAGCCCTGATAGGGTTAAATGGGCAATTAGCTAATTTAAACCCTATAAGGTTCCAGGCAAAGACGGTGTCTTTCCTGCGATCTTACAGAAAGGCTTGAACACAATTTTATCACCACTGATAGTTCTTTTTAGGTCTTGCTTGAACCTGGGATACATACCCCAAATCTTAAGAAAGGTCAATCTTGTCTTCATCCCCAAGATTGGGAAGCCAAGTGAGCAGCCTAAGTTCTATCGCCCTATCTGTTTAACTTCGTTATTTTTAAAAATAATGGAGAAATTGATAGAGCTCCACATTAGAGGTATCTTGGAGAATCAGATACCTCTGCATCCCAATCAGTATACATATCGCAAAGAGCGACCTACTGAGAATGCGTTACATCATCTGGTGACGTGTATTGAAAACAGCTTCACACACAAGGAGATCGCAATTTGCGCCGTCCTCGATATAGAGGGAGTCTTCGATAATACTGGTTATGATTCGATGGGTGTAGACCATCCCACTATTCACTGGATTAGGGCGATGCTAAATAGCCGTATCATATCAGCCACATGCGGAGAGGTCTCAGTGACAGTATCGGTGGCTAAAGGATGCTCACGAGGAGGAGTCCTTTTACCAGTCGATAGTCATCGATGACCTATTATGCAAGCTAACCACTGGGGGCTACGAGGTCATCGGATTTGCTGATGACCTAGTAATCATTGTTACGGGCAAGTGCGAAACCACTGCCTGTGAACGCATGCAGCTTGCGCTCCAAAATATGTCTCTGACTGGTGTGACAGAAAGGGTTTATCTATCAACCCAACCATATTAACCTAACCTAACCTGCATGCCATCCTAAATCAATCTAAATCTTGAGACTAGCATTAGAGGAGTAACCATCAACATACTCTCTGACAGCCAAGCAGCGCTCAAAGCGCTGGGTTCGTACAGCACGAACTCAAAAACCGTCAAGGAATGCTATGATGCCTTACAAGACCTCGGCAAAAGAAACAATGTCAAACTTTGGTGGGTGCCAGGGCACAAAGGTATTAAGGTCAATGAAATTGCTGACCAACTCGCCAGGACATAGGTCCAGAACCATTTTGTGGCACCCCCAAGTCTAAGATAAATTTCTTCTTAAGAAGTGGGAAAAATTGCAACACCTGTCCTTTTGGAACAGCGTTCGGGGACTCCGTCAGTCGAAACGTTTTATACGACCCCTAAAACTGAGTGTCGATTCTGTCTCGAGGACGAAAAGACGGTAGAACGCATACTGTGGGAGTGTGCTGCTTTCTGCCATCTTAGGAAGCGTATCCTCCTCAGCGAAATTATGACTCCTGAGGGGATCACATTGGCTCCTACGAGAAGCATTCTCAACTTCACTATGGAATTCAAGGCGCGTGAACATCCGCTTCGTTATCCCTTCGCAGTTTGGGCATAAGAGCAGCTTGAATTGGACAACGATTTTGGGCGAAAAATCATCATTTCTGACGAGGCGTATTTTCATCTCGGCGGCGTACTTCAGCCGGCACGTTATTGTCGAGAAGCCAATACATCCAAAGAGACTGACAGTTTGATGCGGATTGTGGAGTGGTGGCATCATTGGACCATTTTTCTTCGAAAATGAGGTTTGGAAAAACGTTTCGGTCAACGATGGAAGTGATGGATGGTGAAGGACTAGCAAAGGCCTCGTAGGGGTAGCATCTGCCGACGGATGCTGGCCTGACAAAAAGCGAGTAAGAGCCTCTGCAGCCGAACATCTTGCAGCTCAGGTCTTCCACCTCCTTAAAAGGGAAATTACTGACGGAAGAGGCCGAATGGCGAGTACCCTGCGCCACCAAACAGGATTAGTGTCGGTTGGGGTATGGTCTAGCAAACCAAACCGTAAAACCACTGATTGCTCAGACACAGAAAACAGCCTCGGATAATAAAACGGAACGGATCTATGTTGACGACCCTATAAGAAAACAAAAAACAAACGAGGACCTTCGGTTCTGTACGTGGAATGTTAGGTCCCTAAACAGACCACGTGCGGCCTAACAACTTACGGACGCCCTAGACCGCTATAAAGCGGACATAGCCGCCATCCAGGAAATGCGATGGAATGGAGCCGGTAAAAAGCGGATGAAAAACTGCGACATTTACTACGGTGACTTCCTTAGGGAGAGAGGACAGAGACTATTTGGATGCGGATTTGTTGTTGGAGGTGGACCAAGACATAAAGTCCTAAGTTTCCAGTATGTGAGTGAACGCCTCATAACGATCCGCATCAAGGCAAATCTCTATAACATCAGCCTCATATGCGTCCATGCCCCCACGGAAGACAAGGATGACTCCATCAAAGATGATTTCTTTGATCTCCTAGACAAAACATATACCAAATGCCCCAGCTATGATACCAAAATCATACTAGGAGATTGTAACGCTAAGCTGGGTAAAGAAAGCATCCTTAAGCGGGTCATCGGCAAACATAGCCTACATGACACCACATCCGATAACGGACACAGGCTGATCGACCTTGCCACAGGGCGAAATCTTCTTGTAGCCAGCACACAATTTTCCCACCTCGATATACACAAAGGCACCTGGCGGTCGCCAGATCAATCAGTCACCAACCAGATTGACTACATCGCTATTGACGTCAGACACTCCTCCACTATTCTTGGTGTTCGCACTTTCCGAGGAGCGAACATCGGAGTAGAGTTAGACCACCAAGCTATGACGTCGGAAAGCTACTATCGCCGGAGATCGCTAGTGCCTTTGCCAACCGCGTCTTCCTTAAGCTCTCCGATACACCTCAATCCTCCACTCAGTCAGTAGAGCAACAATGGAGCCTGTCCAAAGAAGCCCTGAAGAGCACAGCAACGGAAGTGCTGGACCCTTAAGCTCCACCATGGCGAAACACCTGGTTCGATGACGAGTGTAGAAGGATTCATGCGGAAAAGCAGGAGGCATAGAAAGCCTCACTACACAAACCAGAGCGGCTCGTGAGCTCTACGAGCTTAAAAGAAGGGAGGAACATAAGCTTCTCAAGAGAAAAAAGAAAGAGCACGAGAAGCGGGCGATTGAAAACTTAGAGAGGTGCTATTGCAGGCACGACGTTCGAAGATTTTATCAGCGGATAAAACGAATGTCTCAAGGCTATAAAGCCCGAACGGAGACCTGTAAGGATGAGAACGGACACCTAGTAATAGAATGGCAGTCGATGCTGAGAATTTGGAAAAACCATTTCTGCAGACTGTATAACGGCGATGACAGCCACCATACCGCCGTCAGCCAGAATGATCCATTTTTTAACGACGAAGATCGCAGAGAATTCCGTCTCCCTGACCTCGACGAAGTTGAGATTGCCATGTCGAAACTCAAGTCGAATAAAGCTGCTGGCGCAGAAAGACTGTCCGATGAGCTCTTCAAAGTGGCTGGGGGTGAGCTGTTTAGGAGAATGCACCGGCTCATCTATAAGATATGGTCAGAGTAAAGCATGCCCGAGGAATGGAGTCTCAGCATTGTTCCACAAAAAAGGAGATCCCTTGGACTACGCCAACTGTAGAGGAATAAGTCTCCTTAATGTCGCATTCAAGATCTTCGCTGCCGTTTTGTGTGAATGCCTGAAGCCATTCGTAAACAAGCTGATAGGTCCTTATCAGTGTGGCTTCAGGCCAGGGAAGTCCACCATCGATCAAATCTTCATACTACGGCAGATCCTGGAGAAAATAAAATGAATTTCAAGTCGATACGCACCATCTATTCGTCGACTTCCAGGCCGCATACGACAGCGTAATTAGAGACGAGCTATATAACGCCATGTTTATTTTTGACATCTCTGCTGAGCTCGCCAGACTATGCAGGCTGACCCTGGAAAATGCTCGATGCTCCATCCGAATCGGTGCAGAACTGACCGATAGTTTCGAAGTCAAGAAAGGATTTAGACAGGGCGGTGCGTTGTCGTGTGCTTTTTTTAACATCATATTAGATATGATTGTGCAAAAATCACAGGCCAATACAACTCCTTGCATACGCCGACGACATTGACATAATAGGTAGATCGCAGCGAGATGTCAATGAGGCGTTTGCGAGTATTGAGATGGAGGCGCCAAAAATTGGTTTGGCAGTTAATGAGGGTAAGACGAAATATCTGCTGTCATCGAAAAAGGACATTTACCACCGACGTCTTGGAGAGAACGTGCATATTGGCAGATATAAGTTCGAGGTAGTTAAGGACTTCATATACCTCGGCACCGCAGTGACTTGGAACAACGACACCAGTTTCGAAATCAAACGCAGATCGAGAGTGTGATGAGTTGAACTTATTCAGCACTAGAGCTTCAAGGGATTTGGTAACATATGTATGTACATCAGAAAGATTCCAGTCAGTTGGTTGTCCTCTCTTGCCAGCATCGCATTGTAAGTAGAAACTGTGCCATATAATAAATAATCTTTGAAGTGCAATTCGGTGTATCACTTGAGTTATCACAGTGGCGACGAGGATTAAAAAGTAAATAAATATATTTCTTAAATTGCTTAAGTTCGTCTCATTAAAAGTAACATGTCGGTTATCGGGTCAGTGCAAAAATTTGATTTTAACCAAAATGATTGGCATATATTTGAAGCCCAGTTAGAACAGTTTTTCATTGCTAACGACGTTAGTGGGGAAGTGAAGAAAAAAGCAATTTTAATCAACGCGCTTTCAGAAGAATCATACAAATTGGTCAACAATTTAATTCATCCCGTTAAAATGGAAACGGCTACGTATGCAGTGCTTATTAAAGCTCTCAGTGATCACCTTAAGCCTACAATTTCTGGGTTCGCAGAACGGTACAAATTCTATGCTGCAGTTAAAGATCATCACGAAACAGTAAGCCAATGGGCAGCACGAGTGCGAGCGCTCTCCATAAGTTGCGAGTTTGGCGATGAGCTTAATTCAGCGCTTCGCGATAAGTTTGTGATGGGTCTGCAGAAGGGAGCGGCAAAGGATAAGCTGTTTTTGGAAAGCGTAGACACACTGACGTTTGACAAAGCAGTGGAAATTGCGAATGCGGTGGAATGTGTCAAGCATCAGTACGAGCTTGACGTAGTTGTCAAACAAGAACCAAGTTCATCTGATAGCATTTATCGAGTGGGGGAGGCGAGACAGAAGAGCAGCAGTGGACAAGGCGTGACGAAACAATCGCAGCAACAGCAACAGCCTCTTGGACAGTATCAACAAGGCGATAGTAACAGCTATAATAGCAGTAAGTGTGCAATTTGCGGATGGTCAAATCATGAGGAAAGCTCATGCCGATTTAGGAACTATCGATGTAAGCGGTGTAAACAAATAGGACATTTGCAACGAGTGTGTCCAAGTAAATTTTATAATTCTAATACTCGTAATTATCAGCATGATTTCAAATATATTGACAGTTTTGACTTATCATTGTATAATATCCTATGTCCCACACTAGAGGCAAATGAACCAATCAAAATAAAAGTTCGCATGAATAGTATTCCTATAACTATGGAAATAGACACAGGTGCTTCAATTTCGGCGATGTCGTTAGAAACGTTTCGCGATTATTTTGACTTGCATGCATTAGAAAAAACTAATTTACTTTTTAATAATTATAATGGCACAAAAATTAAACCTGTTGGTGTTTGTGTAATGGATGTTTTATACAATAATATGTGCAAAAAGATTGAGGTTTTTGTTGTCGATAATGGCGGCCCACCATTACTAGGTCGAAATTTTTTAAATGAATTTGGTATTAAATTTACTAACTTAAATTACGTGGAAAATAATATTTTACCAGAAGTGCATGCAATTACTAAAAAGTTTAGTACCTTGTTTGATGGCAAATTAGGTAAATTTAATAAAACCAGAGTATCACTGCAGGTAAAAGAGAACAGTAAACCTAAATTTTTCAAGCCACGTCAAATTCCTCTTGCATTGAAAGAAAAGGTAGAAAGTGAGATTGATAAGCTAGTTGGACTAGGTGTATTAGAACCAGTAAAGTTTAGTGAGTGGGGAACTCCTATCGTTCCTATTTTGAAAAAGTCTGGTGAAGTGCGTATTTGTGGTGATTTTAAGATCACCGTCAACCCGCAGTTACTCATTGATAAATATCCTTTACCAAGAATTGAAGAATTATTTGCACAGCTGCATGGTGGGGAAGAATTTACAAAATTAGATTTATCAATGGCATACCAGCAGTTGGTTCTGGACAATGAGTCTAGGAAGTTATCCACAATTTCGACAACAAAAGGACTATTTCGATATACTCGTTTAGTATATGGGTTAGCGTCAGCTCCAGCGATTTTTCAAAAAATTATGGATAGGTTGCTGATAGGCATAAAAGGGGTAGTGGTATTTTTAGATGACGTGTTGATAACAGCTCCAAATAGGAAAGAGCATGTGGAAAAGGTTGAGCATGTTCTTACAATCTTAAAAGACGCTGGACTTAAGTTAAATAAAGAAAAATGCACGTTCCTAGCTAAGTCAATTAGTTATTTAGGTCATGTGATCGATAAGTCTGGATTAAGAACGTGCCCAAAAAAGATTAAAATTATTCAAGGTATGCAAGACCCCACTTGTTTGAAGGAACTTCAATCTTTTCTTGGGATAATTAATTTTTATAGGAAGTTTTTACCTAATATAACAACACTTTGCACACCATTATATGATCTCTTGAAAAAGACCGCGAAATTCGAGTGGACGAATGTGCATTCTGAAGCGATCGATCGAATTAAAAAAGAAATTACATCCGAAAGAGCCTTAGCGCATTTTAACCCAAAGCTGGTTGTTAAGCTTACGGTGGATGCAAGTCCAGTGGGATTAGGCGCCGTTTTATCCCAAGTGTATGAAAATGGTATGGAAAGACCAATAGAGTTTGCGTCTCGAAAGTTGTCCGAGGCTGAACGGAAATACTCTCAGTTAGATAGGGAAGCTATAGCGATTTTATTCGGGGTAAAACATTTTCATCACTACTTGTATGGTAGAGAATTTACGTTAGTAACCGATAACAAGCCGCTAATGCACATTTTAGGTTCAAAAAAGGGTATACCACAGATGGCAGCTAATCGTCTACAACGAATTGCACTAATTTTAGCAGGGTATACATTTAAAATTGAATGCATTCGGTCAGATGTAAATGTGGCCGATTACTTTTCTCGATATCCAAACGAAGAAGGCGAACCTTCAGACACCCAAGTAGGTGATGCGAGCTCTTCCTACATAAATTATGTTAAGGAAGTCAGCAGTTTGCCCATTACAGCACAAACTGTTGAAAGAGAATCAAAAAACGATTTTTTGATATCAAGGGTTATAAAATGTACGCAAGCGGAGTGGGAGATGGATCAGGTAGATATGGAACTAAGGCCATATTTTTTAAGGCGACATGAGTTAAGCGTAGAAAATGGTTGTTTGTTTTGGGGTTACCGCATAATAATTCCTGCATCACTACAACCTGCTGTATTAGCGGAATTGCACAAAACTCATATGGGTATAGCTAAGATGAAGGCAATGGCCAGAAGTTATTGTTGGTGGCCAAAGCTGGATAGCGACTTAGAATCTATAGCTAAATCTTGTGATCAATGCCTGGCAACCAGATCTGATCCCCCGAAAGGAAAACTTATTTGTTGGGAATGGCCTGAAGAACCCTGGGCTCGCGTTCACATAGATTTCTTGGGGCCAATATTTAAGAGATGGTTTCTGATCGTGGTGGATAGCCATAGTAAGTGGCCAGAATGTTTGGATATGGGCACTAACACAACCAGTAGGGCGACCATAGAAAAACTGAGACAAATATTTTCACGTTTCGGTGTACCAAGAACATTAGTTTCCGATAATGGTACCGCATTTGTATCAAATGAATTCGAATATTTTTTAAAAGTAAATGGCATTAAACATCTAACAACGCCAGTAGGAAACCCGGCTACAAACGGGCAAGCTGAAAACTTTGTTAAAACGGTTAAGAATGCATTAAAAAGAGCATTAGGAGCGGATGAAAAACTGGAAATACAAACCGCGTTAAACTCATTTCTATTAGATTATAGAAATACTATTCATGCGAGCACAGGTGTATCTCCAGCTGAATTAATGTTAGGAAGAAAATTACGAACTAGATTAGACTTACTTAATCCTAAGCGAAGCATGCAAATTGATCTAAGTAAAATTAAAACAACGATTGAAAAACAACAAAAAATCCAAAAACAAAATTATAAATCTAAAACAAGAAAAGCGTTTAAAATTAATGAAATTGTAATGGTAAGAGATTATTGTAAGGCTAATAATGTAATTTGGACCAAAGGGAAAATTGTAAAACGATTAGGCTTACAAAATTATTTAGTACAAGTTCTTGAATCTAACAAGACATGGAAGAGACATTTAAATCAAATAATAAGTGTTTGCGAAAAGAAAAATGCTAATAAATATATTCCTACAACCTTATATGATAAGCATGATAACGCAATTGTAAACATGTCAAAACCTATTGAATCTAAGCTAGACCCTAATTCCGAAAAGAGAAATGTAGATCAGGAAACCGCTCATATAAAAAATTCTGAAGTTGTTAATCAAAATCATAATGTAAATAAAGGAAGTATATCTGAACATGTAATGAAAAAGCGGTATAACTTAAGGAGTCGGAATAATAGTTCATAGTTTATTAACATTTTTATACAGCAATGTTAAAGTAAATTTATAAAGAACAACCAACTGAAGGGGGATATTGTGATGAGTTGAACTTATTCAGCACTAGAGCTTCAAGGGATTTGGTAACATATGTATGTACATCAGAAAGATTCCAGTCAGTTGGTTGTCCTCTCTTGCCAGCATCGCATTGTAAGTAGAAACTGTGCCATATAATAAATAATCTTTGAAGTGCAATTCGGTTATCACAGAGAGAAAGATTTCGCGTTCGATTTTCGATCCCATAAACACAGAGGAGGGTTGGAGGAGAAGATTCAATCACGAACTGTACGGGTTGTACAGCGACATGAGTCTGGTCAGGCGTCTACGGATCCAACGCCTAAGATGGCTAGGCCATGTAGAGCGAATGGACACCACAGCTCCAGCCCGAAGAGTCTTTGAATCCAACCCCGAGTGACGAAGAAATAGAGGACGGCCGCACCTAAAGTGACGCGCACAGGTGGAAAGGGACCTCAAGCAACTGGGCGTGCGGCATTGGAAAAGACTAGCGAAAGATCGTGCTAGGTGGAGAGGCATGTTGGTTGAGGCCCAGGTTCACCCCGAACTGTAGCGCCCGTTAAGTAAGTAAGTAAGCAACGATGGACGTTACAGAGTCATGTAAATTGACTTTTTTTTTGACTGAAAGATATGTATTCGGACGACCTCTGGTTAACGCAGGATGGCGCGCCATGCCACACAGCCCATGGCACAATCAATCTTTTGCGCACCAAATTTCCAAATCGTATTATCAGCCGTCTTGGCGATGTCAATTGGCCGCTTCGGCGCTGCTATTTGACCCCTTTGGAATTGTTTGTGGGGAACCGTGAAGGACCGATGTTATGCCAACAATCCGGAAACGATTCAAGCACTTGAGGCCAATATCATCCAAACAATCCGTGAGCTACAGCCCGAAACCATTAACAAGGTCTTGGAAAATTGGGGTGAGGGAATGCGCTACTGCGAAGACAGCCGAGGCAGTCGCTTAAACGACGTTGTATTTCATTATTAATGGGAATGTTTGTTCTTAGGGACTAATGAAGCCAAGATACATGGAAAAAATTTAATTTTCTTCATTTTATATCATGTCCATCTTCCTCGGACTGAGTGAAGTCCCTCATGCTTTAGATTCTCCTTAGGGATAAAAGCAATTTGTGTGCAAGCAATAAATCATGTGCTTTGCTAGACACATTAAAGACAAACTCGTCAATGGCGGTTGTGTAGCCCACGGCACACCAAGACGGAATCTCTAGCTGAAAGTCAGTGTTGGTAAGCCCATTGGAACTTAATGAATTTAGTTTTCAAAGAGCTGTCGAGCGTAGGTATGTAGATGTAGGTGGATCGATATTAGCCACACAACCGCATGACTGTTATTGCAAGTGCATCACTTTCTCTGGCTATATAGAGGAATTCAAATTGGAAATATTAACGACAAGTCATCATACTTAAAGGGCGGCCTTTTCATCTGTAGACTTGTTGAACGGGAGATTACGTGGTGATATAGGTGGCATTTTTGGAAGATTCGCTTGACCTGATGGCTTCTTTAGACAACGGTCTAATAGTCAGATGTCTCCATTTTAATTGAATATTTATGTGAGTGCGTTATCCAATATTTACATTTTTTTATTATTTCTTCTAGAATCCTGATGGACAGGAATGTTCAGAGACGCAAAAAGAGCCATCACCATGGTGGCGAGTTGATCTTTTAACTCCTCAGGCTGTACGGGTGGTGAGAATTACAACAAGAGGATGTTGTGGGCATCAACCACTGCAGGATCTCGAAATCAGAGTTGGCAATAGTAGTGCCGATCTTCAAAGAAATCCGCTTTGTGCATGGTATCCCGGTACTTTAGACGAGGGCATAACGAAGGCATTTACTTGTGCCCGTCCACTTGTCGGGCAGTTTGTTGCTATACAACTTGTTGGAGTAGAAGGCAGTTTAAGCCTATGCGAGGTAGAAGTATTTACAAATGAGGAGTTTTCTATCGAAAGATGTGTGAGTCCGAAATTGAGTGTGGATGCTGTTCTTTCAACTTTTGCGAAGACGTGTTACGAGTTTCACGTCACGCGAGGCGAGAGTTTCGAGAAAGCTCAACAAATGTGCAAATCAACAGGTAAATATTGATTTCTTCAAATATTGTCCTTCTGCTCGATTGCTAAAGATGTAGGCAAATATCTTGTTCCATCGAACAGGCGGGGACCTTGTGCATGATTTTCGTGGTCCAGCGAAAGATTATATCTTAACAGAGTTAGAACGTCGAAAGGCAGATTTGAAAACGCAGCTTGTTTGGATTGGAGCGCAAAAAGAACCGGGAATCACATCACGAACGTGGAAATGGGTGAATGGTAATTGCAAACAATTCTTCTTCTTCTTTTTTCTAAGGTCTATTGTATTTATACTTTAGGTGAAGTTGTTGTTAAACCAGCATGGGGTAAGGATCAGCCAAACAACTATAACGGGGAACAGAATTGTGTTGTCTTGGATGGAGGTCGAAACTGGCTTTGGAACGATGTTGGCTGCAACTTGGACTACCTGCACTTCGTTTGCCAACATTGTGAGAGACAAAAGTGGTAACATGTTCTTTTTAATAAAAAAATACATTTCCAGCTCCCCTGTCATGTGGCTCACCCGATTCATTGCAAAATACAACTGTGGTGGGGAAAAACTTCACTACGGGCAATGAAATCGAGTATACTTGTCCTAAAGGTCATGCGCTGATAGGCGAAACAACGCGGAGATGCCTTAATGATGGCACGTGGAGTGGAAAAGCTCCAACTTGTAAATGTGAGTTTCCGAAAGGGTTCATTATATAATATGTTGATTGACGTACCAAAAGTACGTTCTATCTGCACAGATTTTCTGTTAGGCATATGAATATTTGGGCAAAGTACTTGTAGCCTTTAGTCTATAGTAGTAGTAGTAGTCTAATCTGGAAAAATCAGCTGAGCCCAAACCACCATATGACAAGATTGACAAGATTAATAGGCGGCTAGGAATGTGTCTGATTCCAGGACGTATAAATGCGTGATAACGGCTTGCTTGGAAGACCCAACTTGGTCTAGACCATAAACTTGAAGCTTGAACTTACACAAGTAGTCTACTCTTTCATAGGACTTCAAGCATTGTTGTGATTTAGGGTAATTAATGTGCAGATTGTCTTCAAACGTAAGCCTATGTTGCTTTCTTTGCCACATTTGTAAGGAAAATACCGTTCCGTGTGAATAAAGGGCAACGCTGCTGCCGAGCACGGCTCACTCGACGGTCGATGGCGGCACACTGCTGTCAGGGGTGAAATTCGATGGGAGGATCAGGGATTATGAATTAGATGGCAATCCTATGGCTATGGTAGGCTTATTAACAGATTGTACCTACAAACGCTTTGCGGTTTGACGGTGTCTTGACTATGTCATTCAGCCTTGTTCCGACGTCTTGACTCTACACATTGACGTCTTGAGACTAACACAATGATAAGTCAAACGCGTCGCTTTTAAACGAGAAAAACATGTATAGCATCGGTGTATTACAAAAGCACCAACCAACCCATGCGAGGATCACAAGGCAGACGTACGAAGGTTTTCCATCTCTTTATTTATCTCTGGGCAGGATCACACCAGACAGGGGTGTCGAGTGCTCACATCTGTGGCAGGGACGAGAACGCTTACACATTTAACACTTTTTTGGTCGACACTGTATATCGACAAACTGTAGTTGTTTTGGAATGAGCTAACACCAAGATGTTATGCTCCAAGGTAGAAGATGTAAACTTTGAGCAACATGCTGAGGCGAAAACTTTCACAGTCTCAGCTCGTCAAACATCAGGTTTGCTAGTCACGTGGCTTGTAGAAACACTTTCTCGCAACTAAACAAAATATCGGTTGGGCTTCCTTCGTGCTTTATACTTGGGAATTAGACGGAATCAAGTAATTGAATAAACTTAACCAACATTTCAGAGGCGAACAATTCTGCTAAGTGGACTTATCGTATGAAAGTTACGAGTACGCTGAAGGTTGGTGTTTGGCCGAGGCGCGATGAGGCGCTTATGACTTACAACAGTGAGTTAGTTGCAAAATGTTAAATGGATGTGAAGGGCTGTCTGTTTGTCTCAAGATCTTATACGTTAATAAATTGTTCAGCAATATTCACGACCTCCTGCATTTCCTATTAACTTTTTATTACCATCCTTCTTCTTCTTCTTCTTCTTAGTGGGCGCTACAGTCCGGGGTGAACCTGGGCCTCAACCAACATGCCCCTCCATCTAGCACGATCTTTCGCTAGCCATTTCCATTGCCGCACACCCAGTTGGCAGAGGTCCCCTTCCACCTGTGTGCGCCATTTTAAGTGCGGCCGTTCTCTGCTTCTTCGTCCCTCTGGGTTGGATTCAAAGACTCTCCGGGCTGGAGCTGTGGTATCTATTCGCTCTACATGGCCCAGCCATCTTAGGCGTTGAATACGTAGACGCGTGAAGTTCGTGGTTGAATCTTCTCCTCCATACCCCGTCTGCGTTTATAGGCCCAAAAATCACGCGCAAAATCTTTCTCTCGAACCGACCAAGGGCTTCCTCATCCGCTTTTGATAGTGTCCATGCTTCTGCGCCGTACAACAGGACCGGGGTGATAAGGGTCTTATATAGAGTCAACTTAGTCGTTCGGGAGAGGGCTCTATTACTCAGTTGCTTCCTGAGCCCAAAGAAACAGCGATTGGCAAGAGTGATTCTGCGTTTGATTTCGGAACTGATGTCGTTGTTCCAGGTCACTGCGGAGCCAAGGTAGACGAAGTCCTTAACTATCTCGAACTTATATCTGCCTATACAAACGTTCTGGCCAAGACGTCGGTGGTGAGCGTCCTTTTTTGATGACAGCATATATTTAGTTCTGCCCTCGTTTACCGTCAAACCAATTTTCACCGCCTCCATCTCAATACTCGCAAACGCCTCATTGACATCTCGCTGCGATCTACTTATTATGTCAATATCGTCGGCGTATGCAAGGAGTTGCGAGGATTTGAAATAGATTATACCTCTTGTATTGGTCAGTGATTTTCGCACAATCATTTCCAATAGGATGTTGAAGAAATCACACGACAGCGCATCGCCCTGCCTAATTCTTTTTTTGATATCAAAACTATCGGTAAGGTGTTCACCGATTCGGATGGAGCAGCGAGCAGTCTCTAAAGTCATCCTGCATAGCCTGATGAGTTCAGCAGGTATGTCAAAAGTAGACATAGCGTTGTATAGCTCGTCTCAAATTACGCTGTCGTATGCGGCTTTGAAGTCGACAAATAGGTGGTGAGTGTCGACTTGAAATTCATTGGTTTTTTCCAGGATCTGCCGTAGTGTGAAGATTTGGTCGATGGTGGACTTCCCTGGCCTGAATCCGCACTGATGAGGACCAATCAGCTTATTTACAAAAGGCTTCAGGCGTTCACACAAAATGGCAGAGAAGATTTTGTAGGCGATGCTAAGGAGACTTATTCCTCTATAGTTGGCGCAATCAGAGGGGTCTCCTTTCTTGTGGATCGGCATAGGATGCTGAGACTCCATTCCTCGGGCATGCTTACCTCTAACCATATCTTACGGATGAGCTGGTGCATGCCCCCAACCAGATCATCCCCAGCTGCCTTAAGGAGCTCAGCAGACAGTCCGTCGGCGCCAGCAGCTTTGTTCGACTTGAGCTTCGATATGGCAATCTTAACTTCGTCGAGGTCAGGGGGACAGAATTCTCTGCGGTCTCCGTCGATTAGAAATGGATCATTCTGCTTGACAGCGGTATATTGACTAACATCGCCGTTATACAGTCTGCAGAAGTGGTTTTTCCGTATTCTCAGCACCGACTGCGGTTCTACTACTAGGTGTCCGTTCTCATCCCTGCTGGCTTCCGTTCTGGCTTTATAACCTTGGCATGTTCGCTTTATCTGTTGATAAAACTTTCGAACGTCACGCCTGCAGTTACACCTCTCCAAATCCTCAATTGCGCTCTTCTCGTGCTCTTTCTTCTTTTTCTAAGAAGCTTATACTCCCTTCTTTTTAACTCGTAGAGCTCACGAGCTGCTCTTGTTCTTTTATGCAGCGAGGCCTTATGTGCATCCTGCTTCGCTGTATGAATCCTCCTGCACTCGTCATCGAACCAGGTGTTTCTTCGTGGTGGAGCCTTGAAACCCAAAACTTCGGATGCAGAGCTTTTCAGGGCTTGTTTGCAAAGGCTCCACTGCTGTTCTATTGATAGTGTGGAGGATTCAGGTGTATTGGAGAGCTTAACGGAAACGCGATCGGTAAAAGCACGACCGGTTTCTGGCGATAGTAGCTTTCCGACGTCATAACCTTGTATTCTTACTCTACTCCGCTGCGCTTGTGATATCCGTAGGCGCATCTTGGCTACAACAAGATAGTGGTCCGAGTCGATGTTAGCCCCTCGGAAAGATCGAACAAAAATCAAGAATAGTGGAGGAGTGTCTGACTTCGATCGCGATGTGATCAATCTGGTTGGTGGTCGATTGATCAAAAGACCGCTAGGTGCCTTTGTGTATATCGTGGTGCGGGAAGCGCGTGCTGACTAGAAGGAGATTTCGCCCCGTAGCAAGATCAATCGGCCTGTGTCCGTTATCGGATGTGGTGTCGTGTAGGCTATATTTGCCGTAGGCTATATGACTCGTTCAAAGATGCTTTCTTTACCCAGCTTAGCATTGAAGTCTCCTGGTACAATTTTGATGTCATAGCTGGGATATTGGGCATACGTTCTGTCTAGGAGGTCGTAGAACTCATCTTTGGCGGGGTCATCCTTGTCTTCCGTGGGGGCGTGGACGCAGATCAGGCTGATGTTTAAAAATGTAGCCTTGATACGGATTGTTATGAGGCGTTCGCTCACATGCCGAAAGCTTAGGACTTTTTGCCTTAGTCCACCTTGAACAACAAGTCCGCATTCAAACAATCGTTGCCCTCTGTCCCTATAGCAGTCGATGTAGTAAATAAAGCAGTTTTTCATCTGCTTTATACCCGGTCCATTCCATCGCATTTCCTGGATGGCGGTGATGTCCGCTTTATAGCGGTCTAGGGCGTCGCAAGTTGTTCGGCTGCACGTGGCCTGTTTAGGGACCTAACATTCCACGTACAAAGCCGAAGATCATTGTCCTTTTTTCGTTTTTTGCAAGGGTCGTCAACATAAATCCGGTCCGTTATATCCGAGGCTTGTGGTTGTTTCGGAGTTTGTGTTTTCTTACGGTTGCGGCTTACTAGGCCGTATTCCAACCGACTAATCCTGTTTTTTGGCGCAGGAGGCTCGCCATTCGCCCTTCCCCGTCTGCGATTTCCATAGGAAATCTCCAGATGGCACCACGAGGAGGTGGGGATAGGACTTACTAACAGTGCCGCAAGATGTTCGACTGCGGTAGCTCTTCTCGCTTTTTAGCAGGCCAGCATCCGTCGGATAGATGCTACCCCTACGAGGCCTTTGTTAGTCCTTTGCCATCCCATATTACCATCCATTTACTTTAATCTGACCTAATTTCGGATGGTTTCCTAAATTCTTTCAATCACCATCAAGGCCCACATGTATCGGGGACCATATTTCAGGATGTGTTACGTTTCTATAGACATTTTTTTATCATATTGTCACTTCAAAGCTCTGAAAAGATATACAACATTTCCTAATATATTTTTAGTTATTGCCGTGGGAAATATCGGAGATGCAGAAAACGTTGACAAGACTGACACTACACTGCTAAGTTTAGACTCTACAGAGAAGTGTTTTTCTTATTCACATATCCAAGCTATCAAGCTTTTATCACTTTGGGTGCCTGTCATCTTTTATTGCTCAGAAATTAATTGAGGAAATGGTCATGGCCATAAAAATTAGCACATGCATTCATTTGCAATACATATTTTAGGAACGCTTTATGCATTTATAAAAAGCCTTGTTAAAATGAATTAGACATGCGGACTTGAAGGCGGATATCATACTCGTACATACATTTTTGTTTCATATTTTTCCTTTCAAATATTCCATCTATTCTTTAATGGAGTAGTGGAGTAAAAGAGTAGTGTTTTGTAGATTTATGTTTACATTTTGCATATTTATTGGAATAGATGTGGATTGTGGACCATTGGACGAAGTGGAGCACGGTGCCATACTTTTGTCGGAAAACAAAACATACTTTGGAGTTCAAGCAACGTACAGCTGCCACGAAAACTATACATTGATCGGAAATGAGAATCGGACATGTGGAATAAGCGGTTGGACTGGGAAAAAGCCGGAGTGTTTGGTTGATTGGTGTCCGGAGCCACCGGAGATAGCAGGTGGTCGTGTAACCGTCACCGACAAACGAGCGGGATCCACTGCTACTTATCAGTGTGAGCCGGGCTATGTTTTAATGGGAGAACCTGTAATGTTTCCAAAATGTTTACTTTAATACAATACAACATATGGTAGTACTTTTTTAGATCATATCATGCGGACTTGGAGGCGAATGGTCTAACAAACCACCGTCGTGTCGCTTTGTTGATTGTGGAGCTCCAGGTCGACCAGATCGGGGATCTGTATTCCTTATAAACTCTTCGACAACGGTAGGTGCAATGGTAAAGTATGAATGCGAGGATGACTACTGGCTTGTGGGATTGTCCGACTTGTATTGCACAAAGGAAGGAAAATGGTCGGGCGACGCGCCTATATGCGAACTTATTACTTGTGATACGCCACATGTGCCATCCGGATCATATGTTGTTGGATATGATTACAATGTACATTCAACAATTCAATATCACTGTGATCCCGGTCATGTGCTGAGAGGTAATCCTGTGCTTGAGTGCATGGACAATGGCGAGTGGAACCTAGAAGCACCGTATTGTGAATGTGGGTTTGACTTTTTCTTAATAAATACTTCTTTCATTTAAAGACTTTCTTCCAGATATCGACTGTGGTCCAATTACACCCATTCTTCATGGAAGTCATAAATATGTGCAAAATACAACTTATGTAGGTTCGGAAGTAACATTTACTTGTGCACCATCGCATAAGCTCACCGGAGTTTCGAAGCGTACGTGTACAGAGTCTGGTGTCTGGAACGATGCATCTCCAAAGTGCGAAGGTGAGCGTTTTTAAATTCTGCGTTTACTTGAGCTTCCAACCACATTCCCTTCATTCGAACCGATATTACTAACTAAACCAAAATATCCTATTAATTCTCTTTATTGATTTGATGCAATTGGGCTTAACTATTTATTTATATGTAACATACTCATGTCCGTTTACTGAAACGCATGTCGAACGACAACTGATCCTCCAAAACGGTTGTGCATCCTTCAACAGATGCTTTCCATGGTTTTTGTTGACGAGTGCTCCCATCTTCAGGTTAGGATCGCAAACATCTTTAGACCATGCTCGTAATTAATCTTACCAATCTCATCTCGAAACAGTTAATAGCCTTTTTACGTCCTATGAAATCTGTCATAAGGAAATTTAATTTTTCAAAAGAGGGCTGTCCGAATTGGATATTTGCCTCCGGTCAATTTAACAGAAATTGTTAATTATAAAGGTTAAGGTCGAAGGTCATCGCCTTTTAAGCCTATCGGTAAGGAGAACACCTTTGGCGGAATGATCGGAAAGCACAGCCTCCACGATACAACAACGGTTTCCGACTCACGGACTTTGCGACAGGTTCTAATGCGGTGATATGTAGCACAAGATTTCCCCGCAGGCGAATCCATACAGCAACCTGGCGATCTCCGGATGGTCGAACCGCCAACCAAATCGACCATGTGCTCATTGACGCAAGACACTCGTCAAACATCCTGGACGTGCGAACATTCAGGGAGGCAAACGTCGACTCTGACCATTTCCTCGTAGCAGCAAGATTCAGAATTTTCGGCGCTGCAGCGAAAAACCAAGGAAGCGCGAGAGGAGTACCAAGCCGGGAGAAGGGAGGAGAAAAAATTGCTACAACTAAAGAAAGGTATCTTGGCATCCTCCCATCTCATGGATATCGAGGTGTCTAGGGACAAACATAAAATACGGGTATTTTATGAGAACGTTAAAAGCCCTGCAGGATGCTTTATGAGAGGTTCTTCGAAACTGCGAAGGTAATCTTGGCACCGACCAGGAGCTGCTTAACGGCCTGACCAAGAGAGAGAGAAGTAGGGACTGAGGAAATCCCAACTCCAGCCGCTGAAGTAGTCCTCTCACCCGCATCGAACGGGTCGGCACAGTTATTCAAAAGCTGAAGAACAATAAGGCTGCAGGCTCAGATGGCTTGTCATCAGAGCTCTTCAAGGTTGGCGGCGGTGTTCTGGTAGGGATCATCCACCAGATACAAGATCTGGTCCCCAGATCCTGTCCAGCGTACTGTGTGAACATCTAAAGCCCTTCCGATCCGGCAAATCCTATACACACCTCTTTATCGACCTTAAAGCCGCATATGAAAGCATTCATGGCCGAATTCGGAATCTCATGAAAATTTATCCGGCTGTGTCGCGAGTAATATACTTAAGTAATATAATCATAAGAATTTATGAAGTTATCAGCGGAATGGCAGAACTCGAGATCAGAACGGAAATGCTTACGTAGTGTCTGTTCTCACGCTCGCGAACGATTCGCGAACGTGCAAACATGCACACAAGTGGAGTTAAATTCCAAGCGTCTCAGGTTTATCTGTTTTCCTGCTATGCGTGCTGATGCTTCTCGTAGAACAATAAAATAGTCAGTTCTATCGCAGAACCAAAACGAACAACGTCGTTTTATTTATAATTGGCGCAGTCGCTACGATACGGATAAAATCGTGCTAATTTTTCTTTGCAATTATTAATTAATATATTAGAAAAACAGCTATCGAAACAAGTACAGTGCATGTGTATATGTAAATAACAAAGTGCGAAAAACAAAAAAAAAAAAAAAAACAAAAACCAAAAGAAAAATAAAAGCTAAGAGAAAAATTCAAATTCAAAAAAAAATTTAATAAATTTAATAAATCAGTTTGTATGGTTCTGAAAGTGCCGAAAAAGTACATATTCGAATAACTAAATAAACGACAGTGCACAAAAATAATAAAGTGTGAAAAAACCAAAAAAAAAAAAAGAAAGTTCGCAAGCAAAAATTATTCAGTGTCACTGGTATGGATCATCTAAAAGTGCTGTAAGTACCTGACAAGTGATCCTTTATATATTTCCCATCTAATTACCCTGTTAATTATCAAATCCGAATTATCAAAAAAAAAAAATAGGAAAAATACGCAAACTAACAAAAAGAAAAGCAATATGTCGGTGCAACAATTCTTGAAAGTTCATGCCGACACCATCCCCGAATTCGATGGTGATGTGAACGAACTTAATTTGTTCATTGAAGCAATCGATTCGATAGGTCAATATTTTTTTGATACAACGGATGCCAATTCGTATCAAAATGAAATGATAAAGAGGACTATCCTTACCAAACTTAAAGGTTCAGCTAGGGAAGTTATCAATATTAGTGGCTCGAATAGCATTACAGACATTCGGTCTGAATTAATAAAAAATTTTAGCGATCAACGTAATGAATTTTGCTTATCGTTAGATTTGAATAACATTAGGCAAAGAGAAAGTGAAACCCCTTATGAATTTCACGATAGGATTAGGAAGGTGTTGAATACGATTTCAAATTATCTTTCGTTACACGAAAAATCAGTGAGTGTTCGAAAGATAAAATTGGAAATGTATACTGAACAATCGCTTAAGGTTTTTCTAGCTGGTCTGAGGTACCCATACGGTATTATGGTTCGTTGTAAGGAACCGAAAACTATGGCAGAGGCTATTAATTTTATAAAAAAAGAAGATAATATTCGATATCTTCAAAACCAACAGAACTCAGGACAGCAATCAAAAAAAAATTCTAAGCATCTGAATAAGCAGCAAACGAATAGACCTCAACAAAATTATCCCACTAATTTCTCCCAGAAGAACCAGCAATTTCCATCCTATAATAATACCTCAAGCTTTCAGCCACGACATAATAACTTTTCCCATATTCCACAAAATAGCAATTTCTTTAGGAGCAATCCTCAAAATCAAATATTTGGTGGAAGGCAACATTTTTGGAGAAATAACCCAAATGCTTTCAAACCAGTGCCAATGAGCACAACTCAATTGTCTTCCACACGAAAAAGTCAACCTATACCAATGAGCACTTCTACCATTAGAACACCAAATAATCAAGAGACATATTGCATTGAGTACAACAATTCTAATCCAAATCTTGGATCTGATTTAGAATATTGTGAATCCAATCCAAATTTTTGCATATCGCCTCAAAAAAATCCAACAACCTAGTTATTGATTTGAATAATTTTGATAAGTACCGTAGACTTTCTTACATTGCAGTGGAAAATCCCCCTCTAAAGCTATTAATTGACACAGGTGCAACAAAATCTTTTCTTGACCCTCTAATAGTTGACAAATTTTTCCCTGATTATAAAAAATATGAACCATTTGTAGTTACGACTTCGTTTGCATCTTCGAGTCACAATTTTTCAATAAATATCCCCGCATTTGAAGAACTTAATATCGAAAAAAACTTAAAATTCTACGTTTATAAATTTCATAATATTTTCGATGGATTAATAGGACTAGATCTGATTCAATCCTTGAACGTAAATCTAGATTTTCCAAACTCACAATTCATCACTCCTAATACTATTATACCTATAAGATACTTTCAGTCAAATCCGAACATGCTTGTGGAGAAAATTATTCATGGTGAAACAATCTCTTCGATTCGTTTACCTGTTACCGTTAACTCAGGAGATATATTAGTACCTGAACAAACTATCCAAAACTGTGTAGTCCCAGAGACTGTTACTAAAGCTGTTGATGGTTGGGCTAACGTGGAAGTTATAAATAAATCTGACCAAGATACAAATTTTACTTTGCTCTATCCTATTAAATCCCTTCCAATAGAAAAAGATTTCGAACTTTATCAAATGACTCTTTCGGAATCACATTCAGCAACAAATTCTTCTGAAATTATTTCCCGTTTAAGAACCGATCATATGAACGAGGAAGAGAAATCGAAAATGATTGCCTTATGTTCAAAATATTCGGATATATTTTACACAGAGGGAACTCCCCTTACATTCACTAATCGAATCAAGCATAGAATACATACACATGACGAAATACCTGTCCATCAAAAGAGTTATCGCTATCCATTTATTCATAAGACAGAGGTCCAGCAGCAAGTGCAAAAAATGTTGCAACAAAATATAATCAGACCAAGCAGCTCGCCGTGGTCATCTCCAATTTGGGTAGTGCCCAAGAAGGCAGATGCCTCTGGAAAAAGGAAATGGCGTATAGTGGTGGATTATCGTAAGGTTAATGAGAAAACAATCGACGATAGATACCCTATCCCAAACATTAATGATGTTTTGGACAAGCTGGGGAGATGTAACTATTTTTCCACGATCGATTTGGCAAGTGGGTTTCATCAGATTGAGATGCACCCAGATGATATTCAAAAAACCGCTTTCAACGTTGAAAATGGACATTTTGAATACCTCCGAATGCCATTCGGCCTTAAAAATGCACCCGCTACATTTCAACGTGTAATGGACGATATTTTAAAAGGCCTCCAGAATGAGATCTGTCTGGTATATCTGGATGATATAGTTGTATTTTCCACGTCAATCCAAGAGCATCTGATCAACCTCAAAAAAATATTTCAACGTCTTCGAGAAACTAATTTTAAAATCCAGTTAGATAAATCTGAGTTTTTGAAAAAGGAAACAGCATATTTAGGACACATTATTACACCTTTAGGAATCAAACCAAACCCTGATAAAATAAAATGCATCACAAATTTCCCCCTTCCAAAGACAGCAAAAGAAATTAAAAGTTTTTTGGGTCTCTTAGGTTATTACAGAAAATTTATCCCCGATTTCGCAAAAATCACAAAGCCATTAACGTTATGTTTAAAAAAAGGGGCTAAAATAGATATAAACTCTAACTACATTCAATGCTTTGAAACCTGTAAGCAACTTTTAACCAATGAGCCCATTTTGCAATATCCCGACTTTACTAGTCCTTTTAATTTGACTACTGATGCCAGTCAATATGCGATTGGTGCTGTTTTGTCTCAGGGACCTCCAAACCACGACAGGCCGGTTGCATATGCATCCAGAACCCTCAATGACGCCGAGCAGAACTATAGTACTGTAGAAAAAGAACTGCTGGCTATCGTCTGGGCGACTAAATATTTTCGTCCCTATTTGTATGGAAAAAAATTTAATATTTATACCGATCATAGACCACTTCATTTCCTTTTCTCTATGAAAGATCCCAGCGCTAAACTAGTTAGGTGGCGTTTGCGACTTGAGGAATTCGATTATAATATTTATTATAAGAAGGGTACACTTAACTCGAATGCAGATGCATTATCGAGAATAAAGATTTGTGAGCTAAATGCAAATGATAGTAACCCGCCGAGTAAAGAGGATTGTGAGTCGATCGTTGGCAATATTGATGAAAATCCTAATATATGTGACCTTGATTCTGATGTTGATTATAATATCGACAAATCTGATAATGAATCAATTCATACTAGCCATGAGAATCCAGTTATAGAAATTCCCTTTTCCGAAACGCCAATTAATTATTTCAAAAATCAAATATTTATAAAAACTGTATTGCATTCACCTAAATCAATTAAATTGTCTCGTTTATTTGGTACTAAGACTAGAACAATAGTAGAAATATCCAAAAATCATTTTGAAACTGAGGTCATAAAAATTTTCAAGGAATTAACTATTTCCAATAAGAAATTTGCTATCAATTTAGATGCACCTGAACTTATCCCAAGATTTTGCACTATTCTAAAGAATACTTTCAAGAACTCTGCATTGAAACTTATTCTTTGTAACACTATACTAGAAGACATTAAAATGCATAGCTCTCAGGTTAATATAGTCAAACATTTTCACGAAGGAATTTCTAACCATCGAGGAATTTTAGAAACCGAAAATGAAATAAAACGTTTGTATTATTGGCCAAGTATTAGGAAAACTGATACTGAATTTGTGAATGGGTGCTCGCTATGTCAGCGAATGAAATATGATCGCCATCCCCCAAAACAAAAGTTTTCAATAACTCCAACGCCAAGCAAACCTTTTGAAATAATGCATGCCGATACTTTTACTATCAAACGACAAAAATTTCTAACTCTTATAGATACTTTCTCTAAATATGCTCAAGCATACCCAATTGATGGTCTGACAGCAATACATGTTACAAGAGCCTTTATACAGTTTTTTGGCCATCATGGCGTACCAAAATTATTAATATTAGACAATGGATCTGAACTAAAAAATAAAATTATTAAAGAGTTTGCATCTTTGCATAAAATCCAAATACATTATACAACTCCTTTAAACCCGAATTCGAATAGTCCTATAGAGCGGTTTCACTCTACAATTATAGAACATTTACGGATTTTGCAAGAAACAAAAAAAGATTTAAATATATTAGATCATATGTCATATGCTATTTTAGGTTATAATCACTCAATACATTCAAGTACGAAGTGTCGTCCCATGGATATAATTAATGGACATTTAGATTTCAATAACCCGTTCGATATAGATGTAAATAAGATTCTGTCAACGAATTACATTAGGCAACATAAAGATAGTACAATAGCCTTATATAATAACATTAACCAGGGATTAGCCGACCAGAAACAACGAAACATAGATAAAGTAAACACAAATAGAGAAAATGCTCACACATATGAGCCACACAGCAAAGCATATCACATTACAAGAGCACGTAATAAAATAAGTCCTAGGTTTAGAGAATATAGTGTTGTTAACGACGATGCTGTACATATTTACACTTCCGATAATTATTATCATAAAAACAATCTCAGACGACCATTAAAAAAATGAAAATATTTCTCTTCCACAGACTGTTTCTTATAAATTTAGTACTAACCACTGCACGTGAAATACGGGTTACAAGGCAGGATACAAACCCTGGTATTTTGCCATTTGAGCTAGGAAATGCAAAAGTTCGCGAGACTTACCACAGTTTTGTCCATTATTATGACCTTTCCCTTTTAGAAAACGAAATTGTTTCCATAGTTCAGGATTATGACTCGTGGGAAAAATCTGAAGCGCCTACCGAATCATTTTTGGATATAAGGAATTTAAATAAATTAGTCAAATTTGAAATAAATTTACTTAACCAGAAATTCAATTCAATACATTTAAATAAAAGATCAAAGCGTGGTATAATAAATGGGTTGGGAACTATATTTAAAAGTATAACAGGCAATTTGGACTCAGAAGATGGAAATAGATATGACACTGCAATCAACGCACTTAACAATAATCAGCAAAAGATTACATCCACCCTCAATCATCAAATTTCCCTTAATAAAAAAACTATACTAGAATATAACAGAACGATTAACTTATTAAAACAAGACGAAAAGCAAATAGCCACACAGATCGCTTTTATACAAAATTTTAGCAAACCCTTGACTTCTTTAGTATCTAGAAATATTTTGCAAGAAATTAATTCAGTTGCTAATATTGCATTAGACTTGTTGAACAATCTTGAGAATGCAATTGCTTTTGCACGGATTGGCATTGCACACAATAGCATCATAACTTATGAAGATTTGCGACATATAGTTGATGAACTTTCAAAACATTGTTCCATCGATCAATTATTATTCGGAAATAATGCTGACAATATCCATAAGTACTATGACATAATGAAAATACAGTCGTATCAATCAAATGATAAATTGGTTTTCATAATTAACATTCCCATTATGTACCCAGAATCATTCAAGATCTACCATTTAATCCCAATTCCAACCATTAACAATACCATATTGATCCCACCTAAACCCTACCTTGTCATGTCAGACGTATACTATCAGTATGAACAACAAAACTGCCGAAAGTTGCAGCAACTATTCTATTGTGAGGACAACTTCCTAAAAAACATGGACAACGATTGCATAACTCAGCTACTTCACATAAATGAAAACAATTTCTCCAACTGCCAGTCAGTTGCCGTGAAAGTGTACCAACCACTCATTTATGCTATATCTCAACGGTTCTTTTTGGTACACTTTCCAAATGCAACAAAAATAAAGCTTACTTGTGACCAAACGGACTTCATCATATTGATCGGTACATCACTCATTGAAGTCCCAGTTAATTGCAGTTTCCAATGGTCCAAACACTACTATCTGAATAATGAAATGTTGGCAATTGGTCGTCCACTACTACTCCCTACACTACATCCTCATACTAAAACGTACATTCAGATGAGCAATGTCGAACTAACATTAAACAACACTCCATTAGAAGATCTACATGAGCTACTAGAAGAGCAGTTACAAATGCAGAAGCTGAAGTTGAAATTTCTACCAGAGATGAAAAATAATTATAACTATTATATGTTGATAATTGTTGTAGTAATTGTAATATTATTTAAGATTTGTGTAATAGCTTACCTAAGTAAATTATGTAAAAACAAATGTTGCAAAACTAGTGTTAAGACTGACGAAAATGTGTACATAACTCCAAATTTTCCCATCAGACATTTTAATGAATAAAACAAAAATAAAACCGATAAAACTTATTTTGGTGGGGGAGGAGTAATATACTTAAGTAATATAATCATAAGAATTTATGAAGTTATCAGCGGAATGGCAGAACTCGAGATCAGAACGGAAATGCTTACGTAGTGTCTGTTCTCACGCTCGCGAACGATTCGCGAACGTGCAAACATGCACACAAGTGGAGTTAAATTCCAAGCGTCTCAGGTTTATCTGTTTTCCTGCTATGCGTGCTGATGCTTCTCGTAGAACAATAAAATATTCAGTTCTATCGCAGAACCAAAACGAACAACGTCGTTTTATTTATAATTCGCGCCACACAAAAAAATACGCGATTCGCCATGCAGTTCGGCTCTAGGATATCTGAGCCGTTTGAAACATGCATCGGAGATGCGCTGTCGTGTGAATTCTGACAGCTACAATTTCGAGGTGGTTAAGGGGTTAAGGAGTTTGTCTACCTCGAGGCTAACGTAAACTCCCCAAACGACACCACAGTAGAGATCTGGCATAGAATCGCCCTTGGCAACCTCTGCTACTTCGGCTTGTCCAAGCACCTGGGGTCAAAACTCCTCACTCGAAAGACCAAAGTCATGCTCTACAAAACGCTTATACTGCGAGTCTTTCTGTACGGAGCCGAAAGCTGGACGATAAGCAGGACGGTGGAGCTGATTTTAGGTCCTTTTGAAAGAAAAATGATGCGCCGGATATTTGATCCTGTCTGTGAGGAGGAATGAAGGAGTAGACATAACCGCGAATTCTATGAGCTTTACAAAGGTATGGATATAGTCCGGAAGGCTAAGATCCGTCGACTACATTAGCTCAGCCACATCGAGCGCATGAACACCAACGCTCTAACTATCAGGGTCCTCGACTCCGAGCCTCCTGGTTCGAAAAGAAGAGGAAGACCGAACCTCCAGTATAAAGACAGAGTAATCGTAATCCAGTAATAACTGGAAGCAGCGTGCCCGGGACTGTCAAGGATGGACGGCAGCTATAGCTCAGGCTCAGATTATCCATGGATTGGTGGCCTGATAAGTAAGTAAGTTGACTATACATGAACATAATAGCCGGACTGAGAAATGTTGGGATGAATGCCAAGATTATGGATGGGTGTATTTCCTTCAATCTATAGTTCGAAAAAATTGTGGAGCTTCCTTTAAACTTCAGTGCAGCAAGCAGCTGAAGCTGAAGAATATGAATTAGCTCAATTGACCCAATTCAGAGAGGGGGCTCGCGACCCCAGTGAAAGTTTGTTAACAACTTCCACCAGGAAGAACCCACTTTTGACCCTAGTTAACATTTTCTTTTCTCAATTTTGCCAGTCAGGAAGGTGAGACTTTTTAGAAGTCTTCTAGGCCTGTTTGGTAATTCTTTGAAAATCAAACTTTTCTGTAGTGAGAACGAACCTTATGTAGCCATGCTAAGAGAAAACCTAGGGCACTATCAAGTAATTTTCCTCCTTTGCCAAATAACTCAAGATGTTTAGCAATAGCTACATTTGAGACTGCATTTTCTATACAGTAGAGGTGTGGTGTGATTATAACCTATTTCTTGATTTTATTGTATCTAACATATTTTGTAACCTTAAACTTGAATAGAAATTCGATGTCCGGAGCCGGTTCTAGCACCCCACAGTCTCCTTTCTGTGACAGGCAATGACCGCATGTATGGACGCACTTTAATCCGCACAACGGAAGTGGCTGCTAGTACTGCCCAAACTTACAGGTAAATCACCTTTTCATTCTTATTAAAGAAGTTACTAGTTTATGCGTTCTCTGTTAAGCAGGATTGGCGCACTGGCAAAATATAGATGTGAACGAGGATACAAAATAATCGGAGAAGCGTTAGTAACATGCGAGGACAATGGACAATGGAGTGGTCTCGTTCCGGAGTGCGTTTGTAAGAATACGTCATAATAAAATAGGAAGAGTATCTTTAAATGTTAATTTCTATATGATAGATGTTGAATGTGGACAACCTAAAAATATCTCGCATGGTAAAATGACTTTAGCCACTAACGCAACGTATTACGGTGCAGCCGTTCTCTACGAATGCAATCCGAACTTCAAATTGGACGGAGTTTCAAGACGTCTATGTACAGAAGATGGTACCTGGAGTCATGAGACTCCGAATTGTATTGAAATTACGTGCAATGAACCTGATTTAAGCGAGAACTTGATAGTTGATTCAAGTAAAAAGGCAGTGGGTGCTGCAGTACGGTTCTCATGTCCGAAAGGACGAAACTTGGTTGGCAATGACACGCGTACTTGCTTAAAAAATGGCAAATGGTCAGGAAAATCACCTATCTGCAAACGTGGGCACCTACATATATATCTAATCCCAAATAATAAATAAATTGTTGCCTTCTTCCAGCTGTTGATTGTGGAAAACCCCTACCAATAGAAAATGGCCGTGTGATAGTGGTGAACGACTCAACCATATACGGTGGATCTGCCGAGTATCACTGTATCCCAAGTTATAATCGAATCGGTCAATACCTTCGTAAATGTATGGAAGACGGCAGATGGAGCGGTGAAGAGCCACGATGTGAGATTGCTACCGCCGACACTCAAGAAAGTTCTGGACTAGGAACTGGAATTGCCATCGGCGCAACTATTATAATAATTTTGCTGATACTTATTGGCTTGATATTTCTGCACAGGAACAAAGCGAGACCAGTGAAAAATACAGAGAACGTTCAGGCAGCGGAATCAAAAGAAGATCGCAATGCTGCTGTTATGTCATATTCCACACTTGAAGCAAATAATCGAATACCATTAGATACCTCGCCGCCAGCAACGTTTAACACATTCCACGGTAACCGAAATGGAAATGGAAATGCTCGACATCCAGGTAGCGAATTAATCTATTGTTAATTTCTTGTTCGGTTAGTTCTGACGTCATGTATTCTATTTTAGAAAACATATATGACCAAATACCCAGTGAGCAATTTTACGATGCCCCCTACGAGATGCGGACAAACGATGAAGTCTACGAACCAGAACCCTCAGCTGGAAATGTCATAACCATAAATGGAATTTCAGTTCGATGAGTTGCAATATAACGAATGAGTTTATCCTGTGATCCACAGGGAACGCGAAGTATGGTATTTTTAGACTGAAACAAATTAGATACGTGTGTATATCTAATAGAAGAAATATTAGTACTTAGAGCCCTCTGATTATGTCTTTGTGAATGTAGACTTAACGAGATGCAGTGGACTTCCCATGGTAAAATCAAAAAATCCTATTTGAAAAAAAAGAAAAATTAAAAAGTATGTAATTATGTAAATAGTGTGATTTTATTTAATCGTTTCTTTTCTTTTTTTTTAATTTTATTTCAATATTGTTTTTAATATTATGAGAAGGACAAATCACTGTTTTTGTTTACTGCGAGTTATATTTATAATGCAACATATGTAGATAGATGAAACTATTAAAATAATATTTTAAAAAAATCTTACTGGGAACCTTAGTAGTGATAAAAGTAAAGAAATGTTAACAAAGACACAACTTGTTTCATTGATATTAAAGAAATAGCTCCTAGGAGAACACTATGGCTATACGAGAAAGCCAACTGGTGCGGCCTTAACAACTTCTTTCGGATCTTTAACTGGTCGTTGTGCTTCCTCGACAACGACGTGGACGCCGAAACTGATATTATCGTAAACATTATCCGAATTGGCATGGCAAATTTTATTCCCAACAAGATTAAAAGCACCAGGCCTAAGGATAATACGTGGTTTGACTCGAGCTGCAAAGAGGCTATTAGGCTCAGGGAGCTAAGTTTTCGGGCCTACAAGGCAAACAGTTCTGAGGAAAACCGAAAAAAGTTCATACGAGCCAGAAATGACTGCAACACCCACATTCGACGGATTAAATTCCAATCCGACCAGAAATTAAGGCGTAAAATCCTTCAATGTCCCAAAGGTAGCAAAAGTTTCTGGTCGTTTGTAAAAAACGTAAAAAACTCAACTAAGTCGTCTATACCGACGCTCATACACAATGACATTCCAGCTTTCACCCCCTTAGACAAAGCTAACCTACTTGCTGCCCATTTCGCAACCAGTTCTCAGCTGCCAGCCTGTACTTTGTCTCCGCCTGTACTAGAGTGCGTAAATTCCACCATGGGACCAATCCACTTCGACATACTCAAATCCGCTGGTCCAGATGGTATTGCCCCAATAGTTCTGAAGAGGTGTTCTTCTACGCTGGCAAAACCACTGCGTAAGCTTTTTCACCTTTCCTACACCTTTGGGCTCCTTCCGCCAATACGGTTTCCGCAGCAACAGATCCACTGGTGATATGATGGCATATCTCGCTGAAAAGTGGAATCACTCGCTTCACCAAGCAGGTGAAAGCAAAATTGTTGCACTGGATATTTCGAAAGCATTTTACAGGGTTTGGCATGAAGCCCTTTTGTCGAAAATGCGTGTTTTTGGGATCGATGAGTCTCTCTTTCAATGGATTAGAAGCTACCTTTCGAATCGTTCAATTCAAGTTGTTTTGGACGGATTCAAGTCTGATACTCACTTTGTAAATGCCGGTGTTCCCCAGGGCTCCGTTTTGTCTCCGACACTCTTTCTTATTTTTATAAATGATCTCTTGTCTGTTACTTCTAATCTAATTCACTCCTTCGCTGACGACAGTACCCTCAGCTTCTCATATTCGTTCACCAGTTTACGACCCTGCACTTCGGTTGTAGATAATGAGCGGCAGCGTATGTTAAGCTCATTAAATTCCGATATCGACATCATCATCCAATGGGGTAAAAACAATAGAGTGGAATTTAATGCTTCCAAAACACAATGCTGTCTCTTGTCGTTAAAGCGTATAACTAACCCGCAGCCATTATCCATGAATGGCACTTGCATCTCAGAAACTGAAAAGCTTTCCATCCTGGGTATGAGTGTCGCTCACAATCTT
Source organism: Eumerus sabulonum (assembly GCA_951905685.1). Classification (NCBI taxonomy): domain Eukaryota; kingdom Metazoa; phylum Arthropoda; class Insecta; order Diptera; family Syrphidae; genus Eumerus; species Eumerus sabulonum. Next base: position 27,354,510 of record OX645062.1, on the reverse strand, counting down.
AATTGGAGCGACCATATATTCAGTGTCGCCAAGAATGCTGCGAAATGCCTAGGATTCTTATACAGATGCAAGAAATATTTCTCACCCTTAGATCTGGCTACAATCTATAAGGCGTTCATTCGCCCCAAATTAGAGTTTAACGCTCATGTCTGGTCCGGTGCTTCCAAGACTTCACTGCACCTACTAGACAGAATACAAAAACGAGCCATAAAACTGATAGGTGACTCCAGCATTACCAAAACATTAGACTCGCTGGAACACCGCAGGAATGTTACCTGCCTCTCCCTGTTTTATCGTTACTTACTTACTTAGGTGGCGCTACAGTCCGTGGTGAACCTGGGCCTCAACCAACAAGCGTCTCCAGCCGGCACGGTCTTTGGCCAGCTGTTTCCAGTGCCGCACGCCCCGTTGGTTGAGGTCCCTTTCCACCTGCGTGCACCACCGCTGAGGCGGCCGTCCTCTGCCGCGCCTTCCTTCCGGAGTGGATTCGAAGACTTTTCGGGTCGGAGCTGTATCTTCCATGCGCTCTACATGGCCTAGCCACCTTAGACGCTGTATCCGTAGACGTCGTACCAGGCCGATGTCGCTGTACAACCCGTACAGTTCTTCGTTATATCTTCTCCTCCATACACCGTTTGAACAAATAGATAGTGCGCAGAATTTTCCTCTCGAAACGACCAAGGGCATCTTCATCCGCTTTTGTTAAGGTCCAAGCCTCTGCGCCATAAAGGAGGACTGGGATGATCAAGGTCTTATATAGTGTCACCTTGGTTTTCCGAGAGAGGGCTCTACTCCTCAATTGCCTCTTGAGCCCAAAGAAACAGCGGTTGGCAAGAGTGATTCTGCGTTTTATCTCAGCGCTGGTGTCGTTGTCGCTGGTCATCAGTGAGCCAAGGTAGACGAATTCCTTGACCATTTCAAAGTTATATCCGCCCATGGTGACGTTCTGGCGAATACGTCGGCGTTGTCCGTCTCTTTTAGATGAAAGCAGATATTTGGTTTTACCCTCATTAACCTTGAGACCCATCTTAGCCGCTTCTACCTCGACGCTTACAAAGGCCTAATTGACGTCTCGCTGTATCCGTCAAATCACGTCAATGTTGTCGGCATACGCAAGCAATTGCGTAGACTTGAAATAAATCGTACCTCTTGTGTTGGCCAGTGACTCTTGCACGATCTTTTCAAGCACGATGTTGAAAAAGTTGCACGACAGCGCGTCGCCCTGCCTAAATCTTTTTTAACATCAAAGGTCTCGGTTTGCTCATTACCGACCTTAATGGAGCAGCGAGAATTCTCCATTGTCATCCTGCACAGTCGGACGAGTTTGACAGGGATGTTAAAACTAGACATGGCTTTAGGTTATCCACAAACGGTTTCAGGCGTTCACACAATACGGCAGAGAAGATCTTATATGCGGTGATAAGGAGTTTTATTCCCCTATAGTTGGCGCAGTTATAGGGGTCTCCTTTCTTATGGACCGGGCAAACGATGCTGAGATTCCATTCGTCGGGCATGCTTTCCTCCGACCATACCTTGCAGATGAGATGGTGCATGCACCTTACCAGCTCATCTCCAGCCGCCTTGAAAAGCTCAGCAGACAGGCCGTCTGCGCCAGCGGCTTTATTAGGCTTTAGTCTTGATATCGCTATTTTGACTTCGTCTAGGTCGGGTGGACTGAATTCTGTTACTTCGTGGTCCATTGCGAATGGCTCGTCTTGCCTGACAGCGGTATCTTGTCTATCATCGCCGTTATACAGTCTGCAGAAGTGGTCTTTCCAAATCCTCAGCATCGACTGCGACTCTACTACCAGTTCTTCATTTTCATCCCTGCAGGCCGCCACTCTGGATTTGTAGCCATGGCATGTTCGTTTTACCTTGTTGTAAAACTTACGGGCGTCATTCCTGCGGAAGCATCTCTCCATCTCCTCGATCTCACGCTTTCCGTGCTCTCTCTCTTCTTTCTTCTGAAAAGCGTTCTTCTCTTCTGCTCATAGATTTCGCGAGCAGCTCTCGTCCGTCGTTGCAGCATGGCTTTATATGCCTCTTGTTTTGCTGCATGGGCTTATTCGCATTGTAAGTCGAACCAGGGGTTTCTAGGTGGTGGCTGCTTGAAACCCAGCACCTCTGAGGCAGCATCTCTGACGGCGCTCTGGCAATGGGCCCATTCCTGCTCTATTGTTTGTGCTGCTGTGGGCGGATTTTGAGAGAGCTTTGGGGAGACACGATCGGCAAAGATTCTGGCAGTCTCTTGCGATTGTAGCTTTCCAACGTCAAACTTACGTAGTCCTACTCGACTCCTAAGCATTCTTGATATCCTCATTCGTACCTTGGCTACAACAAGGTAGTGGTCCGAGTCGATGTTGGCCCCTCGGAAGGTTCGTACGTCGAGAATACTGGAGGAGTGTCTGGCTTCGATCGCAATGTGATCAATCTGGTTGATGGTCGATTGATCAAAGGACCGCCAGGTACCCTTGCGGATGTTGAGATGGGCGAATCACGAGCTTGCTACAAGGAGGTTACGCCCCGCTAGGAAATCGATTAGCTTAAGTCCGTTGTCGGATGTGGTGTTATGGAGGCTATGCTTTCCATGATCGACTCAAATATGCCCTCTTTGCCCAGTTTTGCATTAAAATCTCCTAGGACTATTTTTGTGTCGTAGCTGGGACATTGGGCATATGTTCTGTCTAGGAGATCGTAGAATTCTTCTTTGAGTCGATCGTCCTTTTCTTCCGTTGGGACATGAGCGCATATTAAGCTAATGTTTCCAAATTCAGCTTTGATGCGGATTGTTATGAGGCGTTCGCTTCCTCGAATAACGAATCCGCACTGAATAGGCGCTGTTTGTTCTACTTGTAGTAGTTCCCGTCCCCGCGTTCCCGGGGCACGCGGAGGCTGTGTATCAACTTGGATTGAGCAGGGACAGAGATCGAAGCTGGCGTTTGCCATGTTAAACGCGATCAACTTCTTTGCTCTGTTTGCGCCCCCCCCCCCCCCCCCTCTCTTTACCATGAATGCGGCTTTAAAATCGATTAAGAGTTGGTGGGTATCGATTTGAAACTCGTTGGTCTACTCCAGGATTTGTCGCAGCGGGAATATTTGGTCTATAGTCGATTTGCTGCCCAGAAGCCCCACTGGTATGTGACGATTAGTGAGGTGCAAGACGGCTTTAGACGTTAACACAATACACTTGATGGGATTTTGTAATCGACATTGAGCAAGGATATACTTCTGTTATTTTTGCAAGAGGTTTGATCGCCTTTTTTGTGTATGGGGCATATAGAGCTGGTATTCCAGTCGTCGGGCATGCATTGGTCCTCCCAAATTCTACAGATGGTCTGATTCATGCTCCCTACAAAAACAAAGCCGCCACCTTTCAAGAGCTCTGATGCTAATCCATCCGAGCCTGAACGGCCTTGTTGTCTACTCTTTGTCCACTAGCACTTTCTTATTTCCCTTCTCGTTAAGCAGCCGCTGGAAATGCTACTTGAAAACATTCACTATTCACTGCGGGTCGGTAACAAGATTGTTTTCGCAATTTCGAAGAGCCTGGGTGCTGTTCTTAAAGCCGGTTATTGTCCCTGGACTCTTCGATATTCTTGAGCTAGAGGCTGCAAACATTTTCTTCTTTCGGCCTTCCTCGCGTGTTCCTCTTTGCAGCATCTTTTGATACGTCTCATCGGTCGCTCGCTTTGTCTGCTCACACTCGCCATAACACGGGATTGAATCCCACAAACAGACATGCTATCGAACGTGTTTTCCACGGAGCTTCTCATCAGTGGGGTTCTTAACAATTCTCCTGTAGTCTAATTGTCCTGAAATTCGCCCTTCGGAATCGGCAATAAACTGTAGGTCCTTTTCACCCATGGGAAAATAAAATCATACACGACATGGGTGATTGAGAGAAGCTAGGCTTAGGTTCCCCATGAGCTGTAACACATACATACATACATATGCAATATTATAGCGCGATTATTCTAGTTTTATAAAACGGAAAATGCAAACCCCTAATGAACCTTGAAGCTTGCTTTACTGACTTACGAGGTTCAGTGTAAAATGGTCTACAAAGGTTTTAGCATCTACATCCGGTCTATTCGACGAAGCTCGCGACAATCCAATCAGCGAAAGGGTTGCCAATGTTCCACAAAGAAGACATTTTCAAAAGACAAACTTTTGATTTTTCACTTTTGATTATCACTCTCCGCCTACATTCCCATTTCCTTCCCAAAAATTCTGGATACAGCGCTATGCTGCTATGAGACGACTGCAAGAAAATATTATTCCAATATCCAAATTCCCGTTTGGCTTATTGTTCTTTCTTAGGACACTTGGTTTTCTACCACTTGTCCTGGTTTGTGTTTTCTTTAGGTATTCTTGCTATACTCCTGTTTATTGCTTCCACAATTCACAACAAAGTTCTTATCTCATATTTCGTCCTGTACATTGTTCTTCCCCTTTATGAGCTCGTTCAGTACCATCGTATTTCTTTGCGAAGATTTTATTAATCTTTCCTATTTCTTCTTTTACTGTGGTTTCAATTAAACAGCATATGCGTAAGATAGCCAGCGTTTTATTTTAGACCAAAAATCCTGATAAAACTCTACAACGGTTAGTGTACATGGTACATCCGAGCAAAGGGTTTGTGGCTGAACTTATTGATTTATGTTTGAATGCTACTGCATTTGATTCCACAAAATTCTGCGGAGAACCAGCACTTCCACACTGTTAGACTACTCTATCGTGGATGATAAATTTATCTGACATGCCCCGTTTAGCACTAATGTATTTATGCATAATAGCACCTCCAAGCTATAGTTTTTTGATATTTCAACTCATCCGCATGTAGCGAAGAAAAACGGCACGCCGAAACATTACCTCTGTATTTTTTATGTTTTTAATATTGTGCTCTTATTACTACCTTATGCTAGACAAAAACGCTCGAAACTAGTCAATCTAACTTGATTGCCTCAAAAAATATCTCACTGACCCTATGCGAGCACTCTAAAACATCCAATATCTCTATGCCTAACTTATGGAGCGAACATCGATTCAGACCACTATCTTGTAGTAGCCAAGATACGTCAACGCGCAACACGAACACCGCGGAGTAGAGTTAGAACACCATGTTATGACGTCGGAAAGCTACTATCCCCGGAGATCGCCAGTGCCTTTGCCAACCGCGTCTCCCTTAAGCTCTCCGATACACCTCAATCCTCCACTCAGTCAGTAGAGCAACAATAGAGCCTGTACAACAAGCCCTGAAGAGCACAGCAACGAAAGTGCTGGGCCTTAAGGCTCCACCACGACGAAACACCTGGTTCGATGACGAGTGTAGAAGGATTCATGCGGAATAGCAGGAGGCATACAAAGCCTCACTACACAAAAAAAAAAAACAAGAGCGGCTCGTGAGCTCTACGAGCTTAAAAGAAGGGAGGAACATAAGCTTCTCAAGAGAAAAAAGAAAGAGCACGAGAGGCGGGCTATTGAAAACTTGGAGAGGTGCTATTGCAGGCACGACGTTCGAAGATTTTATCAGCGGATAAAACGAATGTCTCAAGGCTATAAAGCCCGAACGGAGGCCTGTAAGGATGAGAAAGGACACCTAGTAGAAGAATCGCAGTCGATGCTGAGAATTTGGAAAAACCATTTCTGCAGACTGTATAACGGCGATGACAGCCACCATACCGCCGTCAGGCAAAATGATCCATTTTTTAACGAAGAAGATCGCAAAGAATTCCGTCTCCCTGACCTCGACGAAGTTGAGATTGCCATGTCGAAACTCAAGTCGAATAAAGCTGCGGGCGCAGATGGACTGTCTGCTGAGCTCTTCAAAGCGGCTGGGGATGAGCTGGTCAGGAGCAGGCACCGGCTCATTTGTAAGATATGGTCAGAGGAAAGCATGCCCGAGGAATGAAGTCTCAGCATCGAATGCCCGATCCACAAGAAAGGCGACCCCTCTGATTACGCCAACTGTAGTGGAATAAGTCTCCTAAACATCGCCTACAAAATCTTCTCTGCCGTTTTGTGTGAACGCCTGAAGCCTTTTGTAAATATGCCGATAGGTCCTTATTAGTAAGGATTCAGGCCAGGGAAGTCCACCATCGACCAAATCTTTACATTACGGCAGATCCTGGAGAAACCAATGAATTATAAGTCGACACTCACCACCTATTTGTCGACTTCAAAGCCGCATACGACAGCGTAATTAGAGACGAGCTATTTAACGCTGTCTACCTTTCACATACCTGCTAAACTCGTCAGACTATGGAGGATGACTTTGGAGAGTGCTCGCTGCTCCATACGGATCGGTGAACACCTTACCGATAGTATTGATATCAAAAAAGGATTTAGGTAGAGCGATGCGCTGTCGTGTGATTTCTTCAACATCATATTAGAAATGATTGTGCATAAATCACTGGCCAATACAAGAGGCACTTACTTACTTACTTATCAGGCCTGCGATCCATGGAGGATCTGAGCCTGAGCTATAGCTGCCTTCCATCCTTGACGGTCCCGGGCACGCTGCTTCCAGTTGTCAAGACCAAGATGTCTTACATCCGCGATTACTTGGTCTTTATACCGGAGGTTCGGTCTTCCTCTTCTTCTCAAACCAGGAGGCTCGGAGTCGAAGACCCTCTAAGCTGGAGCGTTGATGTCCATGCGCTCGATGTGGCCGAGCCAGTGCAGTCGACGGGTCCTTGCCTTCCGGACTACATCCACATCTTGGTACAGCTCGTAGAGTTCGCGGTTGTGTCTACTTCTCCATTCACCTTCCTCACAGACAGGACCAAATATCCGGCGCAGAATTTTTCTTTCGAAAGAACCCAAAATCAGCTCCGCTGTCCTGCTTATCGTCCAGCTTTCGGCTCCGTACAGCAAGACTGGCAGAATGAGCGTTTTGTAAAGCATGACTTTGGTCTTTCGAGTGAGGAGTTTTGACCCCAGTTGTTTGGACAAGCCGAAGTAGCAGCGGTTGCCAAGGGCGATTCTACGCCGGATCTCCACTGTGGTGTCATTTGTGGAGTTTACGTTTGCCCCGAGGTAGACAAACTCCTTAACTACCTCGAAATTGTAGCTGTCAATTGTTATGTTTTGTCCCAGGTGGTGAGCGACGGATTGGTTTTTGCTTGACAGCATGTATTTCGTTTTGTCCTCATTGATCTTAAGACCAACTCGTTTCGCCTGTTCTTCAATCGCCGTGAATGCTTCCACAATGCAACGGCGAGAACACGCGATGATGTCGATATCATCCGCGTATCCTAGCAGCTGGATGGACTTGTAAAAGATAGTGCCTTCCCTGTTGACGCCTGCCCGTCGCACTATCTGCTCCAGCACCAGGTTGAAGAAGTCACATGACAGCGCATCTCCTTGCCGAAATCCGGTGCATGTTTCGAATGGTTCCGAGGTCCTAGAACCGAGTTGCACGGTGCATCGCGTGTTTTTTAGCGTGGCGCGACACAACTGGATCAGTTTTACCGGGATCCCGAATTCGGCCATCGCCCCAAACAGTGCTTCACGATGAATGCTGTCGTATGCGGCTTTGAAATCGATGAAAAGATGGTGTGTATCGATTTGAAACTCGTTGGTCTTTTCCAGGATCTGTCGAAGTGTGAAAATTTGGTCTATAGTTGATTTGCCGGGCCGGAAGCCGCACTGGTAGCTGCCGATTAGTGCGGTGCAAAATGGTTTTAGACGTTCACACAATACGCTGGACAGGATCTTGTATGCGACATTGAGCAGGGATATACCTCTATAGTTCTTGCAAGAGGTAGGATCGCCTTTTTTGTGGATGGGGCATATAGAGCTGGTATTCCAGTCGTCGGGCATGCTCTCATCTTCCCAAATTCTGCAGATGATCTGGTGCATGCTCCCTACCAGAACATCGCCGCCAGCCTTGAAGAGCTCTGATGGCAAGCCATCTTAGCCTGCGGCCTTGTTGTTCTTCAGCTTCTGAATAGCTGTGCCGACTTCTTCTATGCTGGGTGGGAGGACTACTTCAGCGGCTGGAGTTGGGATTTCCTCGGTCCCTACCACTCTCTCTTGGTCATGCTCGTTAAGCAGCTGCTGGAAGTGCTGCTTAAATACATCCACTATTCCCTGCGGGTCGGTGACAAGATTACCCTCGCAGTTTCGAAGAGCCAGGGTGCCCTTTTTGAAGCCTCCTGCAAGGCCTTTGGCTTTCTTGTAAAAGGCTCGTATTTTATGTTTATCCCTAGACTCCTCGATATCCTTGAGCTGGGAGGCTGCGAAGATTCTTTTCTTTTGTCGCAGTAGTTTCAGTAGGAGAGGAGAAGAAAATACAAGAGGCACAATCTATTTTAAATCCTCGCAACTCCTTGCATACGCCGACGATATTGACATAATAGGTAGATCACGGCGAGATGTCAATGAGGCGTTTGCGAGTATTGAGTTCGAGGAGGCGAAAGTTGGTGTGGCGGTAAACGAGGGCAAAACTTAATATATGCTGTCATCGAAAAACGACGCTCACCACCGACGTCTTGGCCCGAACGTTTGTAATGGCAGATATAAGTTCGAGGTAGCTAAGGACTTCGTCTACCTTGGCTCCGCAGTGACCTGGAACAACGACATATGTAATTTCCGAAATCAAACGCAGAATCACTCTTGCCAATCGCTGTTTCTTTGGGCTCAGGAGGCAACTGAGTAATAGAGCCCTCTCCCGAACGACAAAGTTGACTCTATATAAGACCCTTATCATCCCGGTCCTGTTGTACGGCGCACAAGCATGGACACTATCAAAAGCGGATGAGGAGGCCCTTGGTCGGTTCGAGAGAAAGATTTTGCGCGTGATTTTTTGGGCCTATAAACGCAGACGGGGGATGGAGGAGAAGATTCAACCACGAACTTTACGGGCTGTACAGCGACACGAGCCTAGTCAGGCGTCTACGGATTCAACGCCTAAGATGGCTGGGCCATGTAGAGCGAATGGACACCACAGCTCCAGCCCGGAGAGTCTTTGAATCCAACCCCGAGGGACGAAGGAACAGAGGACGGCCGCCCTTAAGATGGCGCACACAGGTGGAAGGGGACCTCAGCCAATTGGGTGTGCGGCAATGGAAAAGGCTAGCGAAAGATCGTGCTAGTTGGAGGGGCATGTTGGTTGAGGCCCAGGTTCACCCCGAACTGTAGCGCCCACTAAGAAGAAGAAGAGATTGCTACTGTCCATTGACGTCAACAATTGTATATTATAAGAAAATATAATAATGTATATATGTATGTATATCAGAATATTTAAGCTAATCATAGTTGAATCCTTCCTCTCCGAAGTCCCATCTGTCTTCATTGTCATAGTCATCCTCAGGTTCATCAAAGTCCTCTTCAGCCTCCACCTCCAGCTCTGGACAATTTTGGCATTTGCTCTCGTTGATTCCATAATTGACGCACTCCGCTCCAATGCACTCACAACATCCGTCATGAAACCATCGATAGCTATTGGCTCCCATACTTTCGCAATACTGCATACATTTTCTATTCGATGTACATGTATTTAGATAAATCACTGTGCAGTTGACAAGTAGTATGTGAAAAGGTTGTTGCATGTTTGTCGCTTTCAAATCTATTTCATCGTTTATCTTCATTGTGGTTTTCAATTGACGACTTAAGCTCGTCTCAATGGGAAAACGATATACTTTCCACTTTTCATCTTCAGTTTCCGACAGTGTATCAAAGAGTTCGGGAATTCCATCAAAGTCACCGATTTGTGACTTTGGCGAAAGGGCAATCTCTGTATCATTCTGCCTTGGACACATTTCCAAACAATCACAACATTCAGTATAGAGTTCACCGAGGCAGTTTATGCAATCCCTGCAGCAGTAACAGTCTGACAATTTGCACTGACAACTCTGTGTAATAAGACATTTTGACACCACCGAGCCACAAACAAATTCATTGCAACCTTGACCCTCAACTAGCACTACGCACATGACCAATAACACAACCACAGGACAACAGTAACGCATCCTTATATGCATATATCCTGTACTACTGTATACTAGAAGAAAGGATAATTGGAACTAAACAATTTCGACAAAAACAAATAAAAATGTACCTCAGGAAAGGTTCCGTTCTTACATAAAGCTTGATCTCAGTCTAACTGTTCCCTATTATTCCAGTTAGAAAATGTCAATCGAATTTGACACTATCAGTGTTGTTATGCTTAACAAAGTGCTTAGTGGTAACACAACCGAAGAACTTCATAGAGCTCGATTTCGAGACTTACTTTTGTTATATAAATCAAAAAACAAGACAAGATGCCTTTAGTGAAAATGCATCTAACGCACCTGTTGACTGTCTCGGTCTTTATCATATTTGCGGCTTTCTTGGATTTTATTTACAGGATACTTCGGCGTAAGGACTATGACTATAACAGGCAGAATTCCAAGTGGAAAGGAGAGATCGAATACTGATATCTACAATACTGGCTTCTGTGAATGATCCTTTCTAGGTTGTGTATCTTAAATAATATGACTAATGCAGTATTTATGACGAGAAGTGTTGTTATTCTGTAGAAGAAGTCAGTAAAGATTGAGTTATGTTTGTTTGAAAACGTTGCCGGCCTATGATATTGTTAGCTGAACTTCATGAATGTCTAACTAATAAAGAAAAAAACAACGTAATTCAATACTTACTTACTTATCAGGCCAGCCATCCTTGACGGTCCCGGGCACGCTGCTTCCAGTTGTCAAGACCAAGATGTCTTACATCCGCGATTACTTGGTCTTTATACCGGAGGTTCGGTCTTCCTCTTCTTCTCGAACCAGGAGGCTCGGAGTCGAAGACCCTCTTAGCTGGAGCGTTGATGTCCATGCGCTCGATGTGGCCGAGCTAGTCTAGTCGACGGATCCTTGCCTTCCGGACTACATCCACATCTTGGTACAGCTCGTAGAGTTCGCGGTTGTGTCTTCTTCTCCATTCACCTTCCTCACAGACAGGACCAAATATCCGGCGCAGAATTTTTCTTTCGAAAGAACCCAAAATCAGCTCCGCTGTCCTGCTTATCGTCCAGCTTTCGGTTCCGTACAGCAAGACTGGCAGAATGAGCTGTTTGTAAAGCATGACTTTGGTCTTTCGAGTGACGAGTTTTGACCCCAGTTGTTTGGACAAGCCGAAGTAGCAGCGGTTGCCAAGCGCGACTCTATGCCGGATCTCCACTGTGGTGTCATTTGTGGAATTTATGTCTGCCCCGAGGTAGACAAACTCCTTAACTACCTCGAAATTGTAGCTGTCAATTGTTATATTTTGTCCCAGGTGGTGAGCGACGGATTGGTTCTTGCTTGACAGAATGTACTTCGTTTTGTCCTCATTGACCATAAGACCAACACGTTTCACCTGTTCTTCAATCACCGTGAATGCTTCCACAATGCCACGGCGGGAACACGCGATGATATCGATATCATTTGCGTATCCTAGCAGCTGGACGGACTTGTAGAAGATAGTGCCTTCCTTGTTGACGCCTGCCCGTCGCACTATCTGCTCCAGTACCAGGTGGAAGAAGTCACATCACAGCGCAACTCCTTGCCGAAATCCGGTGCATGTTTCAAACGGTTCCGAAGTCCTGGAACCAAGTTGCACGGTGCATCGCGTATTTTTTAGCGTGGCGCGACAAAACTGGATCTGTTTTCCCGGTATCCCGAATTCGGCCATCGCACCAAACAGTCCTTCACGATGAATGCTGTCGTATGCGGCTTTGAAATCGATGATAAGATGGTGTGTATCGATTCGAAACTCGTTGGTCTTTTCCAGGATTTGTCGAAGTGTGAAAATTTGGTCTATAGTTGATTTGCCGGGCCGGAAGCCGCACTGGTAGCTGCCGATTAGTGCGGTGCAAAATGGTTTTAGACGTTCACACAATACGCTGGACAGGATCTTGTATGCGACATTGAGCAGGGATATACCTCTATAGTTCTTGCAAGAGGTAGGATCGCCTTTTTTGTGGATGGGGCATATAGAGCTGGTATTCCAGTCGTCGGGCATGCTTTCATCTTCCCAAATTCTGCAGATGATCTGGTGCATGCTCCCTACAAGAACATCGCCGCCAGCCTTGAAGAGCTCTGATGGCAAGCCATCTGAGCCTGCGGCCTTGTTGTTCTTCAGCTTCTCAATAGCTGTGCCGACTTCTTCGATGCTGGGTGGGAGGACTACTTCAGCGGCTGGAGTTGGGATTTCCTCGGTCCCTACCACTCTCTCTTGGTCATGCTCGTTAAGCAGCTGCTGGAAGTGCTTCTTAGATACATCCACTATTCCCTGCGGGTCGGTGACAAGATTACCCTCGCGGTTTCGAAGAGCCAGGGTGCCCTTTTTGAAGCCTCCTGCAAGGCCTTTGGCTTTCTTGTAAAAACGTGCGTGTAAAAACTATTTCTAATTTAACTCAATTAATTTGTATTGTAGATACATATAACAACCATTATGTACATCTTCTTGTTCTTAATGGGCGCTACAGTTCGGGGTGAACCTGGGCCTCAACCAACATGCCCCTCCAACTAGCACGATATTTTGCTAGCCTTTTCCATTGCCGCACACCCAGTTGGCGGAGGTCCCCATCCACCTGTGTGCGCCATCTTAAGTGCGGCCGTCCTCTGCTTCTTCGTCCCTCGGAGTTGGATTCAAAGACTCTCCGGGCTGGAGCTGTGGTGTCCGTTCGCTCTACATAGCCCAGTCATCTTAGGCGTTGAATCCACAGACGCCTGATTAGGCTCATGTCGCTGTACAGACCGCAAAGTTCGTGGTTGAATCTTCTCCTCCATCCCCCGTCTGCGTTTATAGGCCCAAAAATCACGCGGTAAATCTTTCTCTCGAACCGACCAAGGGCCTCCGCATCCGCTTTTGATAGTGTCCATGCTTCTGCGCCGTACAGTTGCCTCCTGAGCCCAAAGAAACAGCGATTGGCAAGAGTGATTCTGCGTTTGATTTCGGAACTGATGTCGTTGTTCCAGGTCACTGCGGAGCCAAGGTAGACGAAGTCCTTAACTACCTCGAACTTATATCTGCCTATACAAACGTTCTGGCCAAGACGTCGGTGGTGAGCGTCGTTTTTTGATGACAGCATATATTAAGTTTTTCCCTCGTTTACCGCCAGACCAACTTTCGCTGCCTCGAACTCAATACTCGCAAACGCCTCATTGACATCTCGCTGTGATCTACCTATTATGTCAATATCGTCGGTGTATGCAAGGAGTTGGGAGGATTTTAAACAGATTGTGCCTCTTGTATTGGCCAGTGATTTATGCACAATCATTTCTAATATGATGTTGAAGAAATCACACGACAGCGCATCGCTCTGCCTAAATCATTTTTTGATATCAAAACTATCGGTAAGGTGTTCACCGATTCGGATGGAGCAGCGAGCATTCTCCAAAGTCATCCTGCATAGTCTGACGAGTTTAGCAGGTAAGTCAAAGGGAGACATAGCGTTGTATAGCTCGTCTCTAATTACACTGTCGTATGCGGCTTTGAAGTCGACAAATAGGTGGTGAGTGTCGACTTGAAATTCATTGGTTTTTTCCAGGATCTTCCAGTGTGAAGATTTGGTGGACTTCCCTGGCCTGAATCCTTACTAATAAGGACCTATCGGCATATTTACAAAAGGCTTCAGGCGTTCACACAAAACGGCAGAAAAGATTTTGTAGGCGATGTTTAGGAGACTTATTCCACTACAATTGGCGTAATCAGAGGGGTCGCCTTTCTTGTGGATCGGGCATTCGATGCTGAGACTCCATTCCTCGGGGATGATTTCGCCTGACGATATCTTACAGATGAGCTGGTGCATGCTCCTAACCAGGTCACCCCCAGCTGCTTTGAAGAGCTCAGCAGACAGTCCGCCTGCGCCAGAAGCTTTATTCGACTTGAGCTTCGATATGGCAATCCTAACTTCGTCGAGGTCATGGGGACAGAATTCTCTGCGGCCTTCGTCGATTAGAAATAGATCATTCCGCCTGACAGCGGTATATTGACTAACATCGCCGTTATTCAGTCTGGAAAAGTGGTTTTTCCATATTCTCAGCATCGACTGCGGTTCTACTACTAGGTGTCCGTTCTCATCCCTGCAGGCATCCGTTCGGGCTTTTTAACCTTGGCATGTTCGCTTTATCTGTTATCTGTTGATAAGACTTTCGAACGTCACGCCTGCAGTAACACCCCTCCAAATCCTCAATCGCGCGGTTCTCGTGCTCCTTCTTCTTTCTTCTAAGAAGTTTATGCTCCTCCCTTCTTTTTAACTCGTAGAGCTCACGAGCTGCTCTTGTTCTTTTATGCAGCGAGGCCTCCTCCTGCACTCGTCATCGAACCAGGTGTTTCTTCGTGGTGGAGCCTTGAAACCCAAAACTTCGGATGCAGAGCTTTTTAGGGCTTGGTTTGCAAAGGCTCCACTGCTGTTCTATTGATAGCGTGGGGGATTGAGGTGTATTGGAGAGCTTAAGGGAGACGCGGTCGGTAAAGGCACGAGCGATTTCTGGCGATAGTAGCTTTCCGACGTCATAACTTTGTGTTCTTACTCTACTCCGCTGCGTTCGTGATATCCGTAAGCGCACCTTGACTACTATAAGATGGTGGTCCGAGTCGATGTTAGCCCTTCGGAAAGTTCGAACATCAAGAAGAGTGGAGGAGTGTCTGACGTCGATCGCGATGTGATCAATCTGGTTGGTGGTCGATTGATCAAAAGACCGCTAGGTGCCTTTGTGTATACCGTGGTGCGGGAAGCGCGTACTGACTAGAAGGAGATTTCGCCCCGTAGCAAGATGAATCGGCCTGTGTCCGTGTCCGTTATCGGATGTGGTGTCGTGTAGGCTATATTTGCTGATGACTCGTTCAAAGATGCTTTCCCTACCCAGTTTAGCATTGAAGTCTCCTAGTACAATTTTGATGTCATAACTGGGACATTGGGCATACGTTCTGTCTGGGAGGTCGTAGAACTTATATCTGGCGGAGTCATCCTTGTCTTCCGTGGGGGCGTGGACGCAGATCAAGCTGATGTTAAAAAATTTAGCCTTGATACGGATTGTTACGAGGCGTTCGCTCACATGCCGAAAGCTTAGGGCTTTTTCTCTTAGTCCACCTCGAACAACAAATCCGCATCCAAACAATCGTTGCCCTCTCTCCCTATAGCAGTTGCCGTAGTAAATATTGCACTTTTTCATCCGCTTTATACCCGGTCCATTCCATCGGGTTTCCTGGATGGTGGTTAAGTCCGCTTTATAGCGGTCTAGGGCGTCCGCAAGTTGTTCGGCTGCACGTGGCCTGTTTAGGGACCTAACATTTCACGTACAAAGCCGAAGATCATTGTCCTTTTTTTCGTTTTTTGCAAGGGTCGTCAACATAAATCCGGTTCGTTATATCCGAGGCTTTTTGTTGTTTCGGAGTTTGTGGTTTTTTTAAGGTTATGGTTTACTAGGCCGTAGCCCAATCGACTAATGCTGTTTCTTGGCGCAGGAGGCTCGTCATTCGTCCTCCACCGTCTGCAATTTCTATAGGAAATCTCCAGATGGCGCCACGGGGAGGTGGGGATGGGACTTACTAAGAGTGCCGCAAGATGTTCGACTGCGGTGGCTCTTCTCGCATTTTAGCAGGCCAGCATCCGTCGGATATATGCTACCCCTACGAGGCCTTTGTCAGTCCTTTGCCATTATGTACATACGTATATATATGGTACAAAAAAATTAACTTCTTGGATAAGAACATTTGTGTTAATTAGAATCCTTGAAGGGTGCTTCTGAAGACGTTCCGAAGTGTATTTTCCTATACACTTAAGGAAATCGTGAATTTAATTAACGAAATCTTGAAGGGAGGTCAAGTAAAGCAATGCATGTAAGCATTGTATACATAGCCACTATCTGACAGGGAATATGTAAACAAACATGTGAAAATGCTCGAAGGAATGTTTAAATCACAACAAATCTCTTCAGAAATCATGCGGAAGATTCTTACAAAAGTTATGAGTTATTTTCAATTGCCAATACTATCCACGAAGGAGGTTCTGGAAAAATGACAACCAATTCCTCTCCTCTGATTTCAAGACGGATTTCATAACCAAAGATCGTAAGTTATGAAAAGGAGGCATGTTTATTCGTCGACTGATTTCATCAAAGTGATATGCAAGGCTTTTGATCCTGTGCTATTTTTTAAAACTTTTTAAAACTATCTATTGGAGCACTCAGACGGAAATACTGGTCCATTGTATTCCAGATAGACATCTAAGACTAACGTATTTTCTCCGTTTTCCAGAGGAAAATGAGAAGAAGCTTCAGTGATGTAGAGCTAAGAGATTCGGCACACATCACGTCGTCCCCAAGAATGCGCCACCATGCGCGAACAAAGGCGGGACAGTCACAGAGAAAATGCTCTACAGTGTCATCCTCCTCGCAAAATGCAGCACAGGTGGGCATCTCACTGTTAACTCGTTTATACCTAGACATTTACCGTTGAGCTGAACCAACCAGACGAGGATACAAATCATAGTATTCTGTTCAGCCCAATATTACCTACCACTTCTAGTCCCGAAAGGAAGTATCTTCCTAGGAATATATTCCTTTTTTAGGCTAGCGCCAGACATTCGCACAGCAGGTGACGAATGGATTCAATTTCCTCTTCGTCCCTGCAGCTTCTGCAGAAAATCATAGTAGGGCTGGCCTAACCGAGCTGCATGGTAGGATAGCATGCAGTGCCCGGTGAGGGCACCGACTGCCAGTCGAATATTCCGACGATCGAACTTCAGAAGATCTTCCGTTCTTTTCTTGTCATAGACGGGCCAAGTCGATCTCGCCATTGCGCATGTATCCAAGCGGCACCATCGCTGTAGAGCGCACTGAGTGGTGCTTTGGCCTCATCTAAGATCTGCGCAATGTTTGCACTTGATCCCATCCTAGCCAGCTCGTCCGCCCTCTCGTTTCCAGACATATTCATATGGCCAGGTACCCAGCAAAGGGGCACCTCATTTACATTGGATACCTCTTCTAACTTCTCCTTGTATAGTTTGACGAGTTTGGATCTTATCCATGCTGCCTGCAAAGCCTTAATGGCTGCCTGTAATTTCCAGGCTTAGTATCCATTCAGAGCCAATCCTGAAGTCATGGAAACTCGACTGGAAACTACAGCACAGTGGGATAATGGAATCGACGGACGAGAGCTGCCCGCGAGCTCTATGAACAGAAAACGACAGAGAGAGGACCATGCGCTTCTGAAAATTAAAAAGAAGGAGCACGAGAAGCGCGAGATCGAGGAGATGGGGAGATGTTATTGCGGGAACGACGTTCGAAAGTTTTACCAAAAATTAAAACGAACATGCCAAAGCTATAAAGCCAGAGCAGAAGCCTGCAGGGATGAGCACGGAAAACTAATAGTGGAGTCACGGTCGATGCTGAGATTGCGGACGGACCACTTCTACAGACCGCATAACGGCGATGATAATCAAAATGCCGCCGTCGGGCAGGACGAACCATTCACGATGGACGAAGACGAAAGGGAATTCCGTCATCTGCAAGATACGGTCGGAAAAATGCATGCCCGATGAATGGATTCTCAGCATCGTTTGCCCGGTCCATAAGAAATTAGACCCCTATGACTGCGCCAATTACAGAGTGTTGAGTCTCCTTAACATTGCGTACAAGATCCTCTCTGCCGTACTGTGTAAGCGCCTGAAACCGTTCGTGGACAATCTGATAAGTTCCTACCAGTGTAGGCAATAGACCAAATATATACACTACGCCAGATCTTGGAGAATACCCATGAATTCCAGGTCGACACGCACCATCTTTTTGTCGACTTTAAAGCCGCATATGACAGTGTTTATAGAGACGAGCTATACAGAGTCATGTCATGTTTTAACATTCCTGTCAAACTCGCTCCATTAAGGTCAGAGGTGAACCAACCGAGGCATTCGAGGTTAATAAAGGTTTTAGACAGGGTGACGCACTGTCATGTGATTTCTTTAACATCATACTTGAAAAGATCGTGCGGGACTCTGCGGCCAACACAGGAGGTTCGATCTACTTCAAGTCTACACAATTGCTTGCCTACGCACATGACATTGACGTTATCGGATGGACAAAGCGAGACGTCAATGAGGCGTTCGCAAGCATTGGAACAAAAGCGGCTAACGGGGGTCCGAGGGTAAATGGGGACAAGATCAAATATATGCCATCATCGAAGAAAGACGTGCAACACCGACGTCTTGGTCAGAACCTCAAATTCGGCAGCTATATTTTTGAAGTAGTCAAGGACTTCGTCTACCTTGATTTGATAGTGACAAGCAGTAACGACACCATCGCTGAGATAAAACGCGATAAACCGCAGGCAACTGAGTAGTAGAGCGCTCTCTCGAGAAACTAAGGTATCCCTCTACAAAACCCTAATCATTCCGGCCCTCCTCTACAGCGCTGAGGCTTGGACGTTATCAAAAGCGGATGAAGAGGCTCTTGGGCGTTTCGAGAGATTCAACCAGGAACTGTACGGGCTGTACAGCGACATCGGCCTATTCAGACGTCTTCGAATCCAACGCCTATGATGACTGGGCCATATTGATCGAATGGACTTCACCGTTTCGGCCCGAAGAGTCTTCGACACCAAACCCGAGGGAAGACGCAGCAGAGTACGACCGCATCCAAGGTGGCGGGCACAGATGGAAAGGGACCTCAACCAATTGGGCGTGCGGCACTGGAAGCGGCTGGACAAAGATCGAGCCGACTGGAGAGGCTTGTTGGTTGAAGCCCGAGTTCACCCCGAGCTGTAGCGCCATATAAGTAAGCAAGTAAGTAGGATAACGGGTTTCAATGCGTCAGTAGGTATGTCCATGAGACAAGGGTCGCAGGACAATTCTTGCGCAAGCACACTGTTATTTGTATGCGAGTTATGGCAAAACCGATTTCTTGTCAAACGAGACAAGGCTTTCAGAGCACACCCTCTGATAAATATATCAAGAGGTGAAAGTTCATCACAGCGTCTAGAATAGCGCCCGGCGTGCTGGGGAAAGCCCCTGTACAGCTGAGGCAAGCCTCAGCCCCTGGAGTTTGTTGAAAGAGGCTACGAAGTGTTTGCGTGTTAGTCTGTTCCACCAGACAACCGATGCATATGAGATTATCAGTCTTATCATTGTCATCATTGTGTGTTGGCCTCTGAGGCCGATGACACGGTATCGAATCCCGACAACAGCCATGTCATCGAACGTGTTTTTCACGGTGCTTCTCCTCATCGAGGTACTGACAAAACCGCCTGTAGTATAATTGTCAGGAAAAGCTTTTTCAATTTCGCCTTTCGGAACCGACAATACACTGTAGGTCACTTTCACCTATGAGAAAATAAAATCACACACAACATGGGTGATTGAGAGAAGCTTGGCTTTGGTCCTTCATGGACTGTAATGCCAACGCACATTATTGTCATGTAGATCCAGAGCACCTATGCCTGCGATAACCCTGTGTTTTTCCAAAAGCTCCTTTGCATTGTCAGAAAACTGACAGCATTTTGATGGTTTTTGACTCAACATGCTTTGACCAAGGAAGCTTGCTATCTAAGATGACTCCCAGGTACTTAGCTTCCTTGGACACCGGGACTGGTGCCTTTTAATACCAGCTGTCAGTATTTTTTCTCCTTCTCGTGAAAAAAAAAACGACATCGGTTTTAATAGGACTACCGACAGTCCATTTCTGGTACACCAGTCATCGATCACCTGTGTTTTTAGATGGACAGTCGCTAAGCATGAGGCGACAGAAAGAACGACGACATCATCCGCATAGGCCTGGGCATAGATTCCAGAGTCATTGGGAGCATTAAGTTGAGAGTCGACCACCATGCGGAGACAAGACGCCACCTTGCAGGCAGCCCCTTTTTACGCCGAATTTGACGCAGTGGTCGAGGTCTGCATCAGCGGTCAATGTCCTGTGTACAAGCATTGCTTTGCATGTGCAACAGCAGCGTTGCACATGCTGTCGAGAGTTGCGTTATCATAAGTTCCCTCAATGTCGGTGAAAATGCTTAGCTTTCGACCGCTCGTATTTTTTAAAACACGAAAAATATCTAAAATGAAATAAATGGCAAAAAATCGCCAACACGATTTTCAAATAAGTTTTTCATGATCAATTAAAAGACTCACTGTATAAATAGACGTATGCGTACTTTGTCAACATGTTTACACTTTTTGTGAACATTTACTTGATAAAACAATTGACAAACAATGGATTGGTAACAAGTTGTCAACTTTGGTACAAAGCGTCTCTTCTGTAGTATTTGTTTTCAAAAAAATGATATTTTTTATTATAACATTAGCTGTTGTGATACTTGATCAAATAAACAAGATTTTTACGCAAAACGTTCCTATTAGTCCGTGTCCAAAGGTATTTCAATACATATACGATGGTTCGGAATGGATTGGATTGTTGACAGTGAGAAATCCCGATATGGCTCAAGTACTGCACGTGAAGGTCACACTTTCAGTGAGGGGAAAACCAACCACGGTATGTGAGTTTTGCCGAACATGCCATCAACTTTTATTTCAATACGTAGTTATATACGTATTTATTCATTGTAGAGCTACTTGGGTGAAATATCTCTCATAACAAGAGGCCAATTCCTACCAAACACGCCGATTTTATACAAAATCAATTTTCCTAAGAGTCATTTCCTGCCCAAGGTGCTACAAATTGCAGCAAACAACAATATTCTCTGCCTTGGGGGAGTTGGTATGTATCTTTGGCATCTAAAGTACGATATTTGTAATTATCTGCTATTTCACCAGATCATAGTGTATTTGTAACCCAGATCCAACTGGAGCATACAAGGAAATTAACTCTTGTGCCACCGCTACAGCCACCATCGGTTGAATCGTTGCAAGTGCCACCCCAGCAAATGTCAATACCGGCAGGTTCCTTGAAAAATGTCGATTCCAAGTTGCTACCGATCTTGTTTGAAAAGTAAATCATTTGATGTCGGAATGAGATACATAAAACAATTATTTGTGAAAATGATAAATATTCAGTTTTGCAGAAATCCAATGAAGCAAATAAGTAATTGCGGTCTAATCAGTGGGACCGGGACACGAATTCCTGCTGACGATGTTGAAATTCACACGTCCATTGATGAGGACTCACCACATGGCGTTGCGCCTAGTGCGTCGCTACTATCTATGAGCAAACTATCCCGTGGAGAATGGCCATGGTTGGCTGCCATTTATGTCAATAATTTTATTTCCTTAACATATCAATGTGCCGGGACTCTAATATCTTCGAGGATAGTTGTTAGTTCTGCTCACTGTTTTAGTACAGAGGAAAAGCGATATACAGCAAATGAAGTGGTCGTTTTTTTGGGTCGAAATAATTTGAAAAATTGGAACGAAGAGGGTTCTTTAGCCGTTTCATGTGACGACATATTCATTCACCCAAGTTTTGATAAACAAATGAAGACGTATGATGCTGACATCGCAATCATTGTATTGAAGAGTAAAGTCATGTAAGAAACTTGATGTTCACAGAATCGTGCGTAAGGACTTGTTTTTTTTTTTTTTTTGTTTTTTATGCTACAGATTCAATACATTTATCCGACCTGCATGCATTTGGTCCAGCTCAACTGACTTGAAGTTCATAGAAGGCGAGCGTGGAGTAGTTATCGGATGGAGTACTAAGATGGATCCGCATAATAACCCCAGTAATATGACATCTGAAGATACTACCATCCCTGAAGTAATCCTCTCGTCAATTGTTTCTAATCAAGTTTGCTTCGAAATAAATGAAAAATACCGTAGTCTATCGTCAAATAGGACTTTTTGTGCAAAAACATATAACGACAGGCGGGCATGTCGTGGTATATCCGGTGCGGGGTTACTGACCCTCAAAAACAACCGATGGACAATTAGGGGAATCACGTCAGCTACAATACCAGTCCCAAACAATAAATCGTCCTGTGGTGTTTCGGAATTTGTAATCTACTCAGATATAGCGAAGTTCCTCGACTGGATATATGTCTTTGTAACCTAAAAAATGTTTTTATTACTGGAAATGACGGCACAAGGTCGGAAATCACTTTTTTATTGTTGTACTTCTACAATACCAACTTCAAAATTAAAATGTAAAACATAAAAAAAAAAAATGAATTTGTGTTTGGCAAAAAAAGCTTCGAATGTTTCATTTTCGTGCTTAGATATGGAACTTTTGCGTGCAGACCTGGAGCAAACACTGTAATGCCAAAGTGGAATCTATCCCTTATATGCATGTTACCATGAGATTCTCTTTTACGCATGCCTTGGAAAACACACATTTAGGGGAAACTCGAGGCGAATTCAAACGTGTGCGGTATATTCGAAATTGGTTGTTCGTAGTTGTTCAACAAGTTGCTGTGCATAAATTCCAGGAGTCAAACGAATTGATTGCTTTGAGAAAGGTGGTTGAGTGATTGTGGTACAAGTATCTTACATGTAGTATTGCCAACATATTGCTTTTTCAAAGATGCTTGGGAGATCAGGATACATCATGTATGTATATAATAGCATTCAACCGTGGAACATTAGGTCTTAGTATCAGTTAGTCAAAACCGAGCAGAAGGACAAGTCAAATTGGTTCCTATTTTAAGTACATTATATCGCCAGATATGAGGATTATTGTTTATGTGTCGAGTAATGAGGGGAACTAATTAGCTAGCTTTTCTATGAATTACTTACTTACTTACTTTGACGGCGCTACAGTTCGGGGTGAACCAGGGCCTCGACCAACAAGCCTCTCCAGCCGGCCCGATCTTTGGCCAGGCGCTTCCAGTGCCGCACGCCCAGTAGGTTTAGGTCCCCTTCGATCTGTGCGCGCCGCCTTAAATGCGGTCATCCTCTGCTGCGTCGTCTCTCGGGGTTTGAGACGAAGACTCTTCGGGCCGGAGCGTTGATGTCCATTCGCTCTACATAACCTAGCCATCTTAGACGTTGGATCCGAAGACGTCCAACCAGGCCGATGTCGCTGTACAGCCCGTACAGTTCTTGGTTGAATCTCCTCATCCACTCTCCGTTTACACAAACCGGACCAAAGATTGCACGCAGAATTTTCCTCTCGAAACGCCCAAGAGCCTCTTCATCCGCTTTTGATAACGTCCAAGCCTCAGCGCCGTAGAGGAGGACCGGTATGATTAAGGTTTTTAGAGGGATACCTTCGTTTTTCGAAAGAGGGCTCTACTACTCTGAGCCCGAAGAAGCAGCGGTTGGTTAGTCTGCGTTTTATCTCAGCGCTGGTGTCGTTGCTGCTTGTCACTATCGAGCCAAGGTAGACGAAGTCCTTGACTACTTTAAAAATATAGCTGCCGAAGGTGACGTTCTGACCAAGACGTCGGTGTTGTGCGTCTTTCTTGGATGACAGCATATATATGGTCTTGTCCCCATTTACCTTTAGACCCACTTTAGCTTAGCCGCTTCTGCTTCCATGCTTGCGAACGCCTCATTGACGTCTCGCTTCGTCCGTCCAATAACGTCAATGTCATCTGCGTAGGCAAGCAATTGTGTGGACTTGAAGTAGAACGTACCTCTTGCATTGGCCGCAGAGTCCCGCACGATCTTTTCAAGTATGATGTTAAAGAAGTCACATGACAGTGCGTCACCCTGTCTAAAACCTTTTTTAACATCAAAGGGGTCGGTTAGTTCACCTCCGACCTTAATGGAGCAGCGAGAGTTCTCCATAGTCATCCTGCACAGTCTGACGAGTTTGGCAGGAATGTTAAAACATGACATGGCTCTGTATAGCTCGTCTCTATAAACACTGTCATACGCGGCTTTCAACTCGACGAAAAGATGGTGCGTGTCGATCTGGAATTCATGGGTATTCTCCACGATCTGCCGTAGTGTAAATATTTGGTCTAACGTGGGTTTTCCTGGCCTGAAACCACACTGGTAAGATCCTATCAGATTGTCCACGAACGGCTTCAGGCACTTACACAGTACGGCAGAGAGGATCTTGTACACGATGGTCAGGAGGCTTATCCCTTGCAGACGAGTTGATGCATGTCCCTGACCAGCTCATCGCCAGCTGCTTTAAACAGTTCGGCGGGGAGTCCGTCTGCTCCAGCAGCTTTATAAAACTTAAGTTTCGATATAGCTATCTTAACATCGTCTAGGTCGGGTGGACGGGATTCTCCTTCGTCTTCGTCCATTGTGAATGGTTCGCTCTGCTTGACGGCGGTATTTTGGCTATCATCGCGTTATACAGTCTGCAGACGTGGACCTTCCACAATCTCAGCGTCGACTGTGACTCCTCTACTAGTTGTCCGTGCTCATCCCCGCAGGTTTCTGCTCTGGCTTTGAAGCCGTGGTATATTCGTTTTACTTTCTGGTAAAATTTTCGAACGTCGTTCCTGCAGTAACATTTCTCCATCTCCTCGATCTCGCGCTTCGCGTGCTCCTTCTTTTTCCTTCTCAAAAGCGAATGCTCCTCCCTCCTTTTCTGTTCATAGACCTCGCAGGCAGCCCTCGTCCGTCGATGCAATGTGGCCATGTATGCATTCTGTTTCTCTACATGGGCCTGTCTGCTCTCATCAATAAACCAGGGGTTTCTCGGCGGTGGTGGCTCGAAACCGAGTACATCTGAGGCGGCCTCTCGAATGGCGTTTTGACAACGACTTCGTTGCTGTTCTATGGTTTCTGCAGATTGCATCGGGACTTGAGAGAGCTTGAGGGAGACTTAATCAGCGAAGTTCCTGGCGGTCTCCTACGATTTGTTTTTTTTTTTTAGAGACTCGCGCAGCTTCAAGAGTTTTTATATTCTCTTATGATGTGTTGACACACACAACCTGAACGGAGTGCAGTGGTTGGGGTCGTTGATGTTCGTTCGCTACTCTCAAGGGTGGTTGTCCTAGACCTAGAGAGGACGAGAGCCGACCAAATTCCGCGTTGATCATAGTCCGAAGTAATTCGTTCAAGCACTTTTTTAGTATTGCATACGCAGAGGATGAATTTCGGTTGACCACATACTGTGAGTGTTATGCCTGCAAGCAGTACGTCTGGTCACTTTACATTAACAACTGCGTTGCATACTTTTTGTCCGTATAGGAATTACTTTTTCTTGGCTAAGAAGCGAATTTGAACTATTGACCTTCTGCTCGGCGGTCGATGATGTTAACCACTGCACCACGGCCACCCCGGTTGCAACTTTCCGACGTTAAATGTTGGTGTTCTTATTCGACTCCGTTGATTCCGAGCAATTCGCATCCTTTCCTTGGCTACAGAAAGGTTATGATCCGAGTCCATGTTGGCTCCTCGAAAGGTTCGGATATCTAGGATACTGGAGGAGTGTCTGCCGTCGATAGCATTATGATCAAGTTGGCTGGTTGTCGATTGATCGAAAGACCGCCAGGTCCCCTTATGGATCTTGCTACTACGAGATTATGTCCCGCTATAAAGTCTACTGGCCTTAGTCCGTTTTCTGACGTTGTGTTGTGTAAGCTGTGCTTTCCAATGACCCGTTCAAAGATAGCTTCCTTACCCGGCTTCGCATTGAAATCTCCTAGAGCGATTTTGGTGTCATAGCTGGGCCATTGTTCATACGTTCTGCCTAGGAGATCATAGAAGTCGTGTTTATGTCGGCCATCTTTCTCCTCCATGGGGGCGTGGACACATAATAAACTTATAATGCCGAGACTGGTCTTGATGCGGATAGTTATGAGGCGTTCGCTTACATACTGGAAGCTTAAGACTTTTTTCCTAAGTCTGCCGCGAACAACAAATCTGCATACGAATAAGCGTTGTTTATTTTCTCTCTAGCAGTTTCCGTAGTATATATCACAGTCCAAAGAGTTGACCAGATGTTCGGCTGCACCTGGTCTGTTGAGGGACCTAACGTACCAGGTGCAGATCCGAAATTCGTTTCCTTTTTGACGTTTGCGGGGGTCGTCAACATGTAATCCGTCCGTATCCGAGGCTGTTAGTTGTCTCTGAACAAGCTTTGGTTTTATGCGATAGGGATGTTAACCCTAAGCGCAACCTCCGACCTGGAGGGCTAGGTTCCTCTTTCCCCCAGGAACAAGGGTCGGGTCGCTGCACACATTGGTCCACTACCTGGCGAGTGCCAGTATTGCTATCCAGGGGAGGCCACGCGGAGGCTGTGTGTCAACTTGGATTGAGTAGGGACAGAGATCGAAGCTGGCGTTTGCCGAGATAAACGCGATCAACTTCTTTGCTCTGTATGCTCGCTCCCTTCTCTATGAATTACTCAAAGAAATAATGATTTTTTTTTTCTTTTTTTGAGGGGCTAGTGCTAACATACTAGCATAACATAACATACCAGGGCGCCGTAGTATAACTTGCCTGGAAAAAGCTTCTCGACTCACACCGTTCGGAATCGGATTTGAACTGTAGGTCCCTTTCACCTGTGTGAAAAATAAATCACACACAACATGGGTGATTGAGAGAAGCTTGGCTCTAGTCCTTCATGGGCTGTAACGCCACCAAAGAAGAAGTGCTAACATGCATATAGTATTGGACTCTGCGACCTATGTAGATCTAGACGAGTAGTCATAATAAAGTTGACAACGGTTCTCGTAGGAGCTGAGACGACCCTCTCAGACGGAGGACACGCTTCTTAAGATAGCAACGGGCAGCACACTCACGTGGTATGTGTTCTGCAGTTCCTTCGTTCTCAAGACAGAGTCGACACTCAGTTTCAGACGAGAGATGATATCTCAGACCGCAGTGTCCCGTACTCTATTAACTTACTTACTTGGGTGGCGCTACAGTCCGTGGTGAACCTGGGCCTCAACCACGTCAATGTCGTCGACGTACGCAAGCAATTGCGTATACTTGAAATAAATCGTACCTCTTGTGTTGGCCAGTGACTCTTGCATGATCTTTCCAAGCACGATGTTGAAAAAGTTGCATGACAGCGCGTCACCTTGCCTAAATCCTTTTTTAACATCAAAGGTCTCAGTTTGCTCATTGGATTGGATTGATCAGGGACAGAGATCGATATTAATAGAGTGTTTGTTTAGGGGCCGTATAACTCTTTTGATTGGCGGAGCCTTTAAACGCTGTTCTAAAAGCAAAGGTGTTGCGATTTTACTCACTGGTCTAGGAAAAAGTTAACCTTAGACATGCGAGTGCCGCTGAAATGTACGGCAGCTATGTACCTTTCGCTGGAACCTTTCCTAGCCAGTTGATTGGCGATTTCATTGCCCCTAATGCCCCTGTGATCTGGCACCCACCAGAGTGTGACCTTATTTTATTTGGCTGTCTGAGAGTATATTGATGGTTACATACCTTATGCCGGTCTCTAAGCTCAGGTTAACTCATGTCATGATGGCGGATTTGTGGTTTTTTTTTTAAGGCTTCTGCTTTCTGTTGGAGCACTCAGACGCAAGTACTGTCCATTGTACTCCAGGAGTTAGCGTATATTTTGGCCTTGAACTTCCTAGGGCTCTTTCCCAGAGCCTTCGAGATTTTTCGATTTGATCCAACGATCCCAGCGCCAACGCGAGAACCTATCTTAGAGCCATCTGTGTACCACCTAAGGTCCTTGACATTGAGCAAGGGAACGCTGCTTTCCAAATCTGTACATTTGAGATCAGTATTTCAAACCTCTTGTCCAAAGTGAGCGTGTGTGGTACTGCGTCCGAATACATGGTAATCATATCCAGCTCAGGAAGGTGTTGCAAAATGGACATGTGGCCCTTAGTCTACATGGTAGGCCCGTTTCTGATCGAAAAATTCTGACTGCATTGCGTATTGCACACTTTTTAATAAATAGATGTAGTGGAGTAAGTCCGGTCAGTACCTCATGGGATGCCGTGCGGCGGATTGGCGTGGCACCTGTAACGCCGAGACATGCTAGTGGCGTTGAAATTTAACGATTGTTGTTTTTCGTCCGACTTTTGTCCACCATACTGTAGACGCATAAGTGATGATAGGTCTTACTATCGCCGTATATAACCAATGGATGATCTTAGGTTTTAATCCCCAGGCTTAATCGTAAATGCGTCGGCAGGCCTACAGTGCCTGTGAGTTTGTGAGTTTGTTTTTGATGTTGGAGTTCCAGTTAAGTTTACGATCAAAGTCAATACCTAAATACTTAACTGCTGTCAGACTAAGTAGCCGTACGTAAGTATAGGCCTAGCAAACGCGGTACACCGCCAGTGTGTGATATTGGGTTTGATACCCCATCTGGTGCGCATGGCTTTCTTGCAAGTTTATAGCGCAGTTGTTGCTTTTTGATTCGTTCTTCCGTATTCAACCTCCAGTTGAGCGAATCTAAGGTAAGCGTTTTGGAGCAGAGATTTGAAGTATCTGCCGTTTTCTTGTGAATAAAACTAGCTCCGTCTGGGATGGATTTATTCAAAGTCCGCAGTTCTCTGCCCATTTGGCAAGTTTACCTAGGCTTTTTTCCATCAAATCTTGCATTGTTGAGAGGTGTTTCCCGCTAATTGCTAGTGAAATATCGTCTGCATACGCAATGACCTTGCATCCGCTAGCTTCCAGGGATAGGAGTACTTCGTTTACAACTAACACTCATAACTGCGGCGATAGTACACCTCCCTGTGGTGTGCCACATTCTGCTTACCTTTTAGTGTGGCAGCAGCCGAATTTCGAATGAATCAACCTGCTTAAGAGCATTTGTTTGATCCGAAATGTATATGTATACCTAATACAGCAGTTGGGAGTACAGGATGCAAACTTAAGCTTATGAAGGGAATGTTTTTTAGGTGGTCGTATTTCATAAAGTATTTTCTAATCAACTAACGGAAAACTGATTTTGAAATTACAACATAGGCAAACTAATGAGCATAGGTGGATGGCAAAGGACTAACAAAGGCCTCGTAGAGGGAGCATCTATACGACGGATGTTGGCCTGCTAACAAGCGAGAAGAGCCACCGCAGTCGAACGTCTAGCGGCACTGTTAGTAAGTCCCATCCCCACCTCCTCGTGGTGCCATCTGGAGATTTCCTATGGATAGTGCAGACGGGGAAGGGCAGGATTAGTCGGTTGGGCTACGGCCTAGTAAGCCGTAACCGTTAAAAAAATCACAAACTCCGAAACAACTACAAGCCTCGGATATAACGGACCGGATTAATGTTGACGACCCTTGCAAAAACGGAAAAAGGACAACGATCTTCGGCTCTGTACGTGGAATGGTAGGTCCCTAAACAAGACACGTGCAGTCGAACAACTTGCGGACGCCCTAGATTACCTGCTAAACTCGTCAGACTATGCAGAATGACTTTGGAGAACGCTCGCTGATTCATCCGAATCGGTGAACACCTTACCGATAGTTTTAATGTCAAAAAAGGGTTTAGGCAGGGCGATGCGTTATTCTTCAACATCATATTAGAAATGATTGTGCATAAATCACTGGCCAATACAAGAGGCACAATGTGATTCAAATCTTCGCAACTCCTTGCATACTCCGACGATATTGACATAATAGGTAGATCACAGCGAGATGACAATGAGGCGTTTGCGAGTATTGAGTTCGAGGCGGCGAAAGTTGGTCTGGCTGTAAGCGAGGGCAAAACTAAATATATGCTGTCATCAAAAAACGACGCTCACCACCGACGTCTTGGCCAGAATGTTTGTATTGGCAGATATAAGTTCGAGGTAGTTAAGGACTTCGTCTACCTTGGCTCCGCAGTGACCTGAAACAACGACATAAGTTCCGAAATCAAACGCAGAATCATTCTTGCCAATCGCTGTTTCTTTGGGCACTGCCGCACACCCAGTTGACTGAGGTCCCCTTCCACCTGTGTGCGCCATCTTAAGGGCGGCCGTCGTCTGCTTCTTCGTCCCTCGGGGTTGGATTCAAAGACCCTCCGGGCTGGAGCTGTGGTGTCCATTCGCTCTACATGGCCCAGCCATCTTAGGCGTTGAATCCGTAGACGCCTGACTAGGCTCATGTCGCTGTATAGCCCGTAAAGTTCGTGGTTGAATCTTCTCCTCCATCCCCCGTCTGCGTTTATAGGCCCAAAAATCACGCGCAAAACCTTTCTCTCGAACCAACCAAGGGCCTCCTC
This sequence comes from Eumerus sabulonum, assembly GCA_951905685.1. Taxonomy (NCBI): domain Eukaryota; kingdom Metazoa; phylum Arthropoda; class Insecta; order Diptera; family Syrphidae; genus Eumerus; species Eumerus sabulonum. The sequence continues at coordinate 27,324,554 of OX645062.1, read as the reverse complement.
ATCCGCTTTTGGTAGTGTCCAGGCTTCTGCGCCGTACAACAGGACCGGGATGATTAGGGTCCTATATAGAGTCAACTTTGTCGTTCGGGAGAGGGCTCTATTACTCAATTGCCTCCTGAGCCCAAAGAAACAGCGATTGGCAAGAGTGATTCTGCAATTGATTTCGGAACTGATGTCGTTGTTCCAGGTCACTGCGGAGCCAAGGTAGACGAAGTCCTTAACTACCTCGAACTTATATCTGCCAATACAAACGTTCTGGCCAAGACGTCGGTGGTGAGCGTCCTTTTTTGATGACAGCGTATATTTAGTTATGCCCTCGTTTACCGCCAAACCAATTTTCGCCGCCTCATCTCAATACTCGCAAACGCCTCATTGACATCTCGCTGTGATCTACCTATTATGTCAATGTCGTCGGCGTATGCAAGGAGTTGCGAGGATTTGAAATAGATTGTGCCTCTTGAATTGGCCAGTGATTTTTGCACAATCATTTCAAATACGATGTTGAAGAAATAACAAGACAGCGCATCGCCCTGCCTAAATCCTTTTTTGACATTAAGACTATCGGTGAGGTGTTCACCGATTCGTATGGAGCAGCGAGCACTCTCCAAAGTCGTCGTCCATAGTCTGACGAGTTTAGCAGGTATGTGAAAGGTAGACATAGCGTTAAATAGCTCGTCTCTAATTACGCTGTCGTATGCGGCTTTGAAGTCGACAAATAGGTGGTGAGTGTCGACTTGAAATTCATTGGTTTTCTCCAGGATCTGCCGTAGTGTGAAGATTTGGTCGATGGTGGACTTCCCTGGCCTGAATCCGTACTGATAAGGACCTATCAGCTTATTTACAAAAGGCTTCAGGCGTTCACATAAAACGGCATAGGAGATTTTGTAGGCGATGTTAAGGAGACTTATTCCTCTATAGTTGGCGCAATCAGAGGGGTCTCCTTTCTTGTGGATCGGGCATACGGTGCTGAGACTGCATTCCTCGGGCATGCTTTCCTCTAACCATATCTTACGGATGAGCTGGTGCATGCTCTCAACCAGGTCATCCCCAGCTGCCTTGAAGAGCTCAGCAGACAGTCCGTCCGCGCCAGCAGCTTTATTCGACTTGAGCTTCGATATGGCAATCTTAACTTCGTCGAGGCCAGGGGGACAGAATTCTCTGCGGTCTCCGTCGACTAGAAATGGATCATTCTGCCTGACAGCGGTATATTGACTAACATCGCCGTTATACAGTCTGCAGAAGTGGTTTTTCCATATTCTTAGCATCGACCGCGGCCTTTTTAGCAGGCCAGCATCCGTCGGATAGATGCTACCCCCACGAGGCTTTTGTTAGTCCTTTGCTTATCAGTTCTAAGTCACGTAATTACGCGTCGATTGAAATCAGTCCATGCAATATTGCATCAGTCATGTCAATATTATCTTCGGTTCTCGAGATAATCTAGACAAAATATCCCAAACGTGCACACGCTATACTTACATACACACACGCACATATATATCTATGATAACCTTGGATTTGGATTCTGGTGATCTTGAAACTTGGAGATATGTTAATATTTGGAATTCGTAAAATCGGTCCTATAACAATAACTTCCCACTGGGAAGTTAAAAACTGCAAAATAAAGCATACTGTTCGTATCTTAAGTGCCATTCCCGAGAGCGCCATGGCGCAGTGGGTTGTGTGTTGGCATCTGACGCCGATGACACGGGGTCGAATCCCGACACAGCCATGGCATCGAACGTGTTTTCATGGTGCTTCTCCTCAATGGGGTACGGACAAAACCGCCTGTAGTATAATTGTCAAGAAAAGCTTCTCGATTTTCGCCGTTCGGAACCGGCAATAAACTGTACGTCCCTTTCATATATGGGAAAACAGAATCACACACAACATGGGTGATTGAGAGAAGCTCGGCTTTGGTCCTTCATAGATGTAGTACAGTAGTTCGCTCTAACTCATGCTTGCTGGTAGCATTCAAATATGTTCGAAAGTATGGCTTTTGTCATAATTTTCCTAAACTACCCTTCTAACAGAGTGTAAGTTACTGCTGATACGCATTTTCACCGGGTGCACATGTTGTTAAGGAATTCACTTTAAAATATTAACTTTCACCGTATCTTGCTGGACTCGCCAGACTCAACCTCGCAGAAATTGCGTAGACTTTTATACTGACGGGTCTAAAACCAAAGACGGGGTGGGTAGTGGAGTATTCTGCAAACAGCTTAAGCTGAACAAAGCTCTAAAATTATCTAATCACTGCAGCGATTTCCAGGCGGAACTGTTGGCAATAAAAGAGGCTCTGTCCTGGCTGAAGTGGAACGTGATATCCACCACGGATATCCGCATTCTCACGGATAGCCAAGCAGCCTTAAAGTCGCTGGAGTCCTATGTGTACACATCGAAAACTAGCCTCGACTGTCGCCTATCTCTTAATGAGATGGCTGAACAGTTCAACATACAACTTATATGGGTACCGGGACACAGCGACATCACTGGAAATGAAAGAGCCGACACACTCGCCAAACAAGGAACGACGCTACAATCAATCGTGGCTTGTGAGGGAGTACCCCTTACAACCATTAAATATAACCTGACCAATCTCGCCAGGGCCGAGACGAACCTGAGATGGACCCACGGACATACCTGCGTCATCACCAGGCAAATCTGGCCTCGGCTTGACAGTCAGCGCACAAGGAGTATAATCTCCCTAAAAAGAACTGACATCTACAAAGTCATCGGTGTCATCACAGGTCACTGCCTCATTGGCAGTCACGCACAAAGACTAGGTATAGTTCCAAATGACTTCTGCAGAAGCTGTCAGGACGAGGAGGAGGTCGAATCCATTCACCACCTTCTATGCGCCTGTCCAGCTTTTTGCAATATAAGGAAGCGTTACCTAGGCTCTTACTTCCTTAGCGATCTGACAGATGTTCAGAAAGTAGGGATACTTGATCTTCTTAACTTCTTAAGAAGCACTAGATGGTTCCACGAATAGGGGGATAAAACCCCCTCGTAGCTGCACAACGCGCCTCCTTGGCCTAAGTGCGTTCTTCTCAATTCTGGGAAGGCTACGACCCTACCTACATACCTACCTACCGTATCTTGCAGCCTAAATTGAGCTTTGCTAGGATTGTGAGAGGTAACATATTTATTTTCGGAATATTATTTGCAATCTAGCAGCTTAGGATGTATTTTCACGTGCCATTGTGCATAGAATACGAATGTTTTGGTTAGTTTTTAAAAAAAACATTTTCTTAGCATATCCGAACTGAACAAGTACGTGATAAGTCCCTGAGTCTGTTTTATATATCAAGAATGATTCAATGAATTACAAATATCTTGGCAACAAATAACCAGAGCGACTAGGAGTAAATTTCATTCGTCGCATAGTTATACATATATGTAGAACTTGATAAGCTTGGAAATTTCAATTTGCGGTTTTAAGTGAAAAAAGTATTCCATTAAAATCAATTAGCAAACCGCTATACGCATGAAAGAAAGTAATCAAATGTTAATAGTTTTATTCGCTTTACAGATTGCAGACAAATCGTTTAGTTTAATATAGAAACCCATCAAGCACCTTTATCCGTGGTTGGCGTTACTCTGGGTTTTTATTACACTATTTACGATGGAAAGTGGCTTCTACTATATTGTTCCTTAATCATAATAATTATTTTTTTTGCTTTAAAGAAAACAGACTGTGTTTGCTTTATACGACAATCCATAACCATTGTAATACAATATAGGCACACAGGCATGATCTAACGTTTATGGCATTCTAACTAAGTTCTATTCCTAATAACTATGGCTAATTGGAAAGCAAGCTCGACTGCATTGTTGATGTTTGTCCTACCCCGTCATTTAAGGGAACCACTATCGTCTAGCAGACATAGCTTTGAGAATTCTCTGTCCTGGGTATGGGGTAATATTAAGTGAATTATTTTTTTAATAGGCTTAAAAGGGATGTGGTAGAAAAAAAGATAAAAGCATGCCTGCGTACAGTATACATTCTAGTGATTGCGTACAATGTGTTGTACCCGCACTAATCTATTGGAAGGGAACTGATGTTCGAATCAGCTATTGGTCCCTAAATAAATTTTTAAATTTTAAATGATTGCATATGAAACCACCATCTGGCTTCATGAAGGTTGCCAGGGTTTTTTCTTCTTTTGCAACTATTACCAGAGAGGCAGGCAATTACTAATTATCTGCTGGAAAGCAATGGTTATCGGATGATTTGGCTTGATACATGTACATTTTGGGTACGTATCTACAAATACACATACGTACATATGTACATACGCAAGCATCAAGTAAATTTTTTCTACCCCCGTAAATCGTAGTTCATGAAGAACTTTATCAGGAACTCAAGGAAGCGTTGCGGCAAATTCACACTTCTCCTTGCGGCGAAAAGTTTACCTGGCATTGTGGGAACATTCAGTTGGTGTAATTTATGGCGGGGCATAATACGCGTTGAATGCCCTGCTATACAGATCTCAAAGAAGTACTTTTCAATATATTCCAGAATATATTAGCTTATCATCCATTTATGTGTTGAAATCAAAAACCTTTATCAGTCTGTAACGAACGCTGGTACAAGCGAAGGCGAAATAATTTAGATACGCGTTTGCATTTTGGTCTTGTTTTGCAAGATATTTGTTTTGTGTGATAGTTTTCTTTTTATTTATTAATTTGTTTATTTATTTGTTATTTTCCATTTTTTTTTTAACGTCATGTCGCGCAAATCGTCCGTATGATTCATTTAACAAAACAATTTCAACTGTGTGCTTTTTGGTCTAAGTATTTCAATTCAGAGGATAGAAAAATGATAGCCTGTGTAAATCGAGTAAATAGCCGTGCTAGAACACAGTATTGAGAAATTCGAATGGAACTTTATCATTCTCGAATAGCATGGTGCTAGACGGACACTGTGTTTAGCAACAGGTGAATGCTAAAGGATTTTTTTCGGTCGCCCAACTGTGATTTTTTATTGTCCTGTTTTGTGCATTTATGGTGATTAAAGGTGATGCTTGTTTATTAATCTGCCCATACATGAAAGTAGGCGGATTAAAAACTGGTAAAATCAAACAGTAAATGATATGTTTATGTTTACAAGTAGCTTTCTATTTTTCATTTTTAAAAGTTCTTACGTGTGACGCGAATCAAGTGAGTTATTTTGGGGGCGAGTGTTTTCATTTCGACCATATGTTTCGATTGGTGATATCATGAAAATGACACCGAAAAATGTGAATGTTTTTGACAACATTTATTTGAGAGTAGCTACCCTTGATATAAACACAATTAATATATTGATGTCTACATTTGAATTCACATTTTTATTTTTTAACTTATCCTCATACAATTAGGAATCGTTCGTCTGATCCCGACGAAGTCTTATTTTAATACACAAAGTATATCGAAACCTAAGTATGTACATACTCGTACATATAGTAACACATGATATTAAAAATTTAGTAAAATGTATACATGTACCTTACCTCGAAGGCTTGTAGGGGAACCTATAGATGAATGGATTTTTCATTTCATAATTATTTTAAACGCAAACTTTTTAACTTCATTATAGGTCCGTGACTGACACTTACTTACTTACTTAGGTGGCGCTACAGTACGTGGTGAACCTGGGCCTCAAACAACAAGCGTCTCCAGCTGGCACTGTCTTTGGCCAGCTGTTTCCAGCGCCGCACACCCAGTTGGTTAAGGCCCCTTTCCACCTGCGTGCGCCACCGATGATGCGGCCGTCCTCTATCGCGCCTTCCTTCCGGAGTGGATTCGAAGACTCTTCGGGTCGGAGCTGTATTTTCCATGCGCTCTACATGGCCGAGCCACCTTAGACGCTGTATCCTTAGACGTCATACCAAGCCGATGTCGCTGTACAACCCGTACAGTTCTTCGTTATATCTTCTCCTCCATACACCGTTTGAACAAACGGAACCGTAGATAGTGCGCAGATTTTTCCTCTCGAAACGACCAAGGGCATCTTCATTCGCTTTTGTTAAGGTCCAAGCCTCTGCGCCGTAAAGGAGGACTGGGATGATTAAAGTCTTATATAGTGTCACCTTGATTTTCCGAGAGAGGGCTCTACTTCTCAATTGCCTCTTGAGCCCAAGGAAACAGCGGCTGGCAAGAGTGATTCTGCGTTTTATCTCAGCGCTGGTGTTGTTGTCGCTGGTCATCAGTGAGCCAAGGTAGACGAATTCCTTGACCACTTCAAAGTTATATTCGCCCATCGTGACGTTCTGGCCAATACGTCGGTGTTGTCCGTCTCTTTTAGATGAAAGCAGATATTTGGTTTTACCCTCATTAACCTTGAGACCCATCTTAGCCGCTTCTACCTCGACGCTTACAAAGGCCTAATTGACGTCTCGCTGTATCCGTCCAATCACGTCAATGTTGTCGGCATACGCAAGCAATTGCGTAGACTTGAAATAAATCGTACCTCTTGTGTTGGCCAGTGACTCTTGCACGATCTTTTCAAGCACGATGTTGAAAAAGTTGCATGACAGCGCTTCACCTTGCCTAAATCCTTTTTTAACATCAAAGGGCTCGGTTCGCTCATTACCGACCTTAATGGAGCAGCGAGAATTCTCCATTGTCGTCCTGCACAGTCGGACAGGTTGGGCAGGGATGTTAAAACTGGACATGGCTTTGTATAGCTCATCTCTATACACGCTGTCATATGTAGCCTTGAAATCGAGGAAGAGGTGGTGAGTGTCGATTTGGTATTCCTGGGTCTTCTCCAAGATCTGCCGTAGAGTAAATATTTGGTCTATTGTGGATTTACCTGGCTTGAAACCACACTGATAAGAGCCGATCAGGTTATCCACAAATGGTTTCAGGCGTTCACACAATACGGCAGAAAAGATCTTATATGCGGTGTTAAGGAGACTTATTCCCCTATAGTTGGCGCAATTATAGGGGTCTCCTTTCTTATGGACCGGGCAAGCGATGCTGAGATTCCATTCGTCGGGCATGCTTTCCTCCGACCATACCTTGCAAATGAGATGGTGCATGTACCTTACCAGTTAATCTCCAGCCGCCTTAAGAAGCTCAGCAGGCAGGCCGTCTGCGCCCGCGGCTTTATTAGACTTAAGTCTTGATATCGCTATTTTGACTTCGTCTAGGTCGGGTGGACTGAATTCTGTTTCATTGCCGTCCATTACGAATGGCTCGTTCTGCCTGACAGCGGTATCTTGTCTATCATCGCCGTTATACAGTCTGAAGAAGTGGTATTTCCAAATCCTCAGCATCGACTGCGACTCTACTACCAGTTCTCCATTTTCATCCCTGCAGGCCGCCGCTCTGGCTTTGTAGCCATGGCGTGTTCGTTTTACCTTATTGTAAAACTTACGGGAGTCATTCCTGCGGAAGCATCTCTTCATCTCCCCGATCTCACGCTTTCCGTGCTCTCTCTTCTTTCTTCTGAAAAGCGTGTGTTCCTCTCTTCTCTTCTGCTCATAGATTTCGCGAGCAGCTCTCGTCCGTCGTTGCAGCATGGCTTTATATGCCTCTTGTTTTGCTGCATGGGCTTGTTCGCATTGTTCATCGAACCAGGGGTTTCTAGGTGGTGGCGGGTTGAAACCCAGCACCTCTGAGGCAGCGTCTCTGACGGCGCTCTGGCAATGCGCCCATTCCTGTTCTATTGTTTGTGCTGCTGTGGGCGGATTTTGAGAGAGCTTGGAGGAGACACGATCGGCAATGATTCTGGCAGTCTCTTGCGATTGTAGATTTTCGACGTCAAACTTACGTTGTCCTACTCGACTCCTAAGCATTCTTGATATCCTCATTCGTGCCTGGGCTACAACAAGGTAGTGGTCCGAGTCGATGTTGGCCCCTCGGAACGTTCGTACGTCGAAAATACAGGAGGAGTGTCTGGCGTCGATCGCAATGTGATCAATCTGGTTGGTGGTCGATTGATCAAAAGACCGCCAGGTACCCTTGTGGATGTTGTGGATGGGGGAATCGCGTGCTTGCTACAAGGAGGTTACGCTCCGCTAGGAAATCGATTAGCCTTAGTCCGTTGTCGGATATGGTGTTATGGAGGCTATGCTTTCCTATGATCGACTCAAATATGTCCTCTTTGCCCAGTTTTGCATTAAAATCTCCTAGGACTATTTTTGTGTAGTAGCTGGGGCATTGGGCATATGTTCTGTCTAGGAGATCGTAGAATTCTTCTTTGAGTCAATCGTCCTTTTCTTCCGTTGGGGCGTGAGCGCATATTAAGCTAACGTTTCCAAATTTAGCTTTGATGCGGATTGTTATGAGGCGTTCGCTTATGTCTCGGACGCTTAAGACTTTTTGTCCGTGACTGACATCACAATATTTAGTTTAAAGTACAATTTCCACAAGACCCAATTTTACATACATTTTCAAATATACAATGCATGGGAACAAATATATGAACTTCAAAAAGGATCCGTTTTCCTGAAGTCGTATCTACACAGATAAAAAGAAACAGTTGTAAAATTGGCAAACAATTGGACAGTTTAGAGATAAAATCCGTGGTTGCAATACATTTAACCCTAGAAGGGTAACCTTCGTCGATTCGACGAACATGACTTTTATTTTTTTGGTTTTCTCCTTGGTCCTCTCACTCTTTTCGTGTAACACCAGCTATCTCTAAGTGCTTTTAGTGTGTGGACGTACGGTAGTGTACCTGCTTGGGTAAGTGCATTTTTTATTGAAAAACGGCGAAAATGTTCGTCGAAACGACAAAGGTTACCTTTTATGTAACTTTCAGTGCACGATCAGATTTTTAATAAGCAAGTTAACGCCATGACTGGTGACGACCGGGTTGGCTGTCGCCTTCCGGATCGCCTTCCGGATCGCCGTTTATGTGCAACATTGGGGGTGGCCGTGGTGCAGTGGTTAACATCATCGACCGCCGAGCGGAAGGTTTATGGTTCAAATTCGCTTCATAGCCAAGAAAAAGTAGTTTCTATACCGCCAACAAGTATGCAACGCTGTTGAGAATGGAAAGTGACCAGGCGTACTGCTGCAGGCATAACACTCACAGTATACGGTCAAACGAAATTCATCCTCTGCGTATGCAATACTAGAAGTGCTTGAACGAATTACTACGGACTATAACCAACGCGGAATTTGGTCGGCTCTCGTCCTATCTAGGTCTAGGACAACCACCCCTGAGAGTAGTGAACGAACATCAACGACCCCAACCACTGTACTCCGTTCAGGTTGTGTGTGTCAACACATCATAAGAGAATATAAAAACTCTTGAACCTGCGCGAGTCTCTAAAAAAAAAAAAAAAAAAAAAAACATTGTGTTGATAATGCAATATACTGCACATTGTGTTTCTTGCAAGGGCATCATAAAATGGCGAAGACCGGGGCGAGCTGGCTTACTATGCGAAACGGGCAGTAGAGTTAGGCCAGGCGCAAATTGAGACACGTATAGCGCGTGTGAGGTGGCTCAGCGTGACGCATTTTTTGAAAACTACAGAATTCAATAGAACGGCGTAAATTGGTAAACACGTGTGACGTGCCGCGACCCGCGCTAGCCGACCGACGCGCGGCGCAGTAGTCGAGACACAGTTTCACGTGTCATTCTCTCGCGTGTGGTTCTTGGTTTTGGAGAAATGGCAGAAGAAAAATGAATAGAGACAGTTAGGGTTCATAAAGAACTATATGATACCCAACTATATGAAGGCAAAATTCACTCTCATGCGTTCGATCTGCGAGTACCTGCGTCTCAATTTGCGGATCACCACGCTACGTGTTTGGCACGTACGCGTCATGGCACTCGTGCCATGTCACCTCACACGCGCTATACGTGCCTCAATTTGCGCCTAGCCTTAGGACTATTCTTTAGCAGTTAAGTTTATTCGCACTTGGAACGGCACCGAAATAAGGCGAAGGTATTTCCGTAAATATAAGAGAGGGAAAACTCGTGGTACCATGGATGAAGAAACGGTTAGAAGCACCAATTTTACCCACTAATATTAGATCTTGTATTGGAAAAAATATCCTCGAAAATAAAGAACCGTTAAGGGAGCACAACGTTAGTGTAACAAAAATAAAAACAAAAAAAATTTGCAAACGTTGTCCGTACACACAAGGACGCATGACTAAGTCAACGTGCGATAAATGTGATGTAAGCAAATGTGGAGAGCATAAAGTTGAACTCTGCAGTACCTAAATGCTCGAAATAATTTTGTTTATTTTTTACTTTTATTATGTTTTTTTATACCAACAATTATCTTTTAAGTTCCTACTTTTTTTATTAAAAAAATATGTTTATAATAATAAAAAACAAAAAAACACAAGCCATCTCAAAAATGCAAGCTCATGTGAAGAGCATACAGTTGACCTCTGCAATATATGACCAACTACTTTATTTTCGTTTTTTATTTTTAATGTGTTCTGTTAACTAGTGAACATACTTTTGAGGTTCCACTTCTTTTTACAAAAAAATAAAATAAAAAGCAAAAACGCATTTTTATTAAAAATTAGAAAAAGCAAGCGATCTCAAAAACAATGGCTCCAACGACTATTTCGAAAATTTAAGACAAAAAATAAAAATAATAAGGCAATTTTTTACGTTTTCTTAATAAACAACACCTAATAAGCAACAATTATTTTACTTCACAAGAATAACTCAATAACGAATGGTTACCTGAAACGTACTAAAAAATAAGGTTACCTTTCTAGGGATAAAGATACTCTTTTTTCTGCAAATAATCTTACACAAGACTATACATTTGTTGAAGATTACTTTGCAGCTATGCATAAGTTTTTTATTATTAGAAAAGGTTCGTACTCAAAGAAATAATAATAAGCTTGAATCGAATTTAATTCAAATTATATCTGAAGTCAAATCGAAATAAAATTATAGATCTCTCCAAAACGTTAGTAAAAAACAAACATGTTGCCAAATAATTTCTGTTTCATTGCCTTTACTATACATATTTCAGAAAAATATTTTAATAACACGAGAAGATTTATTTTCGTTTTTCTGCAAAACTATTTATTTATTAGTTATTACAAATAATTTCAAATTCCAGTAACATAAACAAAAATAGAAGACCAGTCAAATAGCGGAGTATGGTATTTCGAAATCACTAAATGTTTTTCTGATTATTTTTCTTACACTTATTCAGTCTTAATGAAATTATGAAACTTGACATGATTAAGGTTAATGCTGGTAAAGTGAGTAGTCATATTACTGTGGAATCCATCTAAACATTCCCCTCAATTTACACTAAACTGTATCTGAGATTAATTATTTTATTGACAACGAGTATATATTCAAGTGGCTGCCTCAGCTGGTTTCGCAGTAGCACATTCTGTTACCCCAATTTTCTAAGACCTCGTTGAGGGTTTCGGGCTGTAGCTCAAGGATTGTTTGGATGATATTGGCCTTAAGTGCTTGAATCGTTTCCGTATAATATCGGTCCTTCACTATTCCCCACAAAAAAAAAAGAAAAGTCCATGGGGTCAAATCGCAGCTCCGAGGCGGTCACTTCACATCGCCAAGACGGCTGATAACACGACTTGGGAATTTGGTGCGAAAAAGATCGATTGTGGCATGGGCTGTGGCGCCCAACCAGAGGTCGGCCAAATCCATATCTTCGATTTCAGTAAGAAAAAAAAAATGGTCTATGTGCGACCCACAATTAAAACACCCATTTATTTTCATGTTTTTTTCATTTTTATAAGTATTATGTTGATTCGATGAATTTCGAAATACTGTTTTCAAATAATAAAGATTTTTACACACGGGGTGGCCGTGGTGCCGAGCGGAAGGTCTATAGTTCAAATTCGCTTCATAGCCAAGAAAAAGTAATTCCTATGCGGACAAAAAGTATGCAACATAGTTGTGAATGGAAAGTGACCAGACGTACTGCTGCAGGCATAACACTCACAGTATATAATCAACTGAAATTCATCCTCTGCGTATGCAATATTAAAACTAATCGAACGAATTATTAAGGACTTATAACCAAAGCGGAATTTGGTCGGCTCTCGTCCTATCTAGGACAACCACCCCTGAGAGTAGTAAACGAACATCAACGACCCAAAACACTGCACTCCGTTCAGGTTGTGTGTGTAACAACACATAAGAGAATATAAAGACTCTTGAATCTGCCTGATCTCTAAAAAAAAAAATACGGAAAAGTTTAACGAAGCTCAATCCCGCACACCAATGGCCTACTTATAAACACTTGCTTCTACGATTACTACAATATTTGATGATTAGTGAAATTTTCTTCCTCAAGTTATCAAGAAACCATCAATTTGGAGATATCACATCAATACTATTCATTAACTGAATTAATATTTCTTTACTTGCTAAAGAACTATATAAAGAATACTCTAGTCATTTAATTTCTAATAGAACACTACTAGAGCTATTTAGCTACTAACTTAATCAGTTCTAAGTTACATAATTACACGTCGAATGAAATCAGTCCCATGCCAATACCATTTTTGGCTCTCGATAATAGAGGCGAAAAATTCCGAACGCACGTACGCACATACGTACATACACACATACCGACATCTCTATAAAAACGTTGGATTTGGACTTTGGCGACCTTGAGATATGTCAAAATTTGGAATTCCCAAAATCGACCCCATTACTATAACTTCCCACTGGAAAGTTAGAAAAAAGTCGGTTTACATGGCTCTGTAACGCCCACCGTTGACCAAAACGTTGTTCCGAGCCTCATTTTCAAAGAAAAATAGTCCAATGATGCCACCCCTCCACAATCCGCACCAAACTGTCACTCAATGTGGATGCATTCGTTTCTCGACAATAACGTGCGGGCTCTCCGAGCCCCAGATGCAGGAATTTTGTTTGTTAACGTAGCCACCGAGATGAAAATGCGCCTCGTCAGCAATGATGATTTTTCGCCCAAAATCGTTGTCCAATTCAAGCTGCTCTAAGGCCCAAAATGCAAGCGAATAATCCGAGATCCTTGTGCAGAATTCTTCTCAGGCTAGTGCATCAAATGTTGAGCTGTTGAGATCGATGGCGAGTTGATGTTCGTGAATTGAGTCTCACACTTTCGCCCACAGCAGCCACATTCTCATATGTACGCGCAGCTTGCGTACAGCAGACGCGGTGGGTGCTTCATTTCGGCCAAAACTTCTTTTCAAAAAAGTCACTGTTTGGGCTACACAGCACTCACTTTGAAAATAAATTTTCCAACATTGTTCAAGCGTAAAGCGACACAAGTCGTTCTGTATAGGTATGATACTGACTTTCTTTCAAGATTTCGAGCGGAAAACGTCTGTCAATATCAAAATAACCTACGATTTAATAATAAAAAAAAAAAAACACTAGATGACCCCCCCCTTACGTATGTGAAGATGTTTTCCTGAACCTTTTATATCATCTTTTGCGAAATAAGCTAAAGAAGATCTTTCGAGCTTAAAGGACAATTCAAACAATTTTACACATTTTTATTTTTCAATTCAAATTACTCATTTTTTTTTCAAACACTACCAAAAGCTGTCTTTTTGATAAGGATCAAGTCTGACGCTATTGGTGAGGATGGAATTCCCATTCGGTTTATTAAAATAATCTTGATACACCTGCTTAGCGCAATTACACACGTAATTAATTTTTGCATAACTTCATCCTCATTTCCATCTAGCCGGAAGCTGGGTAAAGTTATTCCGGTCCCAAAAAAACCTTTACCATCCCTGGCTACTGATTTCCGCCCCATTAGTGTCTTACCTTGCCTGTCAAAAGTCATTGAAAAAGTCATGGCTAAGCAGATTTCAGATCACCTAGATCGGCATAACCTACTTGCTTCGGTCCAGTCTGGTTTTCGAGCCAACCACAGTTGCTCTACAGCTATGGTTAGAATTCTCGATGACGTTAGGATCAACTACGACTTGGACTACCTGACAATACTCTACCTCCTTGACTTTTCAAAAGCTTTTGATACTGTTAACCACTCAATTCCACTTGAGAAATTGAGAAGATATTATGGATTTAGTGAGAGTTCGGTGCGCCTCATCAGTAATTATTTAAGTAATCGCTGTCAAAGGGTTGTGGTTGGTGATAAATACTCTCATGTTAGGAATATTATTGAAGGAGTACCTCAGGGCTCGATTCTGGGTCCTATTTTGTTTTGCATGTTCATTAATGACCTGCCGGAAGTTTGTTCAAATGCTAGCATTCACTTTTATGCGGATGATGCGCAATTATATTTTTATCTAGACCTATAAACTTAGTTCAGGATCTCGTCTGCAGGCTGAACGAGGATCTATCTGCAATCTACGAATGGTCGCTCCGCAATTACTTAACTCTCAACCCAACAAAATCTCAGCTGATCTTGATTTCTAAAAAAATGTATAATAAAGAACTTTTATCACCAATTTACCTCAACAATACACAATTGCAGTTTGTGGAGACCGTAACCAACTTGGGGTTTAAAATAAACCGTTCTCTCTCGCCGGTAAGCCACATTAACTCCACTGTTGGGCGAATTTATGCTGGTCTACGTAAGCTTTGGTTGTTGACTTGTCAAGACCTTACTCATTCCTTATATTGATTTTGCATCAGTTGTGTACTGCAAACTTGATTCCTTATCTCAGTATAAATTAACTGTTGCTTTCAATGATATGATCAGATATGTATACGGGCTCCGACGTAGAGACCACATATCTAATTACAACAAAATTATCCTTGGGTGCACACTGCAGCAGTTCCTGCACATTAGGTGCTGTGTCTTCATGCACAAAATAATACAGAAAAGGTCGCCACCATACTTATTCGAAAAACTTCAATTTGCCCGTTCAATCAGGACTTTTAACCTCATAACTCCTTCCTCGAATTACTTGAACTCTTCTCGTCTGTTTTTCGTCTTTGTCGCCAGACTCTGGAACTCTCTGCCTACACCTATAAAACAAATAATTGGAGCCACCAAATTTAAAAAAGCCGCCTTAGAGTATTTTTCTTAAAAATTCAACAACAAATGTATCGTCCTTCTCGTTTCCCCTCCCCTCCTATCCTATCCTCAATCAAAACACTTAATTTTTAAACTAAATAATTAATTAATCATATGTTGAATTAAATAATTATTAAACTTAAATCCTGTAAAACGAAAATGTAATTAAGTACTATAAAAGACTAAGTCTTACTTGTACATCCTTACTTAAATAAATAAATTGAATTAAATTGAATTGAATTGATCAGCTCCTTTTAGGTTTTCAACTAACATGGAAGTGAAGTGATTACTCCGAAATCCTGGGTAGCACATTAAAGTATTTTCTCCATCAACAATGTTAAGACTTAAGTTTTAATTACGCCATTAACACCTGTGATATTTTAAGTGTACAACAAATTCGGATCTTATCAGTATGCCCTGTTAGGATCATATCGTCACATTGGTAACTAAAATAGATTATTTATATAATAACGTAATTAAATGCTCTTGGTTAATCGCGTATATTTGTATATAAGATGTTAACCGACTTTATTATTTAATACGAAACAGTGAAAAATTGCAAGTCTAGCACAGCAACGCGTTGTTTTTTTAAGAATATGCGGCTAAAACATTTCGAGATGAGAACCTAACGATACGTCTATGTGAAGTTTTAAAGTTGATGTGTGAAAAATTTAACACTTTTTATAATGGAATATACACTGCAATTATATCGTAGTTAACAGGACATCTTATTCTTCTAATTTTCATCAGGTAATTAAGATATAAACATGTTGTGTCAACCTTAAAATTATTTTAAATTAATTTAGTTTTTCTCTTTAACATTTTTTATGCAAACTAAATACTATCGTGTAAGAGTTATGTATTTGGGTGACTCGTTTCAAACATTTGCATGCTAAGAAATTCATTCAGGGTCCTGGGTTTGATATTTGTTATCTTATCAAATGCAATGATTATCTATTCGTTAAATAACCCCACTTCCTCAAATTCAGTGCCCATAACATATGCTCCAGAAACACAACGGCATTGTAATGATATATCTACACATGTAGATGTGATTGAATTGAATGAATGTGGTCAACAAATACTTTTTTTGTAAATGTGCCACATAGATACGAGTACCAGCTACGTACCCAGATGATAAAGTGCTTAGAATTAATATTATTGGGGGTGGAAAAAATATGGTTCGTCTATCAAATTGTCGATTACCTTTATAGAGGAAATTAACTGACAGTTCCCTTTCAGTATATTTCATCTAGATACAGATAAAAAGTCAATCACAATGCAATGCAAATGATAAACGCAGATCAACGACGAGCATGACAGTGTTGTATTGTAATACGTACTAACTGAAATTCTATTTTTAGACATCAAGGGTAAGAGCTTTCGCAACACCTTAGGAATGGCATTGCACCCTTCCTTAATTTCAAGTTGTAATATTGTATGTATGGATGTCTCTTTGCGTATATGCTTATGTATGTACAAGAATACGTCCACGTCCTAACTATTTGCAGCGTTCTGTTTTTTTTTTAATATTAGGGTGTCCTGTGGAAACAGTTCAAGTTTGAAATAAAATAAATAATAAACTGAAAATTTTCGGTGATGGCATATCTCGCTGAAAAGTGGAATCACTCGCTTCACCAAGCAGGTGAAAGCAAAATTGTTGCACTGGATATTTCGAAAGCATTTGATTGGGCTTGCCATGAAGCCCTTTTGTCGAAAATGCGTGCTTTTGGGGATCGATGAGTCTCTTCTTCAATGGATTAGAAGTTACCTTTTGGACGGATTCAAGTCTGATACTCACTTTGTAAATGCTGGTGTTCCCCAGGGCTCCGTTTTGTCTCCGACACTCTTTCTTATTTTTATAAATGATCTAATCGCATTCACTTCTTCGCTGACGACAGTACCCTCAGCTTCTCATATTCGTTCACCAGTTTACGACCCTGCACTTCGGTTGTAGATAATGAGCGGCAGCGTATGTTAAGCTCATTAAATTCCCATATCGACAGCATCATTCAATGGGGTAAAAGCAATAGAGTGGAATTTAATGCTTCCAAAACACAATGCTGTCTCTTGTCGTTAAAGCGCATAACTAACCCGCAGCCATTATCAATGGCACTTGCATCTTAGAAACTAAAAAGCTGTCCATCCTGGGTATGAGTGTTGCTCACAATTTTAATTTGAACGACCATATATTCAGTGTCGCCAAGAATGCAGCGAAATGCCTAGGATTCTTATACAGATGCAAGAAATATTTCTCACCCTTAGATCTGGCTACAATCTATAAGGCGTTCATTCGCCCCAAATTAGAGTTTAACGCCCATGTCGGGTCCGGTGCTTCCAAGACCTCACTGCACCTACTAGACAGAATACAAAAACGAGCCAAAAAACTGATAGGTGACTCCAGCATTACCAAAACATTAGACTCGCTGGAACACCGCAGGAATGTTACCTGCCTCTCCCTGTTTTATCGTTACTACCACCAAAAATGCTCTGATGAAATAGCCTGTTGCATTCCGCCCCTTCAACATTTCTCCCGCAATACACGTCTCTCTAGGAATGCTCACCAATATACCTTGAAGCCCCGCTTTCGGACGTACAGTCAAATATAGAGAATCTTTCATTAACCGAACCACACGAATCTGGAACTCCCTGACGGATTCGGTTTTCCCCCCTCAATGCAACATGCAGACATTAAGATCAATGTCCATCGGCATCTCTATTCCTCTTCCTTTTTACCTTCTACCCGCACTGTGTCACCGACATAATAAGGTTATTAGACCTTGAGTGTGCGCGCAAATTATTTAAAAAAAAAAAAAACGTAATATCTTTTTTTGGGAAAATGTACAGTCATGTTGCGGATTTTATTATTTTTTAAAAATGTGGTCTAGGTGCGACCCGCAAGGCCCACACGACTAACTTCCCAGTGGGAAAAATGAAAAGACCCATTTAAATTCATATTTTTAAATTTTAAATCCCCGGCGCAAAAAGAGGGGTGGTATAAGTTTGAGGTGTCTGTGTGTCTGTCTGTTTGTGGCATCGTAGTTCCTGAACGAATGGACCGATTATTATGCCTTTTGCTGTCGTTTTTTTTTTTTTTTTTTTGAAAGCTAACGTGATCGAAATGGTTCTTAGCTACAATTTTTGAATGTCTGTTCAGGTGCTTTAAGGTCATTAGCTCTTGTTGTTAGCTGTGGTAGGGTTCTTAGTTGAATAATGGGTAATGTGTCGGTTCTCGTTCGATCACCGCAATCAGCCAGCATCGGCGCGATCAGTACTTAGACCACTAGTGTTGTTGGCATCAAGCCGCTTATATGCTGCCGCTCCGTGTAACCCAGGGTTCATAAACGGCTCACGGGCGTGTGCAATTTCCATTGCTGAAAGTGTCTAATTTAGGCTTTATAGAAAATGAAGCCATCTTAGACTAAAATATTATAAAAATGAAAAAAAAAAGTTCAAGTGAAATGTTTCCATGTTTTATCATTGTGCAAACAACTCCCGAGCAGTAAATCAACTCATTTTAGTTCCGGACGCGAGCGTGAGCATTTATGGAAACTCACCCCATGTGCGCACTCCACATGTGCGTTAAACAGAGCCCACCCTGCAGAGTGCACATACATAAGTGTGCGTTCTCGAACGCAACATATATGTATATGAAGTGCGCACAGAGGCGAGTTCCCACACGCCCGCGTTCGTCAGCGGAAATCAAAATGCTCACAGCCAATTACTCATGAGCGCGTGCGCTTAATAATTGCTCGTTGGTGGACCGCTTGGAAACCGCTTCATTTTTTTGCCTATTTTTTAGTTTTTTTGTTTCTATAAAAAACGTTTTGCCGATTTTGCTGAAAACTTACTCAGTTCTAAGTTGCGTAATTACGCGTGTCCATACCATCTGGTTGTCGAGATAATCGAGACTATAATTCCGATATGCACATACGTACATACGCACATACATATGTATATACGCGCATACGTACATACGCAGATACGTACATACCCACATACGTACATACGCACATACGTACATATGTACATCTCTATAAGAAACTTGGAATTCGGTTCTGGTGGCTTTGAAACGTGGAGATATGCCAACATTTGGATTTCGCAAGATCGGCCTCATTACAATAACTTCCCAGTTAAAAATAATATCTCCTAAATGACGCCCGTTTCTTTTCAGGCACTCTTGCAGCCGGGCCCTCACATTCGCAATAACGAATATTCTCTTGCAGGGCCTGAATTGTTTAAGGATTGTTATTGTACACCATTGACTTAAGGTATCCCAACAAGAAAAAGTCGCACGGTGTGAGGTTCGGAGAGAGATGTGGCCAGGGTATGTCTCCATACGTGCTAGTCAATTTTTTGGAGAACTAGCTCACTGCTTCTCCATCGAGATCCTAGCCGTGTGCGGTGTAGCACCATATTGCTGAAATACCATTCTGTTCTTGTGCCCCGGGGAACAGCTGAAGTTGTGGCAATAGACACTAGTCGATCACTGTCGATTTTGTATGGATGGAACATTCTTTTCTTTTTTTTTGCTAAGTAACAAGCACAGTTAATTTATTTCATTCCCATCATAGAGGCCGCAATCTTTCTTATGGATTAACGCGGATCTCGCATAATTTCGTGTCAAATTTGAGCGACGTGTTCCGGTGTCGCTGCTGATGTTGATAGTCCCGGAGGAGTTCTGTTCCACAGTGTCCCTTCTTGACTAAACCTTTGCACACACGACCAGATAAGTTGCGTGCTCGGACCACCACTTAGTCGAATCTACAATTCACCCGTTTTGAAATATTGTTCCAAAGCGAATGCGCGGTGTGCTCCCGACCTGTATAATAAATACTTGTGTTAGTCTAGAAACGGAAAGGTTTAATGAAGCTCAATCCCGAACACCAATGGCCTACATATAAACACTTGCTTCTACAATTACTACAATATTTGATGAATAGTGAAATTTTCTCCTTCAGGCTATCAAGAAACCTGTATAATAAGCTTCATTAAGCTTTTCCGTGTAAAAATCTTATTATTTGAAAAGAGTATTTCGAAGTTCATCGACATAAATGAACAAATTTGAAATTAAATGGGTGTTCTCATTTTTCCCACTGAGAAGTTAGTCATGTAGGCCTTGCGGGTCGCACCTAGACCGCATTTTTTCTTTCATCAATTCAGCGTCGATTTGGTACTGTTTGGTGAATAGTACTGTCACGGGATTATTCTTTTCTCTTCCATAGTCAATGGAGATGATGCCTTGCGAATTTCAAAAATTGCTTTCTTTCGAGCTCAGGTTAACCGGGTGAAGCCCCCGTTTTAAGTATTGCGTCAACAGTGATGAAAAGCTAAACAGTGATGCGAAGTTAATTCTTTTTTTCCTGATCATCAGCCAGTGTTCTGCTAGCATGACAACATACATTTTATTAAACATGTTTTTTATAGTCACCACAATCGGACTGCCTAGATGCTCTTCACGAAAGACGGGTGTTCGGTCGCGCTTGGATTCATTAGATTCATTATGGGGTGGCCATGGGGCAGTGGTTAACATCATCGACCGCCGAGCGGAAGGTCTATAGTTCAAATTCGCTTCATAGCCAAGAAAAATTAATTCCTATACGGACAAAAAGTATGCAACGCAGTTGTGAATGGAAAATTACCAGACGTACTGCTGCAGGCATAACACTCACAGTATATGGTCAACTGAAATTCATCCTCTGCGTATACAATACTAAAGTGCTCAAGCGAATTACTACGGACTATAACCAACGCGGAATTAGGTCGGCTCTCGTCCTAGGACAACCACCCCTGAGAGTAGTGAACTAACATCAACGACCCAAACCACTGCACTCCGTTCAGGTTGTGTGCCAAACATCATAAGAGTATAACTCTTGAACCTGCGCGAACTATAAAAAAAAAATTAGACGAATATATGATGACACTGTCGAGGGTCCATGGGCATTATAAGTCGCAAGTAATTTCATCTTGGGTTCCTCACACGCCTTCCCATCCAAAAAAAAAAAAAATTCTTACTGATCGGTATTGCTGTGTCCCATGGTTGCAAACAAACACGAACTTGACGACTTTTAACTATGAATCTATCAGAAATTTTGAAAGCCATATGACGTTTTTAAAGACTTAAAAAAATGCAAATATTCCCAAAGACTGATGGGTTATGTGCCATGCTCCATGGCTAAAACCGAAGATTGTAAAAAGCTATGTCTTAAATTTTAGTCTTTCTAGCTTGAAAGAGTTCACCGTTTGTCAAAATAGGGTTGTAAGTAATATTTCCGAAATAAAATGGGCCAAGGGTGACACCACTCAAAACTCCAGCAGTCTTCATTACGCTTCCCTACGATTCCTGTAGGGTTTCCCGATCGATATATTCAATCTTATTCGATAAGATAGTTGCTGAGGTCAAAATACTTCCCGTCACAAAGAAAAATGCGCTAACGAAGGTGCCTTTAGAAATAATTCAAGACTTTTTGCAAACTTCTCATAAGACTAGCGGGCAAAATGTTTCATTATTGACATCAAATGTGAGTCGGACTTCTTTTTGAAATATTTCTCAAGATTCGTCAAGTTCAAACTATAGATTCCAATCTGATTTTCAGAAAGTGTTGTCAGATTCAAAGTAATATATGATTTAAAAAGAATATCGAGTTCGACGTACTCGATAGCAAACATTTTTCTTAATCTCGCTGAAATGTACATAAATGATTATTTTCAGGATGTTGGGCGGCGTAGCGGGTCGACATATGTCGAATCGACGCAGAGGTTCATCGCCTATGGTACGACTAAGTGGCGGAATGATGACAAGCTTAGATGAAAGTGGTGGAAATGTACCAATTCCCCGGATACCGCCTCGTAGAAGGCGTGCCGTGACCACAAGTGATCACAAGAGCTGTGCCCTCATTCAAACGAGGCTGAAGCTAGGAGATATTATGTAAGTAAAACATTAACATAATGTAATTATATATATGTAGGTGTATACAATACTGTATAAATGACATTCTTTGTACAAAATCGCTATTTGTGACCGATTCACAGATAACTAAATGGACATAGGACCATCGAGTTAGCTAGGCTGCAAGTTCCTACTTTTGATTTATACTATAGTAAGAATAAACCCCTAATCGCTAGATGAAAAACTGTGACATATGCCATGCTATACAAATACTGTAAATAATACCTAAGTTATTGACTATCCGAATTTGTATAACAAATCGCATACGGTCTACATATTTACGTGAGCCTAAGATTAATATACAGCCATGTGGACTCTGTTTTAGTTTTCTACCTTAACTGCACAGAATACAAAGTGAAGTTCTGTTAGAACACACAACAGGCAAAAAAGACAAAGGCATTTAAGGCAGCCAAAAATATAGGGTTATAAAGACGTTAGTGATAAATCATGGAAACTCTTCTGCAGCAATGTCGAGAGAATCTCAGACGCCTCCAGATTGAGAAAAATCTTCTCGAAAGATCCACTGCATCTTATCAAATGGAGTATGGACAACGTCAGAAGAAGATACTCCTGACCTTCTCTTCAATACGCACTTCCCAGGCTGCTCTGAGTCACAGGACTCAGTGCAAACGCGGATAACTCATACCTCTCCAGCGATAGAGACACAGTACGATCATATAATCTCTAAAGAGAAAATGACTTGGGCGACAAAAAGTTTCAAGCCCTTCAAATCGCCAGGTTCGGATGGAATCTACCCCATCGAACTTGCACAAACTATGGAGACACTATGCTTAGCATGGAGACACATTCCAGAAAAGTGGAAGCGCGCAAGGGTACTCTTCATCCCCAAGGCCTGAAAAAGCTCCCACACCTCCCCCAGTGACCAAAGGCCTATCTGTCTATAATCCCTTGTATTAAAAACCCTAAAAAGGCTGATAGGCTTACATATACGCCATAACTTCGATCCATCCCTAATATCTAAGGCACAGCAAGCCTAGTGCAAGGGTAGATTTATCGAAACAGCCTTGCATACACTGGTGAGGAAAATTGAGGAATCAATCCATCTTAAAGAATACACTTTAGCAACCTTCCTAGACATAGGGGGCGCTTTCAACAACGTCGCTTCGAAAGCAATAATGGAAAGGCTAGACAATTTACAAGTGAAGTGGACTCTGACGGAGTTGATTGGCGGGTTACTCTCAACACGCAAAATCTACTCTAAATGGGGCAGCCAAGTAACATTCAAATTAATTACCAATGGTACCCCTCAAGGGGGTGCCCTCTCCCCTCTTCTCTGGAATTTGGTTGAAGGAAGGCCACGATGTTATTGCCTACGCAGACGACGTTGCTATTGCCATCTCGGGAAAGTATCTCTCAAAACTGAATGGTGGTATGTGTACGACATTCTCCATATTGGATTCGGGGTAAGCCCCCAGAAGACGGAGCTTGTGCTGTTCACCGGGAGGCATAGTATCCCGCATACATGCCCAGTTACTCTACTTGACACCAGGTTAACCTAGTCTTCTAGTGCCAAGTATCTCGGCATAGTACTAGATAGGAAACTAACTTGGCAGGACAGCACAATCGGGTGTGCAAAAAAAGCAGCCATAGCTCTCTATAGCTGTAAGAAAGCCTTAGAGTAAAAATGGGGATTCAACTCTAAGCTCACCCTATGGCTACATATTGGAGTTCCGGACAGATGGAACAGATTCCGGCAGGCGCGACATCGCAAGAGCTGCATGGTCTTCTGCGCCGATGGGTCGAAAAGCAATGTCGGGGTGGGCAATGGAATATTCTGCTAACAATCAAATCTGAGCCAAGCTCTAAAATTACCGGAGCATTGCAACGTTTTTCAGGCGGAGCTGTCTTGGCTGAAGTGGAACAGTCAAGCAGCCTTGAAATCGCTGGAGTCATATGTGCACACTTCAAAAGTAAGCCTTGACTGCCGCCTATCTCTTAATGAGATGGCCGAACAATTTAATATACCAGGACACAGCGATATCTGAGGAATTGAAAGAGCCGACACACTCGCCACACTCGACAAAGTTTATAAATTTAAACTTAGCTTTCCAATTGACTTAGGTTTGTCGCGCTAAATCAAGGGGCTTTGTCCTTTGAAGACAGCGCAACAGGTTTCGTTCCTCTATTATATCAAGAGCCGCATACGACCTTACAGTCGTTCTCTGTGTTTTCGGACGAAAAGATTAGCTCCATTTTCGACGTTTTCAATATACCACGGCGCGTGAACAAGGGCTCGCAATACTCTATTTTGAAACGTTTGTATAATAGAAGAATTACTGTCCTTGGTACAACCTCAGAGTTGAATACCATAAGCCTAAATAGGTACAAGCACTTGCTTGTAGAGAAGCAGCTTGTTTTCAGTACTAAGCTGGGAATGTTTTCCGAGTAGTCAGTACATTTCCCTATATTTCAATTCAAGCTCTTCACGATTTTTCTTTATAAGCGCTTTCCACTTGAGTTTCGCGTCGAGAGTCATGCGTAGGTATTTTGTCTCGTTTACGAATGGAATCCGAGCGTCATTAAGAGAGAGAGGTAGTGCACTTAGTTTTCTATAGGTAGAATTTACGTGGACAGTTTTGATTTTGTTTAGGGCGATCCGCCAAGTTTTTGTCCAGTCTTTTAAACTGTTCAGGGGATATTGCAATTTAGCCGTTGATTCTTCGACTGATTTTCCTGCGGCCAAAATTGCAGTATCATCGACAAATGTGGCCAGCCAAGTGCCATCCGTTTGCGGTATGTCTCTAGTATATAGCAGGTAAAGTAGCGGACCAAATACGCTTCCCTGCGGAACGCCAGTCGTAATTGGTCTAAATTTTGAGTATTCGCTTCCGTGTTTAACACGAGAGAGTCTATTAGAAAATAAGTTTCCGAGAACTTTTCCCAGTTTGTAACCCCAATCTTCGCGCTTACTTACTTACTAACTTTGATGGCGCTACAGTTCGGGGTGAACCAGGGCCTCAACCAACACGCCTCTCCAGCCGGCCCGATCTTCGGCCGGCCGCTTCCAGTGCCGCACGCCCAGTTGATTGAGGTCCCCTTCCACCTGTGCCTGCCACCTTAAATGCGGTCGTCCCTCGGGGTTGGAGTCGAAGACTCTTCGGGCCGGAGCGTTGACGTCCATTCGCTCTACATAGCCTAGCCATCTTAGACGTTGGATCCGAAGAAGTCTAACCAGGCCTATGTCGCTGTACAGCCCGTACAGTTCTTGGTTGAATCTCCTCCTCCATTCTCCGTTTACACAAACGGGACCAAAGATTGCACGCAAAATTTCCTCCCGAAACCTCCAAGAGCCTCTTCATCCGCTTTTGATAACGTCCAAGCCTCAGCGCCGTAGAGGAGGACCGGGATAATTAAGGTTTTGTAGGGGGAAACCTTAGTTTTTCGAGAGAGGGCTCTACTACTCAATTGCCTCTTGAGCCCGAAGAAGCAGCGATTGGCAAGAGTTATTCTGCGTTTTATCTCAGCGCTGGTGTCGTTGCTGCTTGTCACTATTGAGCCAAGGTAGACGAAGTCCTTGAATACTTCAAAAATATAGCTGCCGGAGGTGACGTTCTGACCAAGACGTCGGTGTTGTGCGTCTTTCTTGGATGACAGCATATATTTGGTCTTGTCCCTATTTACCCTTAGACCCACTTTCGCCGCTTCTGCTTTAATGCTTGTGAACGCCTCATTGACGTCTCGCTTTGTTCGTCCAATAACGTCAATGTCATCTGCGTGGGCGAGCAATTGTGTGGACTTGAAGTAGATCGTACCTCTTGTATTGGCCGCAGAGTCCCGCACGATCTTTTCAAGAACAATGTAGAAGAAATCACATGACAGTGCGTCACCCTGTCTAAAACATTTTTAACATCAAAGGGGTTGGTTAGTTCACCTCAGACCTTAATGGAGCAGCGAGAGTTCTCCATAGTCATCCTGCATAGTCTGACGAGCTTGGCAGGAATGTTAAAACATGACATGGCTCTGCATAGCTCGTCTCTATAAACACTGTCATACGCGGCTTTAAAGTCGACGAAAAGATGGTGCGTGTCGACCTCCAAGATCTGCCGTAGTGTAAATATTTGGTCTATCGTGGATTTTCCTGGCCTGAAATCACACTGGTAGGAACCTATCAGATTGTCCACGAACGGTTTCAGGTACTTACACAGTACGGCAGAGAGGATCTTGTACGCGATGTTCAGGAGGCTTATCCCTCTGTAATTGGCGCAGTCATAGTGGTCTCATTTCTTATGGACTGGGCAAACGATACTGAGATTCCATTCATCGAGCATGCGTTCTTCCGACCATATCTTGCAGATGAGTTGGTGCATGTTCCTAACCAGCTCATCGCCAGCTGCTTTAAGCAGCTCCGCGGGGAGTCCGTCTGCTCCAGCAGCTTTATAAGACTTAAGTTTCGATATCGCTATCTTAACATCGTCTAGGTCGGATGTACGGGATTCTCCTTCGTCTTCGTCCATTGTGAATGGTTCGCTCTTCCTGACGGCGGCATTTTGACTATCATCGCCGTTATACAGTCAGCAGAAGTGGTCCTTCCACAATCTCAGCATCGACTGTGACTCCATTACTAGTTGTCCGTGCTCATCTCTGCAGGCTTCTACTCTGGCTTTATAGCCTTGGCATATTCGTTTTACTTTTTGGTAAAATTTTTGAACGTCGTTCCTGCAATAACATCGCTCTATTTCCTCAATATCGCGCTTCTCGTGCTCCTTCTTTTTTCTTCTCAGAAGCGCATGCTCCTCTCTCCTTTTCTGTTCATAGATGCAGTGTAGCCATTTATGCATTCTGTTTCTGTACATTGGCCTGTACAGAAGGTGGTGGCTTGAAACCGAGTACATCTGAGGCGGCCTCTCTGATGGTGTTCTAACAACGACTCCATTGCTGTTCAATGGTTTGTATAGATTGCACCGGGATTTGAAATTGCTTGAGGGAGACTTGATCGGCGAAGGTACTGGCGGTCTCGTGCGATTGCAGCTTTCCGACGTTAATTCCGAGAAATTCGCATCCGTACCTTGGCTGCAACAAGGCAATGATCCGACTCGATGTTGGCTCCTCGAAGGGTTCAGACATCTAGGATGCTGGAGTAGTGTCTGCCGTCGATCGCAGTGTGATCAATCTGATTGATTGTCCATTGATCGGAAGACCGCCAGGTCCACTTCTAGATGTTGAGGTGTGGGAATCCTGTACTTGCTACTACGAGATCATGCCCCGCCATAAAGTCCAGTAGCCTTAGTCTGTTTTCGGACATGATGTTGTGTAGGCTATGCTTTCCTATGACTCGTTGAAAGATAGCTTCCTTACCCAGCTTCGTATTGGAATCTCCTAGATCGATTCTGGTGTGATAGCTGGGACATTGGGCATATGTTCTGCCTAGGAAATCATAGAAGTCGTCTTTATGTCGGTCATCTTTCTCCTCTGTGGGGGTGTGGACACATATTAAACTTTTGCTGCCGAGATTGGCCTTGATGCGGATAGTTATTAGGCGTTCGCTTACATGTTGGAAGCTTAAGACTTTTTCCTGAGTCTGCCTCTAATAACGAATCCGCATCCGAATAAGCGTTGTTTGTTTTCTCTGTAGCAGTTTCCGTAGTATATATCACCGATTTTTATCCGCTTTTTGCCTGGCCCATCCCATCGCACTTTTTGGAGCGCGGTAATGTTTGGCTTATAGCCGTCCAAAGAGTTGACCAGTTGTCCGGCTGCGCCTGGTCTGTTGAAGGACCCAACGTTTCAGATCCGGAATTCGTTTCCTTTTAGAAGTTTGCCAGGGTCGTAAGCATGGAATCCGGCCGTATCCGAGACTGTTGGTTGTTTCTGAATAAATATTTGTTTTACGCGATATTATCTTTAATAAATAACTATGATCCGTCTCGCGCCCTTCTCGATGGATGGTTTTCTATTTAAGCCACTTTCACTATTATTTCTTTACTATCTGTTTTTAATGACAGCAGATTGGCAAAACATTACTTTAAGTCTACATTGAAAAGATTCGGAATCATTCATTGTTTTGAAAACAAAAGCAATAATTTGAAACTGGCAACTGCATTTAATATCTGTCAGAAATCTTTGTTTTGGAGTTTACATGAGCTTATTTACCTTCAAAGCTTATCTTTCCAACGCAAGTAGCGCCAATATGCTCAAAATATGCCAAGTTTAGAAATCAAAACTCAGTATTCCAACTGACGACAGCTCGCATACCAATCGAATAGAAGTTGCTCATATTATTCCAACACCCACGTAGCCCAAACAGTTGTTAGATACACCCATAGGATCGTCAGATTATATTATTAGATTGACGCATAGAAATGATTAGGCTCAATAATAAAAAACATAAAAAAATGGAATTAGTTTAAAGGAGAATCAGTTTTTCGTTTACTAAAACTCATTACTGTGCTTGCGTCAGATGCCGGGAAAACAACCCTCCAAATTGGAAAGCTTAGGAAAATTTCCTACCCCTCCGTAGTGTATGAGTATTACAAAGCTGAAAAAGTAACCACCAAAGTTCGTTGAGTTTTCCCGTAGACTGCTTAGGTTATTCAAACGCTAGCTCTGTTAAAAAAAATTATAAAAATGTAGTAAAAATAGTGAAAATACAACAAATTTTATTATAAAATGTTAATATATACTCATGTGAATAAGAATATATAATTTGTTTCAAGGATTTTATAAAATTGTCTGGCAAAAAGTGCCTCTAAAAATCAGGATAAAAAAGCTGAATAGATTATGAGAAAAGACGACCTACAAAAAAATTAAATATTTAATTAATGTACACATGTTAAGTGGAACTATGTAGTGTTGATTTCTCTTGTAATAACCCAGCAGCTGTGCGTTTCTTTTTTGCTATATTTTAATTAATTTAATGGCAATAACGAGCAAGTTATGGTGAAAAAGTCATGAAACTTTTTTTCTTTCACGGATAGAAACCTAAAAAAAAAAAAAAACCAAATCCTTTGGTGGTGTTAAGCTATTTCTGATTATGTATGATGCGTGTTCCTTCCATCCCATTTATTGCTCTTATTAAATTTCTCGGAAATATGTTCGCCAATTTGCGTGTGTAATTTTTTTCATTCCTTAATTTATATATTATATAAAGTATTTTAATTCTATTATTTATCCGATTTATTGTTAAAGCTGTTTTTTGTTGTTTTCCGTTTTGTTACCAAAACCAGAGGATGTACTTTGTTCTAAATAATTTCAATTAACATAAATTATTAATTTCAATTTCTTAAAAAAAAAAGAAATAGTTATTTAAAGAAATTTAAATAACCTATTTAGAGCGGGTTTGAGTTGAGTGTATTGGTGTCTTGTAAGTTGTTGAACTGCCTTAATGAAACAAACTTTCTCAAGTATTGGTCTACGAGTATACCACGAAGCTGTGCTTTAAATGTGTTTGTTTATGAAACGTTCCCTTGTAATTGAATATATTTTTGAATGTCTGTTAATCTTTTACTGCTGTTTGAAGGAAACTTTATGAACCATACTGATATGGAAAATAAAGCCTTGTAGAAATATTATTTCTAAGCGTTTTGTTAATTAAATAATGTGGAGGTTAATGTGCCTTTATATTATATAAAAAAAGATCTTAATTTGTTGAATAGGTAATATAAATTAAGGTTTAATGACAAAAGCTCGGAAATTGCTTATTAATTAAATATAGTGATCCATTCGTTTTTGTGCGAGACCTTTCCGTTTATAAAGTATTGAAATATTTTCTACGAGAACTCAAGCAAAGAAAAAATACGGGCCACAATAACGAGAAATAAAGTATCTTCAAAAAAGCCGATTGAGTGCCCTACTTATCTGATTCATAGAATATCTTGCCCGTTCCAGACACTGTTCGACTTTCATATTTTTACTTAAAAACCCAAAGAGTGTTCCAACAAAAATACCGATAATTTACTTCATCTAAACTTACCCTGTCATATATATATATATATACACCTAGATACATATATATATGTATAACAGTAATTAAAGAAAAGTGTAGTCGAATTTATCTGTGATTTTTAATTTGTGCTTGTATGATCCAAATTGAAATTTCTTATAAATAAAATATTAACATAAAATGAAGACCTGTACATAAATAAACAAATCACATTACTGAATTCAGTGCGTCTCGGTATATCACATTACGGCTCTAGAAAGTGTATATAAATGATACGTACTTTTTAAATAGTAAAAATATAGTCCCCTGGTATAAGCAAATTATAGAAATTAGTTGCTAAAATCCAGAGTGTTAACTGATTAATTAAATAGAATAATACAACAACTAAGCTGGATGAAATGAGGATTTCTGGCCAAACAGAACAAATGAGTACTGAAATTCACCTGGTCTAACACAATATGGCCGAGCGGTCGTCCGTTTATTTTCGAAAATTGGAAATATTGAAGGTACGTTTGCAGCTCAGCTCGTAAATGACTAGGTCGCTTTCAGACCCCCTCATTAACGCAATAAATATTCGTTTTCTGTTCATTCTTAGTTTAGGATGTATCAATAAAATGCTGACATCTGCATTGACCCAAAAATGTGGATAATAATTCAATAGAACAATGTATTTTGTATTTACGCTATATATATTCATAGATCCATATGTATATTTTGTACGTACGTATGTATGTATTCATAAATATGACGTATAGGACGATGTAAAACAGCTTTTCTCGCCACTCTTAGAGCACAATGCTATTTATCCTACTTATTTTCAAAACAGCTATTAACTAGGTATATAAAACTACAACAAATCGCCAAAAAAAAAAAAAAAGGAAGATGACATTTATATCAACATACATATATGTATACATATGTACTTATATTTTTTGTTTATATTTTATTTTTTTAATTTAAACGAGTGCTATCAAACTAATACATATAAGTTACAGAGAGTTGAAAATCCTTTTAAAGCTTTTACTCGACCGTCCATATATGATTCTCTCCGGCTGAGATACGTATACAAACATAGAGGGATACATAAGTGTATGTAAGGAACTGAACCACAACAAAACACTGTATCCGAATACTATACCCGATTTGCTTTAGTAAAGGTATATGAGGAAAATGAGAAAAGTACAAATGCACTAAGAAAATCAGAACGAGATGGGTCAGTAGCTCTATCGGCAACAGTATAACAATGGGAACAAACCTAAACATACGTAAATGGTCTAGATACAGATCTTTCTTTCTTTTTATTTTGCCGAATACTACAATACTTAAAAATACTGCACATAGTGACTTTACTCTACACACAAAATATGTGCATTTCTAGTATTTTTTTAACATTCGCTTTCCAACTCAGAAAAGCAAATTTAAAAATACTACTAAGAACAGGATTTTTTAGTTTGGACGATTTCATCTCCGTTGCACTTTGTTATTTATACTTAAAGCCTAGGCGCCTAGATCAGAGAAAATTTTGAATTTATTTCAATTCAAAACAACTTTAATCTCTAATACTTGAATTAAGATTAGATAACTCAATTTCTTCTATCTTTTAAACATGATTCAAATTAACAGTTTATACTTACATATGTTTCAAGTCACTCTTTATCTAAGCAAGCCATCCAGCTGCCTGTTCTCCGCAATGTAACTGCCATAAAAAAATGCGAAGGATTGACCATATCGCTTAGTTATATCAATGTATGGCCTAGCCATGATCAACATGGAAGAAAATCAGATAAAAAATGAACTAAAACACAATCTTGAATCATTCGATTAACTCGTTTAGCAACACCTTGAAGTTGATTTCTACATTTTGGGACCTTTAGGACTATTATACCATAAGCAAGATGATATCAAGCAAGATACTCTTTAATTTTTACAGTTAAATACGTGCCCACTCATCCCCTTTAAACACTTACTACTTACTTACTTATCAGACCAGCGATCCATGGAGGATCTGAGCTTGAGCTATAGCTGCCTTGACGATCAAGTTGTCAAGACCAAGATGTCTTACATCCGCGATTACTTGGTCTTTATACCGGAGGTTCGGTCTTCCTCTTCTTCTCGAACCAGGGGGCTCGGAGTCGAATACCCTCTTAGCTGGAGCGTTGGTGTCCATGCGCTCGATGAGGCCGAGCCAGTGTAGTCGACGGATCTTTACCTTCCGGACTACATCCACATCTTTGTACAGCTCGTAGAGTTCGCGGTTGTATCTTCTTCTCCATTCACCTTCCTCACAGACAGGACCAAATATCCGGCGCAGAATTTTTCTTTCGAAAGAACCCAAAATCAGCTCCGCTGTCCTGCTTATCGTTCAGCTTTCGGCTCCGTACTGCAAGACTGGCAGTATGAGCGTTTTGTAAAGCATGACTTTGGTCTTTCGAGTGAGGAGTTTTGACCCCAGTTGTTTGGACAAGCCGAAGTAGCAGCGGTTGCCAAGGACGATTCTATGCCGGATCTCCACTGTGGTGTCATTTATGGAATTTACGTTTGCCCCGAGGTAGACAAACTCCTTAGCTACCTCGAAATTGTAGCTGTCAATTGTTATATTTTGTCCCAGGTGGTGAGCGACGGATTGGTTTTTGCTTGAAAGAATGTACTTCGTTTTGTCCTCATTGACCTTAAGACCAACTCGTTTCGCCTGTTCTTCAATCGCCGTGAATGCTTCCACAATGCCAAGGCGAGAACACGCAATGATGTCGATATCATCCGCGTATCCTAGCAGCTGGACGGACTTGTAGAAGATAGTGCCTTCCCTGTTGACGCCTGCCCGTCGCACTATCTGCTCCAGCACCAGGTTGAAGAAGTCAAATCCGGTGCATGTTTCATACGGTTCCGAAGTCCTAGAACCGAGTTGCACGGTGCATCGCGTATTTTTTAGCGTGGCGCGACACAACTGGATTAGTTTTCCCGGGATCCCGAATTCGGCCAACGCACCAAACAGTCCTTCACGATGAATGCTGTCGTATGCGGCTTTGAAATCGATGAAAAGATGGTGTGTATCGATTCGAAATTCGTTGGTCTTTTCCAGGATTTGTCGAAGTGTAAAAATTTGGTCTATAGTCGATTTGCCGGGCCGGAAACCGCACTGATAGCTGCCGATTAGTGCGGTGACGTTCGGCTTTAGACGTTCACACAATACGCTGGACAGGATCTTGTATGCAACATTGAGCAGGGATATACCTCTATAGTTCTTGCAAGAGGTAGGATCGCCGTTTTTGTGGATGGGGCAACTTTAAACAACTGTCCAAAAAACAAATCACTTTTTCTGTAAGATTCGCATACTAAGTTCTTATCCTCACGTATTTAGGCTCCGATAAGATGAGAAATGACGTCACTACGTCACTAAGTCAGTAAAATATTGGCTTATTGGCATAACTAATACATTCTTATTTATATTACGTATTATTATCAATGATATTCATTTAGATGCATAGCTCTGTGTTACTCTTTAAGCCACGTCTTACGTACAGTAATGATTTAAAAATGATTTCTACATATGTACTTGTATTGCAAAACCTATATCTCCAGGCAGAGAGATAAAGCAATATGTAATCAATTGCTGTTACCGAAATTCCATTTCAAAGTCATAAACATCAAGAAGCCGATACAGTAGCTTCCGCTTCGTTCTGCCTCGTAAAAATTGGGTTAATATTCTAAGAATTTCGGATATTTATTGAAGTTATCACATCCGATTCCCTGCATCGGATAATGTTGATTAATACCGGCCAATCTCAAGAAATACATTCAAAAAGTGGATACAAAGCAAAAATATTCTCATATTGAATCAGCCTAATAAAATTGTTTGGTTCATTGTAGGTTAGCAGCGGCTCAGGAAGCAGCGCTAGCAGGACAGCAACAGGCCCGCATAAACGAGGGGCACTTGGGTCGAAGGGGAGCCCGGCGCTTAGCTGATAGAATGGGTGGCCCGAGTAGTCAGGGCCAATCACCGCCCGGTGGTGGGCCCACGTCGCTTTTTATCCTTACCGAGGATAATCCAATAAGAAAGTATACAAGATTTATAATAGAATGGCCGCCCTTCGAGTATGCTGTGTTATTGACAATCATTGCCAACTGTGTAGTGTTGGCACTAGAAGAACATTTGCCTGAGGGTGATAAAACAGTATTGGCTCAGAAACTGGTATTCAATACTTCATTTATAGTACTCGAATATTTGTATAATATTTAAATTTTAGGAAAAAACCGAAGCCTATTTTTTATGCATATTCTGTGTAGAAGCATCGCTTAAGATCCTTGCCTTAGGGCTAGTTCTACATAAACACTCCTACCTCAGGAATATATGGAACATCATGGATTTTTTCGTTGTAGTAACGGGGTAAATATTTATATTCTCATAACCTTGCTCTCAACTACTATTAGCACTTCAATATATTTATTTATTTATTTTTTGGATTTTTTTATTTGACTTCATTCTTATTCATTTTTGTTTTCATAATTTTAATTTTTTCACATTTTTTCTCAATATATTTATAACAATTTTTGTACGTTCAAAATATGTATGAACGAAAAATAAAAAAGCTATTCTAATATCATAAAACAATTACTCCAGTGCTATGACGATCTTCGCAGAAGCAAATATCGATGTCGACCTGCGAATGTTACGATCATTTCGTGTCTTAAGGCCCCTTAAGCTTGTTTCGAGAATACCAAGTAAGACGTCCAAGTGCTCATCAAGGAGTGCCATTAAGTAGGAATTGTTCGCTAAACTTGGTTTAACAATGTTTGATATCCGAAATATACACTAACATATATATGTACATATGGTTTCTTTCCTTTGTTGGGTGTTTGTTTGTTGTTCGTTTTTTAACTGTCAAAAACAAAAAACACGGCCACAAAATCTGTTTTTTTTTTAAAGATGTAAACATTTTTTAGCATATTGGCTACATATCGTTAATAACAAATACGTTCATACGCTTCCCCTGTATTTTGTTTATTTTACAAGGAAAAACCAAAGTACAAACAAACACCCATTAGTTAGGTGCAAATTATAGGAATACGTATTTGCACAGTCTACTCATATGTATGTATGTATGTGTATGGGTGTATGCGTGCTGATAGTCCCAATAATTTGATATTTTAGACAAAGCAAACCTAATAGAAAAGTTGAATAGAAAATACAAGTACAGATCAGTCTACATAGATACAATTGCCGTCTTAAAGTCTCTAAAATAAAAATGTATTTCCATTATCAATATCGGTGTCTAGATCTTTTCCATCATACCTGTATAGAAATCATAGAACTTCATATTATGTTTTTAATTTAACATTTCAAATCAAATACATTCTGATTACATATTAGAGTATTTTAATATTAGTACATGTATTGTGCTAGTCAAGTAGAAATAATGAAAGTTTCAAAGACTCGATCAATAAACTTAAAAACTTAGTTTCATAGATTTAGAGATTAAAATTTTAAAAGGTAAAGCAGGCTTTAAGCACTTTTCTTAAATGTTTTGTTAATGCCCTACATGAACTTGTATGGAATTCTCTATAAGAAAAGGCGAGGGAAGTAGAAATTACTTTTTCCTCCAATACGAAATTTCAATTTTCGCATCCTTAGAAACAGCCATTAGGTTATATTGTAAAGCTATTGTTAGATAATACATACTCGTAAACTGGAGCTTATCGGCCTCTCTCACACCTTTTTCTATATATTTCTCAATGTCAATGGATCAACATTGATTTAGTTGTCAGCCGGAATAATTTCTTGCAGAAAGATGCTAGCAAGGATTCTGTATAACTACACAAATAACAAAGTTACAAAAATAATAGTGGCATTATAGCCCATGAAGGACCAGAGCTTCTCTCAATTGCCCCCATATTGTGTGTGATTTATTTTTTACATAAGTGAAAGGACCTATAGTTTAATGCCGATTCCGAATCGCGTGAGTCGAGAGGCTTTTTCGTTACAGGTATGCTACGGGGGGTTCGCCAGCACCCTGCCGAGGAGGGACGTCGCGAAATAAACATTCGATGGCGTTGATGTTATCGGGATTCGAACTCGCTCCTCGTACATGAGAGCCCAACACACTAACTACTGCGCTACGACGCCCTCGAATAATGTATGTAATGGCCAATAATAAATAGTGTTGAAAGGTTTACCGTGAGCTACAAACCAATGGTGGTTACTCTAACTCTTTATCTCAATTCGGTCCATTACCCATAGCGAGATATTTACATGGATGTAGATAGCATCCTAAACAAAAACGTGACCTAGGTGCGACCCGCAAGGCCCAGACGACTAACTTCTCAGTGGGAAAAATGAGAACATCCATATAATTTCACGTTTTTTTTCATTTCAATAAGTCTTATATTTACGTCGATGAACTTCGAAATACTGTTTAGAAGCTGAATCCTGTCAATGAAGCTGAGTCCCAAACACCAATGGCCTTCATATAAACACTTACTTACTTACTTAGGTGGCGCTACAGTCCGTGGTGAACCTGGGCCTCAACCAACAAGCGTCTCCAGCCGGCACGGTCTTTGGCCAGCTGTTTCCAGTGCCGCACGCCCAGCTGGTTGAGGTCCCCTTCCACCTGCGTGCGCCACCGCTGAGGCGACCGTCCTCTGTCGCGCCTTCCTTCCGGAGTAGATTCGAAGACTTTTCGGGTCGGAGCTGTATTTTCCATGCGCTCTACATGGCCTAGTCACCTTAGACGCTGTATCCGTAGACGTCGTACCAGGCCGACGTCGCTGTACAACCCGTACAGTTCTTCGTTATATCTTCTCCTCCATACACCGTTTGAACAAACGGGACCGTAGACAGTGCGCAGAATTTTCCTCTCGAAACGACCAAGGGCATCTTCATCCGCTTTTGTTAAGGTCCAAGCCTCGGCGCCGTAAAGGAGGACTGGGATGATCAAGGTCTTATATAGTGTCACCTTGGTTTTCCGAGAGAGGGCTCTACTTCTCAATTGGCTCTTGAGCCCAAAGAAACAGCGGTTGGCAAGAGTGATTCTGCGTTTTTTCTCAGCGCTAGCGTTGTTGTCGCTGGTCATCAGTGAGCCAAGGTAGACGAATTCCTTGACCACTTCAAAGTTATATCCGCCCATGGTGACGTTCCGGCCAATACGTCGGTGTCGTCCGTCTCTTTTAGATGAAAGCAGATATTTGGTCATACCCTCATTAACCTTGAGACCCATCTAAGCCGCTTCTACCTCAATGCTTACGAAAGCCTCATTGACGTCTTGCTGTTTTCGTCCAATTACGTCAATATCGTCGGCATACGCAAGCAATTGCGTAGACTTGAAATAAATCGTACCTCTTGTGTTGGCCAGTGACTCTTGCACGATCTTTTCAAGCACGATGTTGAAAAAGTTGCACGACAGCGCGTCGCCCTGCCTAAATCCTTTTTCAACATCAAAGGTCGCGGTTTGCTCATTACCGACCTTAATGGAGCAGTGAGAATTCTCCATTGTCATCCTGCACAGTCGGACGAGTTTGACAGGGATGTTAAAACTAGACATGGCTTTGTACAGCTCGTCTCTACGCTGTCATACGCGGCCTTGAAATCGACGAATAGGTGGTGAGTGTCGATTTGGTATTCCTGGGTCTTCTCC
Source organism: Eumerus sabulonum (assembly GCA_951905685.1). Lineage (NCBI taxonomy): Eukaryota > Metazoa > Arthropoda > Insecta > Diptera > Syrphidae > Eumerus > Eumerus sabulonum. The sequence continues at coordinate 27,287,141 of OX645062.1, read as the reverse complement.
AAGATCTGCCGCAGCGTAAATATTTGGTCTATTGTGGATTTACCTGGCCTGAAACCGCACTGATAAGAGCCGATCAGGTTATCCACAAACGGTCTCAGGCGTTCACACAATACGGCAGAGAAGATCTTATATGCGATGTTAAGGAGATAGGGGTCTCCTTTCTTATGGACCGGGCAAACGATGCTGAGATTCCATTCGTCGGGCATGCTTTCCTCCGACCATACCTTGCAGATGAGATGGTGCATGCACCTTACCAGCTCATTTCCAGCCGCCTTAAGAAGCTCAGTAGACAGGCCGTCTGCGCCAGCGGCTTTATTAGACTTAAGTCTTGATATCGCTATTTTGACTTCGCCTAGGTCGGGCGGACTGAATTCTGTTAATTCGTGGTCCATTGCGAATGGCTCGTTCTGCCTGACAGCGGTATCTTGTCTATCATCAACGTTATACAGTCTGCAGAAGTGGTCTTTCCACATCCTCAGCATCGACTGCGACTCCATTTTCATCCCTGCAGGCCGCCACTCTGGCTTTGTAGCCATGGCATGTTCGTTTTACCTTGTTGTAAAACTTACGGGCGTCATTCCTGCGGAAGCATCTCTCCATCCATATAAAAACTTGCTTCTACAATTACTACAATATTTGATGAATAGTGAAATTTTCTCCTTCAGGAAAACATCAATTTGGAGATATCACATCAATACCATTTATCAACTAAGAATGCTGAATTAACATTTCGGTAATTATGTATTTGGACAAAGGCCCTAATCACGGATTTTGATGAAATTCGAATATGTTAAAATAGGCTTTGTCCTGACAATTTTGATATACACATATACATACATATATCAGGTCGGACTTTCCTAGTTTCAAAGACATACAATTTTGAATTTCCCTTACAAAATACGAATTTGGCTTGTTTTAGTTCAATCATAGTTTTGCCTGGATGTATGCAACAAATTTTAAACAATTGATTTTTTCTTGTAAAGGTTTTGTAATTCCTAACATTATATATACAGGAGGCATACTTTTATGACGGTTGTCACACAACCTAAACGGAGCGCAGATGGCTTGGGTCATAGATGTTCGTTCACTACTCTCCAGGGGTGGTTGTCCTAGATAGGAGGAGAGGAACCGACCGAATTTTCACGTTGGTTGTAGTTCACAGGAACTGTTCCATGCACTTATGGTTTTATATTAGTATACATTTGAAGTGACCATATACTGTGAGTGTTATGCCTTCATCAGTATATTTGATCACTCCTCATCCACAACAGTTGTGTTGCATTTTTTTTGGCCTTTCGTTTTTTTTTTTTTTGTTGTTATTTAATTTCTAGCAAAAAACGGGGGACCGATTTTGCCGGAGACTTAATCAGCTCTAGGTTACGTTATTACGCGTCCAATGAAATCAGCCCCATGTCAATACCACCTTTGGCTCTCGAGATAATCAAGACTGAAAAATTTAGAATTCGCGGTAACAATACCCTTGCACGATTTCTGTACAGGGCAATTTGCGGGACATCTTACGTGCATAGGTTCAATTTATCTTCAATATTACATACATACAACCTGTCATATTAAGACCAGATTCTAGAGTCATTAATCTGTAGGCGGTGAAAGAGGAAGGAGGTTATTGTTATTATGAGCGGCAATTAGGAACTTAAACCCTCGTTGAGAATACCACACCACATCTGACTATGAAGTGACTATTCCTTCCCTATATGTCTGCCCTACTTTTGGATTCATTTTTGTATTATCTTCCCATCTACGTAGCCTTTCTAATGCTCTAAAAAAAAGATCATAATTTCCTGTTCTTCTTCTTAGTGGGCGCTACAGTTCGGGGTGAACCTGGGCCTCAACCAACATGCCCCTCCATCTAGCACGATCTTTCGCTAGCCTTTTCCATTGCCGCACACCCAGTTGGCCGAGGTCCGATTCCACCTGTGTGCGCCATTTTAAGTGCGGCCGTTCTCTGCTTCTTCGTCCCTCGGGGTTGGATTCAAAAACTCTCCGGGCTGGAGCTGTGGTGTCCATTCGCTCTACATGGCCCAGCCATCTTAGGCGTTGAATCCTTAGACGCCTGACTAGGCTCATGTCGCTGTACAGCCCGTAAAGTTCGTGGTTGAATCTTCTCCTCCATCCACCGTCTGTGTTTATAGGCCCAAAAATCACACGGTTTCTCTCGAACCGACCAAGGGCCTCCTCATCCGCTTTTGATAGTGTCCATGCTTCTGCGCCGTACAACAGGACCGGGATGATAAGGGTCTTATATAGAGTCAACTTTGTCGTTCGGGAGAGGGCTCTATTACTCAGTTGCCTCCTGAGCTCAAAGAAACAGCGATTGGCAAGAGTGATTCTGCGTTTGATTTCGGAACTGATGTCGTTGTTCCAGGTCCCTGCGGAGCCAAGGTAGACGAAGTCCTTAACTACCTCGAACTTATATCTGCCTTTACAAACGTTCTGGCCAAGACGTCGGTGTTGAGCGTCCTTTTTTGATGACAGCATATATTTAGTTTTGCCCTCGTTTACCGTCAGACCAACTTTCGCCGCCTCCACCTCAATACTCGCAAACGCCTCATTGACATCTCGCTGTGATCTACCTATTATGTCAATATCGTCGGCGTATGCAAGGAGTTGCCAGGATTTGAAATAGATTGTGCCTCTTCTATCGGCCAGTGATTTTTGCACAATCATTTCCAATATGATGTTGAAGAAATCACACGACAGCGCATCGCCCTGCCTAAATCCTTTTTTGACATCAAAACTATCGGTAAGGTGTTCACCGATTCGGATGGAGCAGCGAGCGTTCTCCAAAGTCATCCTGCATAGTCTGACGAGTTTAGCAGGTATGTCAAAGGTAGACATAGCGTTGTAAAGCTCGTCTCTAATTACGCTGTCGTATGCGGCTTTGAAGACGACAAATAGGTGGTGAGTGTCGACTTGAATTTCATTGGTTTTTTCCAGGATCTGCCGTAGTGTGAAGATTTGGTCGATGGTGGACTTCCCTGGCCTGAATCCGCACTGATAAGGACATATCAGCTTATTTACAAAAGGCTTCAGGCGTTCACACAAAAAGGGCAGAGAAGATTATGTAGGCGATGTTAAGGAGACTTATTCCTCTATAGTTGGCGCAATCAGAGGGGTCTCCTTTCGTGTGGATCGGGCATACGATGCTGGGACTCTATTCCTCGGGCATGCTTTCCTCTAACCATATCTTACGGATGAGCTGGTGCATGCTCCCAACAAGGTCGTCCCCAGCTGCCTTGAAGAGCTCAGCAGACAGTCCGTCTGCGCCAGTCCGTCAGCTTTATTCGACTTGAGCTTCAATATGGCAATCTTAACTTCGTCGAGGTTAGGGGGACAGAGTTCTCTGCGGTCTCGGTCGATTAAAAATGGATCATTCTGCCTGACAGCGGTATATTGACTAACATCGCCGTTATACAGTCTGCAGAAGTGGTTTTTCCATATTCTCAGCATCGACTGCATCTCATCCCTGCAGGCTTCCGTTCTGGCATGTTCGCTTTATCTGTTGATAAAACTTTCGAACGTCACGCCTGCAGTAACACCTCTCCAAATCCTCAATCTTATTTCCACTAAATACAATTAAACATACTCTTTGAATTTAGGTTCACTAGTGTCCTACTAGAATACATTAGTAGACTTTTCTTAAGACTTTGTATTTATAAGTATAAGAGAAAATGTACAATTTATTCTAAATGTTCAATAGAAATTAGATCGTTTTCGATCGTAGATGCCTAGTTTAAATGTTTAAAATAAATGTTTTTTGTGTTTTATTTCATACAGTCATTTACATTTTATTTTTTATATCTTAATTTATTCAGTTTAAAAACCATTCAGTTTTTAGTTAAGTTTTTACACTTAACAGTGTGTTCTCTTAGTGTTTTTTTTCCTTCTGTTATAAATATGAAACAAATGTAGTATTAAAAACAAGAACAAATTAATATTCTCCTATTTTACTATTAAAAATGCTAAAATTTGTTTTCCAATTACAATCGATTCGTTTGATTGCCGTGATAAAAATTAATAAATAACTAAACATCAGGTTCATCACAATGTTCCCACAAAAAGGGCCCGAAGTAGATCTAAGAACATTAAGGGCTATTCGTGTGCTAAGGCCCTTGAAATTAGTTTCTGGAATTCCTAGTGAGTAGTTTATACAATTAGTGTGTTTTTAGTTCAAAGCTTTTGTATGAATTGTTTTTTTTGTTGATTAGAAAATACCGTATGTATTAATTAATAATTTAAATTAAGCTTTCTGTTGTTGAAAAAAATCGAATAGTTTTTTACTTACTTCAAAAGCATGAACATATTTTTGTTGAGTTTTAATGATTATTTCAAAGAGTAAAATGTACGCGAATTCATCATGGTTTTTTTAAAATAAAATTTCAGGTTTACAAGTAGTTTTAAAATCAATTATCAAAGCAATGGCACCGTTACTTCAAATCGGACTTTTGGTCCTGTTTGCGATCGTTATATTTGCAATCATCGGACTCGAGTTCTATTCGGGCGCACTGCATAAGACTTGTTATAGTTTAGAGGATCCAAGTAAAGAATATATTATATTATATATAATTTCATATGCTTTTCTTAAATCATATATACATACATACATATATGTATATGTATAAAACATAAATTTAAAAATGTTGATTTGTCTCCTGCTAACAGATAGAATTGTAAAGGAAGGAGAAATGGAAACACCCTGCAACTCGGATAACTCGTCAGTAGCATCGGGCGGCGCATACGTTTGTAATTTCACAAACAGTATGTGCCTAGAAAAATGGGATGGACCAAATTCTGGAATAACTAGTTTTGACAATATCGGCTTTGCCATGTTGACCGTATTCCAGTGCATCACAATGGAGGGCTGGACAGCAATACTGTATTGGGTAAATTAATGCAAACACAATTTAAAAAACAAAAAAAAAAACTTGAAAAGCTTGATAGTCTTACCTATTTTCCGTGTGCGTAATATGTAACAAAATTTCTTGTAACACTCTTGTGAGTCTGTTGTGTTATAAGGAATGTTAAGACACACAAACCTCTTCGTTTATTTGTTCTGTGTTGTTTTCATTTAAAAATTTCCTAAACAATTTTCAACTTTTCTATCATTGTGTTTTGGTATCAACTGTACCGCACTATATCAACGAATTTACCTAATACAGAATTGCCTATCATTAATGATAGACTATGTTTCCTCCTACAATTAAATATATATATATTTTTTTTTTTTTTTTTGGTTTGACTTTATGCACATAACAAAAGTATTATTTTTGAAAACCTGACTATTGGTGCTTCCTATGATTTTTAGTACGTGTGAGATCACTTAAGTATCTGATTGATTTGATTTATTCTTTCTCATTTGAACTTTGATTAGTGAATATGTATATAGATTCTAGAGATAGAAAAAAGTGCAGTTTGTCATGTAAATCAAATATTCCGCCACAATAACCACAGTCATGTTCAAACAGCAGTATAAAATTATTTAACCTTAAAAATCAACAAAATAGTTATTTGTGTTGGAACTTGTGTTGGAATTTGTTTATTACAATCAATCAAATGAGTAAATTAGCTGTCCTCGTTAGATTACCTATCATAAAAACATACTTAAGAAAGACCACGAAAGCTTAATAACAGAATTATTTTGTTCCCAAATGAACCCCTACTAAGGTGAAAATCGAAAAGGCTACAATATTTATTGGATTCCTCAGGCATCTCGAAATTGGATTATTGTATCCATAATTTAGTCTATGATAAGGTACATGAAATATAAAACGATTTCTTAGAGCTCTCGCAGGAGCATAAAATCCAATTAATGATAATAGAGAAGGGCAATCGATATGACCATTAATAAAGTAATGAATAATAAGGATTGAAAAGTATTGCCTCCGTCTGAAAAGAGGTTAGATACCGAATAATTTGCACCTCGTTACGTATGAAGGCATTTCAATATTCCATCGCAGTCTACGGATGGCTACTCTAGTTAGACGCTTTTGGATCTTCTCAATTCTAATGGAATGAACTTAATACAATGGATCCCATACTATACTGCAGTATTCGAGATGAGATCTGACAAATGCGACAAAAAAAACATTTAAGAGTATAAGGATCTCAGAAGTCTTTCGAATTCCGCAATATGAAACCTAACATCTGGTTACATTTGGCAACCAAAAACTCAATGTGCATGTTAAAGATTAGTTTAGCGTCAAAAATAACTCCCAGATCTTTTTTGGAGGAAATAGCGGACAGAGGGGTATTATGGATTACGTACGTAAAGGGAATTGAAGAGAGGCTACGACAAAAAGAAAGGCTTTGACATTTAGAGACATTGAGAAGAAGGTCATTATTGAGACACCATATGGAAAGTCGTGTATTGAGCGTAAAGGTCGAAATAACTTTACACCATCGGCAAACATGAGACACTGGGAACTAAGAAACAAGTCGGGAATGTCATTAATAAATAAAAGGAAAAGCAGAGGGCCCAGACGACTACCTTGAGGTACTCCTGAGATAACATAAACTGGTGACGAAAGCGTATCACTAATGTGAACATACTGGATCCGAACCGTTAAGTAGGAATTAATCCATTTTAGCAAATTTGAGTGAAATCCTAAGTTAGTCAGTTTTGAGATTAATGTGCTGTGATTAACCCGATCAAATGCTTTAGCAAAGTCTGTATAAATTACATCACATTGTGAGCCATTCTCAAGGTAATTCAGGGCAGTATTACAAAAAAATCGAGAGACTAGTAGTAGTCTAGATCCCTTTAAGAGAGGTGTAAGTTTGTCATAAACTATTGAACTATTGAATGGTTGAAATTACAGATTGGATAATAGTTAGTGATATCATGCCTCGATCCAGATTTGTATATAGGCATTAAAAACGAACTTTTCCGTTCTTTTAAAAAACGACCGGACTGGAGAGACAAATTCAAAATTAAACACAGAGGTAGAGAAAACGCGAAGGAGCACTTTTAAAGTAGAATTGACGGGATGCCATCCAAACCAGGATTCTTATCAAGATTTAAGGGACTGAACACTCCAAGCTGCCGATATTTAAGAAATGGTGGGACATTGAGTTATTACTTAAGACGGTCGGTGTGGAAGTACCACAAGTATGAACAGACTGAAAGTGGTTAGCGAACATATTACAAATGGTTGAAAGATCAGAAGAGGATAAAGTATTAACGCGCATACAGTTAGAGATACCATTAGATTGCTTTTTGCTATTAATAAAGCTCCAAAAGCGTTTACTTTTGGTCTTCAAATTAGTTTCGACAGAAACAACATACTGTCTGTACAGAAACTTATATTGTTTTTGAAGCATCCGAAAAACTTTCAGAAGTTCCGGGTCATTATTTCTATTACGGAACCGCTTATATGCCTTATTCTTCCTGTTATTTAAATTTATGATTCTATCATTAAACCAAATATGATTTTTACATTTGACAGACTTCACTTTGGGTATAATCAAATCGATTGCCATTCTTACAATTTTCACAAATAAATTAAATGAATAATCTAAATTACAATTATTTAAAATGCCTAACCAGTTCATACTATCTAATTAGTTTAAAAAAGCAACTGAAATTGAGTTTAGCATAATTATATTTAAATTTATTTGAGTAATTGATAATTAAAAAAAAAGGAAATAATTTGCTACGTTTAATCTGAAAGAAATATGGACTTCATAAGAGAATAACTGAAATTGAAAAAACCCAAAATTGTGTACCTCGTCTAATACAAATCCATTGCCGAACTAATTCCTTCCAAACTCAAAATCAAGTGCAAAGAATTGATTGTGCGACTTACTCGTATTGTGTCGGAATATACGGCTGCAGGAAATAACTCCCCAATGAAATAACATCCCAAACACGAGAATGAAGTAACCCCCCAACATTTGTATGGAGTGGGTTGTCTTTTCATATGAAATAAGCCCCCAAAATTGGGGCTTTGTTTCATGGGTTTTTGGGGACCTATTTCGTACTTAAAATTGGGGGATTCTTTCACGAGGAAATAACCCCCAAAATTCAACTATGAAATAAGTCCTCAAAGTCTATTGTCAGGAATTCAAAAAAAAAATTAACAAGTAATTGCAAGGCCAGTTTTGGATAGCAAACTCTGAAATATGTATGGGGGGCATGCTGCCCCCCTGCGACCCCCCTGCTTGGCATAACTGTTGGCTTTGGGATATGTCCGAAGTTGGGTATCCGCGAAGATTTTTTAAATCCATACAAAACATGGATATAAAAAAAACTTTGCCCACACCCAACCTCGCACATATCCCAAAGCCAACAGTTATGCCAAGCAGGGCGGTTGCAGGGGGGCAGCATGCCCCCATACATTTTCTATTGCTTATGCGTTGTGGACTTTTATAGATGTGGTCTTTCTCTATTCACTTACGTCAAATGTCGCCTAAAATACTCAAAACATTGGGGACTTATTTCATACATTTTTGGGGACTTATTTCATACATCTCTGGGGACTTATTTCATCTTCAAAATCTTCCAATTTTGGGGCGTTATTTCATTTTCCATTTGGGGGGTTATTTCATTGGGGAGTTATTTCCTGCAGCCGGAATATACTTTCAATCCAATGCCAGTCCGAATTCCCGCCATTATTCAAAACTACATCTATTCGAACTCTCTATTTATTTATTATAAAATATGTCAACAAGTTCATTAGAAAAGATAATCTAATGTTCTGAAAATCATAATGTGCCCCGGTAATGAGTTTCATGTTCTGTGCATAGAGCATTAGTTCGTATATTTATTTATATTGTAAAATAAACGTACTTATCTGTTTTTCTATTTCCATTTTTGTGTGAAGTGTGCCTACAAACAAAATAGTGGGAGCCCGGTGCTTAGAAAAAAAAATTCTAAGTTGCCTGGGTTTATTTATATAAACTTATTTAAAATGATTACATTATTTTATTTATTAGAAACAAATATTCTCTTTTTTCTAAACTAACTACACACATTCCAGACCAACGACGCTTTAGGTTCAACATTCAATTGGATATATTTTGTGCCTCTTATAGTTATAGGCTCATTTTTTATGCTCAACTTAGTTCTTGGTGTTCTTAGCGGGTAAGTTGCGTAAGCTTCACTATTTTTCGGTTCTAATACTTATCTTTTCTATTTGGTATAACAATTATTTTGAATCTTTTATTTGACTTGCTTTTCATTTGTTTGTTTTCTTTTTTTTTTTTTTTAACACTGCACAATATTAAAATACAAAAAATGTATGTGTAACAAATACCAATATGTAATTTGAAGAGAATTTTCTAACGAACGTAATCGTGTCGAGAGACGAATGGAATTTCAAAAATGTCGGACTAGAACCTTGTTTCAAAATGCTATGACATCATATCTAGACTGGATAACGCAAGCAGGTTTATAAATATACCTATACTATAAAAAAAAAAAAAAACAAAACCCAAAGCATCCGAAAATGTGACACACAATTTACCAATTACACAATAGTTGACAGACAACGTATTCTTGTATATTTAGTGTGTCCGATCAAATAATAAAATAGCCCATAGATGAACACAATCATCTTTTAGTTATATAGAATGTTTTATGAATTGCTAGTTTCATTGTCAAATGAATTCTTTGTTGAGTGAATTTGAATTTAAACTACAAGAGAAATAGATATAAAACAAAAGCAACATTTGTTTGAATCAAGACTTGTTTCTATTACACCTACGTTTATTACCCTTCCGGTTTGTCTCTTTTTTTTTTATTTATTTGAATACACGAGTCATACGAATTCATATTTATTTCTAACATACTTGAACTTGAAATTTTGTTTAAAAATTGTACCCAAAAAGATCTAATTTCACTTTTTGATTTTATTTTATTATACGGAATTCTTAATTATGCAGAAATCTAAATTAGTTCACTTCTTCTTCTTTTTGCGGCGCTATGGTTCATGGCGAACCTGGAACTCCTTTAAAAAATTAAAAAACCTCTCCAACTGACACGGTCTTTCGCCTGCAGCCTCCAGTGCCGTCCTCTTCCACTTGCGTGCGGCACCTTAAATTTGGCCATCCTCTATCGCGGCGCCCTCAGGGTTGGATTCAAAGACCTTCCGGGCCGGAGCTGTGATTTCCATGCGCTCAACATAACCTAGCCATCTTAGGCGTTGGATCCGCAGACGCCGCGCTACGTTCATGTCGCTGTACAACCCGTACAATTCACTATAAGGTCTTCTCCTCTACTCCTAATTTATGCAGGTCGGGCTGAAAATCGTACGCAGAATTTTTCTCTCAAAACGACCAAGGATCTCCTCATCTGCTTTCGACAAGGTCCATGTGGTTCGTGTCATTTTTTCTTGCCCTCATTTGCCGCCAATCCATTTTAGCCGCTTCCGCCTCAGTGCTCGTAAAGGCCTCACTCAATGACATCTCGCTGACTTTGTCCAATAATGTCAGTGTCATCGGCATATGCGAGCAGTTCTACGGGCTTGAAAAAAATGGTGCCCCTCGTATTAAACAGTGAATTTTGCACGATCCTTTCAAGGACTATGTTGAAAAAGTCACACGAAAGTGTGTCGCCCTGTCTAAAACCTCTCTTGACATAAAAGGTATTTGTCAATTCGCTTCCGACCCTGATGGAGTAGTGAGAGTTCTCCAATGTCATCCTGCACAATCTGACGAGTTTGGCAGGGATGTCAAAACTAGACATGGCGTTGTATAGCTTGTCTCTATGTATGCTATCGTATGCGGCCTTAAAGTTGACAAGCAGATCACTATCTGTTCGGTCTGGAATCAGCTGTTTTTTTTTTTTTTTTTCTTAATTTCATAAAGTTTACATTGTTTTTGACTTCATTTAGATATATATGTTAAAGTTACATTAAATAAATTGCATACAATCAAAATGTTGATTTTAAAAAGAATACTGTTGAGTCAGTTCTGTAGTCATAAAACAACTAGAGGCGAATGACTTCTCTACAATTACACAACTGGAACTCGTTGGCTTTTTCCAGGATATGCTGCAGTGTGAATACAGAATACGTACAGTGCAGCAGAGAAGATTTTAAAAGCGATGTTTCGCAGACTCATACCTCGGTAATTGGCGCAGACAATGGCGTCTGATTCTAGGATTCCATTCATCGGGCATGCATTCCTCTGACCATATCTTACAGATGAGTTGGTGCATATTCCCAACCAGCTCATACCTAGCTGCCTTAAGGAGATCGGGTTGTTCCGGTCTCCCTGGTCTCATTTCTTATAAGCGCATTGTATTCTAACTTCATAGCACGTTCCCATTCGTCAGCATCACAACTTTTTTTCGCTTCTGAAACTGATTCTGGAACCATCTTCGTTATATCTTCTCCTCCATACATCGTTTGAACAAACGGGACCGTAGATAGTGCGCAGAATTTTCCTCTTGAAACGACCAAGGGCAGCTTTATCCGGTTTTGTTAAGGTCCAAGCCTCTGCGCCGTAGAGGAGGACTGGGATGATTAAGGTCTATAGTGTCACCTTGGTTTTCCGAGAGAGGGCTCTACTTCTTAATTGCCTCTTGAGCCCAAAGGAACAGCGGTTGGCAAGAGTGATTCTGCGTTTTATCTCAGCGCTGACGTTGTTGTCGCTGATCATCAGTGAGCCAAGGTAGACGAATTCCTTGACCATTTCAAGGTTATATCCGCCCATGGTGACGTTCTGGCCAATACGTCGGTGTTGTCCGTCTCTTTTAGATGAAAGCAGATATTTGGTTTTACCCTCATTAACCTTGAGACCCATCTTTGCCGCTTCTACCTCAATGCTTACAAGGGCCTCATTGACGTCTCGCTGTGTCCGTCCAATCACGTCAATGTCGTCGACGTACGCAAGCAATTCCGTATACTTGAAATAAATCGTACCTCTTGTGTTGGCCAGTGACTCTTGCATGATCTTTCCAAGCACGATGTTGAAAAAGTTGCATGACAGCGCGTCACCTTGCCTAAATCCTTTTTTAACATCAATGGTCTCGGTTTGCTCATTACCGACCTTAATGGAGCAGCGAGAATTCTCCATTGTCATCCTGCACAGTCGGACGAGTTTGGCAGAGATGCTAAAACTAGACATGGCTTTGCATTGCTCATCTATATACACGCTGTCATATGCAGCCTTAAAATCGACGAAGAGGTGGTGAGTGTCGATTTGGTATTCCTGGGTCCTCTCCAAGATCTGCCGTAGCGTAAATATTTGGTCTATTGTGGATTTACCTGGCCTGAATCCACACTGATAAGAGCCGATCAGGTTATCCACAAACGGATAAGGGTAAGGCGTTCACACAATACGGCAGAGAAGATCTTATATGCGATGTTAAGGAGACTTATTCCCCTATAGTTGGCGCAGTTATAGGGGTCTCCTTTTATATGGACCGGGCAAACGATGCTGAGATTCCATTCGTCGGGCATGCTTTCCTCCGACCATACCTTGCAGATGAGATGGTGCATGCACCTTACCAGCTCATCTCCAGCCGCCTTCAGAAGCTCAGCAGACAGGCCGTCTGTGCCCGCGGCTTTATTAGACTTAAGTCTTGGTATTGCTATTTTGACTTCGTCTAGGTCGGGTGGACTGAATTCTGTTTCATTGTCGTCCATTACGAATGGCTCGTTCTGCCTGACAGCGGTATCTTTTCTATCATCGCCGTTTTACAGTCTGCAGAAGTGGTCTTTCCAAATCCTCAGCATCGACTGCGACTCTACTACCAGTTCTCCATTTTCATCCCTGCAGGCCGCCGCTCTGGCTTTGTAGCCATGGCATGTTCGTTTTACCTTATTGTAAAACTTACGGGCGTCAATCCTGCGGAAGCATCTCTCCATCTCCTCGATCTCACGCTTTCCGTGCTCTCTCCTCTTTCTTCTGAAAAGCGTGTGGTCCTCTCTTCTGTTCTGCTCATAGATTTCGCGAGCAGCTCTCGTCCGTCGTTGCAGCATGTCTTAATATGCCTCTTGTTTTGCTGCATGGGCTTGTTCGCATTGTTTATCGAATCAGGGGTTTCTAGGTGGTGGCGGTTTGAAACCCAGCGACTCTGAGGCAGCGTCTCTGACGGCGCTCTGGCAATGCGCCCATTCTTCTCTATTGTTTGTGCTGCTGTGGGCGGATTTTGAAAGAGCTTGGAGGAGACACGATCGGCAAAAATTCTGGCAGTCTCTTGCGATTGTAGCTTTCCGACGTCAAGCTTACGTTGTACTACTCGACTCCTAAGCATTCTTGATATCCTCATTCGTACCTTGGCTACTACAAGGTAGTGATCCGAGTCGGTGTTAGCTCCTCGGAAGGTTCGTCGATCGCAATGTGATCAATCTGGTTGGTGGTAGATTGATCAAAAGGCCGCCAGGTACCCTTGTGGATGTTGAGATGGGGGAATCTCGTGCTTGCCTAAGTCCGTTGTCGGATGTGGCATTGGGCATATGTTCTGTCTAGGAGATGGTAGAATTCTTCTTTGAGTCGGTCGTCCTTTTCTTCCGTTTGGGCGTGAGAGCATATTAAGCTAATGTTTCCAAATTTAGCTTTGACGCGGATTGTTATGAGGCTTTCGCTTATGTCTCGGAAGCTTAAGACTTTTTTTTTGTCGGAGTCTTCCTCGAATAACGAATCCGCACCCGAATAGGAGCTGTTTGTTCTCCAGTTCCCGTAGTAGATTTCGCAATTTTTCATCCACATCCATCCCATCGCACTTCTTGGAGTGCGGTTATATCTGCTTTATAGCAGTTGAGGGTTTGCTCCAATTGATCGCCGGCACCCGGTCTGTTAAGGGACCTCACATTCCAGGTGCAGACTCTCAAGTCCGTTCGTCGTTTGCAGGGGTCGTCAGCTTTGTATCCTTCCGTATCCGAGGCTTGTTGTTGTTTTGGAAAAAGTAGGTTTTTACGTGATGGGGATATTACCCCTAAGCACAACCCCCAACCTGGAGGGCCAGGTTCCTCTTTCCCCAGGAACAAGGGGTTGGATCGCTGCACACATTGGTTCACTACATGGCGGGTGCTAGGGTAGCTATCCAGGGGGGGCCACGCGGAGGCTGTGTGTCAACTCGGATTGAGCAGGGACAGAGATCGAAGCTGGCGTTTGCTATGTTAAACGCGATCAACTTCTTTGCTCTATTTGCTCGCTCCCTCCCCCCCATAGGCTACCATAGGCCATACTCCTACATTTATTCAACATTGTCACCGATACGAATGTTGCTGTTGTAAAAAAAATTCGAGCGTCAGGAAGCTGACTCGATGAAAGTGTTTCTCTTAGTAGTTACCAAAGTTAGCTGAAACTACTATCCTGTAGCATTTTTATCCAGATTATAGCATCAAATCTAATAACAATATCCTCATCCAAATGGTACATTATAAGATAGCCTGTTAGCTGTTTGAAAGGATAGTTAAAAGTAATTATGTCATAAAACCATATCGAACAACAGAGTTGCTAGGCTACCCCCCTTTCAATTTCATATGTAAATTACGTATTTTTAAAATCACATAAATACCTACAGGCCCATGTCATTTTGTTTATAACGTGTTTGTACTTTATATCTTATATTCTATATTATATATAGAATTGGTTTATTTTTCATTTAAGTTTTTCCATATATATTCTTTTTCTTTCTTTCCTATGTGTCTAAGAAAGTATACATTAGTTTCAGTTTGTTTTAAGGCTTTCAAAAAAATACCTTCTTTGTAAATACTTACATACCAACATTTTTAATACATTCCCTCCCTAAGAAAGAACAAAAAGAAAATCCACCAATGTTCTATCTTTCGTAGTGAATTCGCAAAAGAACGAGAAAAAGTAGAAAATAGGCAAGAATTTCTTAAACTTAGAAGACAACAACAACTAGAAAGAGAGTTGAACGGCTATGTTGAATGGATATGTAAAGCTGGTAGAGTATTAATTTAAGAAAATTGCATTTACCTTAGTTGAATGTTGATTGAAAAAAAAAAACCACACAGTTGTTTCCCTTTTTACTATAGTCCTGCATAAGTCCCCCACACACTTGCTCCCATCCATGTTAAACTTTAGTCTTTATCCCTTATGACTGTGTTAAAAGGATGCTTTTGTAAATACTCGTTGCACATTCCAATTACATGTTTTTGCTAACGAACCATTTCAGAGGAGGTTATACTAGCAGAAGAGCGAACAACAGAAGAAGAAAAAATGCACATAATGGAGGGTGAAGATGGAGTTGTTGATCTATTTGCTCACAATATTTAATATCGAATATTATTTTAGCGAGAAGAAGAAATGCAGCCAAGAGAAAAAAACTGAAAAGCTTAGGTAAATCGAAATCAACAGACACGGAGGAAGAAGAAGCCGAAGAAGATTATGGCGATGATGGTATGCTTTGTTTTTTGAATATCTAATATCGATTAAGATTGAAATTTGTCGTATTTGTCATAAAAGGAAGTGAATTAAACTTAAGCAATTCAAGTGATACTGTGCCATAGGTGTGCATAAAACAAATAAAAAACCGGCCAAGTGTGATTAGGTGAATATAAAAATATGAAAGAGACATTGTATGTTACCTCATCAGTGATCACATTAAAACGGCTAATCAATTATCTTACTTGACAGCAAGTATGTAGTTGAAAAAGTGATCACCAATAATATATGGGAAAAAGGTTTGCAGTTAGGATTAATATATCAAGGACACAATAGGTATCGAAGTTTGGAAGTGTGTTATGAGAAAATAATTGGAGAAAGGTTTGCAGCTAGGAATAATATATTGTTACGAAATATTAAACCCACACCAAATAAGGTTCGCACCACTGGATTGCGATAAACTACAATTGTCCTTTTTATCCGAATTGAAAACACACACACTTTTCTTCTTTCACCATAGATCAATTATCTGTGCAGCTTCACCACTTTTATTTATTATCCAAAACCTATTGAACACTTTAAACTTTATTACACACACAACAACCTTTATTGAAAGCTTTTATTTTCCCACTGTTTTACCGATTGATCACACCGACTTGTCACACGCTGTTCAATTGTCAATTGTCAATTGTCAATTGTCAGTTGTCAATAGTCGGTTTGTGTCTCCGCAACAATATCAAGGACACAATAGGGATCAATGCTTGGAAGTGTTTTATTGGATATGGGATATCATCGAAAGTTAATTTCACAACAATTGAGTTTGTTCCAACATTTGATATCTTAACCTATCAGGAGGGAAAAGGAGGGGAATAGCAATCGAAAGGGATTGCAGCAGGGATTAACTTAGCTGTGACACAATAGGGATCACCAAAGCTTAAAGGGTATTTATTATTGGTTGTTCGTAATTATAGAAAAAAGGGTTGCAGCTAGGATTAATACATCAAAGACACAATAGGGATAAAAGCTAGGAAGTTTGCTACTGGTTGTGGGATATTGTCGACTAACCTTAGTTCAGTACGTGACCAAGGGGATTTTTTGGATGAAGATCATGTCTGTTCTATGGAAGCCCCCCTTAAATATTAATTTTTATTTGTCGTGGTAGCGGCAACAGAAATACATCATATGTGAATTCAACTGTCTAGCTATCTCGGTTCATGAGACACAGCCTGGTGACAGACGGACGGACAGCGAAGTCTTAGTAATAGGGTTCCTCTTAGGGTACGGACATCATTTTCCCTCGTCTTCCCGGTACGTGCAGTACAAAAATGCCCATACTACATATTGTGGGCTAAACACAATATTTTTTTTTGCAAAATACAATATTATGAACAAAATTAAATTCTTGTCATTTATTATGGCTTTATTAGTAGGAGCAAACAATCCCACAAAAAAAGTGCAAAGAGGTGGTCAAATTGCACCTCCGACGCGGCCAATTGGCATCGCAATGATAGCTGATAACACGATTGGCGAATTTGGTGCGCGATTGTGGCATGGCGCGCCATCCTGCATGAACCAGAGGTCGTCAAAATCTATGTCTTCAATTTCAGTTAAAAAAAAAAAGTGGTCTAGGTACGACCCGCAAGGCCCACACGACTAACTTCCCAGTGGGAAAAATGGAAACACCCATTTCATTTAATTTTTATCCCCCGACGCAAAAAGAGGGGTGTTATAAGATTGAGGCGTCTGTGTGTCTGTCTGTGGCATCCTAACTCCTGAACGAATGGATCGGTTATGATACCTTTTGGTTATTTTTTTGTTTGAAAGCTAACGTGATCGAGATTTGTGAAGATCTGTTCAGGTGTTTCAAGGTCATTAGATCTTTTTTTTTAGCTGCAGTAAGATTCTTAGACGAATAATGGGTAATGTGTCGGTTCTCGTCCCGTCACCGCAATCAACCAGCATCGCGTACGATCAGAACTTAGATGGGGAACCGCTTGGAATCCCCGCGTGGTGTTGGCATCAGGCCGCTTATTTGCTGTCGCTCCCAGTAACCCACACTCATGTGCGCACATTTAACAATCTATTGCTCATAAACTGCTCGCGTGCATGTGCAATTTCGATTGCTGAAAGCTTCTAATTTAGACTTTATTGAAAATGAAGCCATCTTAGACCAAATTATTTTAAAAATGGAAAATAAAAAAATTGTTCAAGTGAAACAACTCATTTAAACAGAACCCACCCTACAGAGTGCACATAAGTATGCGTTCTCTTTCGATCATAATTATGAAGTACGCACAGGGATGAGTTTCCATAAATCCACACACCCTCGTGTTCGTGAGCGAAAATAAAAATGCTCACAGCCAATTACTCATGAGCGCGTGCGTTTAATAATTGCTCCATGGGTAGTGCACACTCACGGGCAGCTCATGAGTGTACGCTTCCTTACCCAACGACAACACAGTCCGAGCAATCTCATATGAATCGGTTGTAGTTCGATCACCGCAATCAACCAGCGTCGGGTGCGGTTATTGCTTAGATGGGGACCGCTTTGGAACACCGCCTGTTATTGATTTTTTTCGCCTATTTCTTAGTTATTTAATTTCTGAATTTGCTGATTTCGCTGAAAACCTACTCACTTCTAAGTAATTACGCATGGAATGAACCTAATCTTATGTCAATATCATATTCGATTCTCGAGATAATCGAGACGAAAATTCCGATTCGCACATACGCATATATGTACGTATATACACACACACACATACATCTCTATAATAACCTTGGATTTGGATTCTGGTGACCTTGAAACGTGGAGATATGTCAAAATTTGGAATTCACAAAATCGGCCCCATTACAATAACTTCCCACTGGGAGGGGTAGCGCCCACCGTTGACCGAAACGTTGTTCCCCGCCTCATTTTCGAAGAAAAATAGTTCAATGATGCCACCCCTCCACAATCCGCACCAAACTGTCACTCAATATGGATGCATTGGCTTCTCGACAATAACGTGCGGGTTTTCCGAGATGGAAATGCGCCTCGTCAGCAATGATGATTTTTCGCCTAAAATCGTTGTCCAATTCAAGCTGCTCTATGGCCCAAACTGCGAAGGAATAACGAAGCGGATGGTAGCGCGCCTTCAATTGCTGAATCAATTGGAAGCGAATAATCCGAGATCTTTGTGCAGAAATCTCCTCAGGCCAGTGCGTGAAATGTTGAGCTGTTGAGATCGGTGGCGAGCTGATGTTCGTGAATTCCGTCTCACACTCTCGGCCACAGCAGCCACATTCTCATCTGTGCGCACCGCACGACGACGGAGACCATGAGTGTTGTCCACTAGCATACCAGTCTCACGAACTTTTTGGTCAAATTTGCGTACAGCAGTCGCGGTGGGTGCTTCATTTTGGCCAAAACTTCTTTCAAAAAACGCACGCACTGTTTGTGCTGCACAGCACTCACTTCGGAAATAAATTTTCAATATTTCCCAACGATATGTGCGATAAGGAAATGCCCAGCGCATATTTTTTCTTTCGAGCGTGCGTTCAACTCTTCCAGCTAGGTTTTGAAGCGCAGACTCGCGCAGACGGCAACTTTGCGTAGGTGCATCTCTAGCAGTCTCTCCATGCTTTTCAGTAGGAAGGATGTTAGACTAATTGGTCTAAAACTCCTGGCAAGGGATTAGTCCCCTTTTCCTATTTTGGGAATAAAAACTACTTTCACCGTGCGCCAAGGAATAGGTATGTATGTAGGCAAGTGCTACACTAGCAGTGGAAATTATTTTCGTGCCTTTTTGCAGCATAACGAGATATATGTATCCCGTCGGTGCCTGGCGATTTAAAGCCACAGAAGGATGCCACAGCAAATTCAATGGCCTCAGTCGTTACCACGCGCGAGGCAAAACGTTTTCAACGTTTCCGTTGCAGTTTCCCCTGAAGGAGTGCGCAACGTGCCGATGGCGATCTGATTTCCCGGGAAATGAGTCTGAAGCAGTAGGCTAAGAGTTTCCGCCTTAGATTTAGTAAAGGTACCATCAAATTTCCTGAGTGTATCCAGATTTGTCGGTTTTCTCCGATTGGCGACTTTACCCAACTTGCTAGTCGCACTCAGAGACTTGATCTCTTCGCAGAAGGTCTTATAAGAATCGTTTTTCGATTTGCGAATAAGTTCCTTATATTCTTTCTGCTTCGACCGACACTTGTTCCAGTCATATTCCAAATTCGACTTGAGCCATCTATTCAGGAGACGTCTGGCTTCCCTTTTTCATCGACATTGAGGGAGCTTTTGATAACGCAACTTTCAATAGCATGTGCAACGCTGCCAGACGTCATGGCGTCTTGTACTGGTCTTGTAGATCAAAGCAATGATTGTGCACAGGACACTGACCGCTGTTGCAGGCCTCGACCAGCGTCTCAAATGCGGCGTAAACAAGGGCTACCCGCAAGGTGAGATCCTGTCTCCGCTGTTATGGTGCATGGTGGTCAACTCTCTGCTTGATGTTCTCAATGCCTCTAGAATGTGTGCCCAGGCCTATGCCAATGATGTCGCCATTTTTTCTGTCGGCTCATGCCTAGAGACTGTCTGTCTCAAAGCGCAGTTGGCGTTAAATGTGATCGATGATTGGTATACAAGAAACGTTTTCTTAAGACCGATGTCATTCCTTTCACGAGAAGGAGGAAAAATACCGACATGACTCTTTTTTTTCTTTTGGTGGCGTTACAGCGCATGAAGGACCAGAGCCAAGCTTCTCTCAATCACCCATGTTGTGTGTGCTTTATTTTGCACACAGGTGAAAGGGACCTACAGCTTAATGCCGATTCCGAACGGCGTGAGTCGAGAAGCCTTTTCATGGCAAGATTACTACAGGGGATTTTGCCAGTACCCCGCCGAGGAGGAACGTCGCGATATAAGCATTCGATGGCGTTGGTGTTATCGAGATCCGAACTCGCTCATCGTGCGCCAGAGTCCAACACACTTACCACTGTGCCACGGCGCCCACTGACATGACTCAGCTGGTACTAAAAGGCCGATATCCAAGGAAACTTAGTATCTAGGAGTCATCCTAGATAGCACGCTTCTTTGGTCAAAGCATGTTGAGTCAAAACCACCAAAGCGCTGTCAGCTTTCTGATAATACAAAGAAGCTTTTGGCAAAACATGGGGCTTATCGCCGGCTAAGGTCCTCTGGATCTACATGGCAATGATAAGACCTATACTCTCTTATTCATCGGTTGTCTGGTGGAACAGACTAACACATAAATACGTCCTAACCTCTTTCACCAAACTCCAAAAATCGGTTTGTCTCAGCTGTACCGGGGCTTTTCCCAGCACGCCGGGCGCTGCTCTACATGTTATGATGAACCTTCCACCTCTTGGTAAATTTATCAGCGGGTGTGCTCATAAAGCCATGTCTCGTCTGAAAATAACTGGCTTTTGGAACAACTCGCACAGAAATAACATTGTGCTTGCACAAGAATTGTCCGGCGAACCCTGTCACATGGACATGCCTTCTGACGCACTGACACCCACTATCCTACTGCGCTGTAATTTCCAGTCGAGTTTCCATGGCGTCAGGATTGGCACTGACTGGATACTGAACCTTGAAAGGATAGTCTTCGCATTTTCACGGATGGCTCCAGGCGCGAAAACATTCGACTACATTTCTCGTTAGGAACATCTACGTCTGTCTTCCAATCAGAGCTATACGCAATCTTAATGGCCATGCAATATACTGTGAAGCACATGTGGAGGGGATAAAGCATTTGGGTCTGCAGTCGGTAGAATAAATTCACCAAGGCTGTTTGGGTTCCAGGTGACTCTGGGATCCCAGGAAATGAAACCTCTGATGAACTCGACAAAATGGGTTCAGAGGAGAGTTTATCAGGATCTGAACCCGCTTCAGGTTTACCTGCGTCCACGGTAAATTCCCACATTAACGATTGGGTGTTAAATACCGTAGATAGAGGGGTTGTCAAGATTGCGGTGTGACTAGGCGCGTATGCCCTGATGTCTGTACGAAATCCACAGCATTCCTCCTGTCTTTAAGAAGAATCGACTGCAGAAGACTCTTGGGAGTCATTGCGGGCCATTACACTGTTGGCAAGCATCTCTGCATGCTTGGCATCAGTGAGACGCCTACCTGTGCTGCATGTTGCGGGGAGGATGACACTGCAGAGCATTTCCTCTGTGATTGTCCCGCCTTTGCTCGCGCACGGTGACGCACCTTCAGAGCCGACGTGGTGTGTGCCGAATCCCTTAGCTCTACATTACTGAAGCTCCTTCTCATTTTTCTCTGTTAACCGGGGAAAAAACCCTAATGTTAGGTGTCTGTCTGGAGTACAATGGACCAGTATTTGAACTGAGTGCTCCAACAGATAGCAGAAGCCTTCGACAAAAAAAAAAAAAACAAAAAAATGTGCAATAAGAATTTCGCTATCAAGTTATAAACGGGGAATGGCAACGTATACTTACTTACTTACTTACTTCGATGGCGCGTTCGGGGTGAACCAGGGCCCCAACCAACAAGCACGCCCAGTTGGTTGGGGTCCTTTCCACCTATGCGCGCCACCTTAGATGCGGTCGTCCTCTGCTGCGTCGTCCCTCGGGGTTGGTGTCGAAGACTCTTCGGGCCGGAGCGGTGATGTCCATTTACTCTACATGGCTCAGTCATCTTAGACGTTGGATCCGAAGACGTCTAACTAGGCCGATGTCGCTGTAGAGCCCGCATAGTTCTTGGTTGAATCTCCTCCTCCACTCTCCGTTTACACAAACAGGACCAAAGACTGCACGCAGAATTTTCCTCTCGAAATGCCCAAGAGCCTCTTCATGATAACGTCCAGGCCTCAGCGCTGTAGAGGACGACCGCAATGATTAAGATTTTGTAGAGGGATACCTTAGTTTTTCGAGAGAGAGCTCTACTACTCAGTTGCCTCTCGAGCCCAAAGAAGCAGCGGCTGGCAAGAGTTATTCTGCGTTTTATCTCAGCGATGGTGTCGTTGTTGCTGCTTGTGACTATCGAACCAAGGTAGAAGAAGTCCTTGACTACTTCAAAAATATAGCTGCCGAAAGTGGCGTTCTGACCAATATGTCGGTGTTGCGCGTCTTTCTTTAATGATATATTTGGCATATATTTGGTCTTGTTCCCATTTACCCTTAGACCCACTTTAGCCGCTTCTGCTTCAATGCTTGCGAAAGCCTCATTGACGTCTCGGTTTGTCCGTCCCATAAGGTCAATGTCATCTGCGTAGGCAAGCAATTGTGTAGACTTGAAGTTGATCGTACCTCTTGTATTGGCCGCAGAGTCCCGCACGATTTTTTCAAGTATGATGTTAAAGAAATGACATGACATTGCGTCACCCTATCTAAAACCTTTTTTAAAATCGAAGGGGTCGGTTAGTTCACCTCCGACCTTAATGGAGCAGAGAGAGTTCTCCATAGTCATCCTGCACAGTCTAACTAGCTTGGCAGGAATGTTAAAACATGACATGGCTCGGTATAGCTCGTCTCTATAAACACTGTCATATGCGGCTTTAAAGTCTTCTCCAGGATCTGTTGTAGCGTAGATATTTGGTCTATCGTGGATTTTCCTGGCCTGAAACCACACTGGTAGGAACCTATCAGATTGTCCACGAACGGTTTTAGGCGCTTACACAGTGCAGTAGAGGGGCTCTTGTACGCAATGTTCAGGAGACTTATCCCTCTGTAATTGGCGCAGTCATATGGACCGGGCAAACGATACTGAGATTCCATTCAACGGGCATGCATTCTTCCGACCATATGAGTTGATGCATGTTCCTGACCATCTAATCGCCAGCTGCTTTAAACAGTTCCGCGGGGAGTCCATCTGCTTCAGCAGCTTTATAAGATTTAAGTTTCGATATCGCTATCTTAACATCGTCTAGGTCGGGTGGACGGGATTCTCGTTCGTCTTCGTCCATTGTGAATGGTTCGTTCTGCCTGACGGCGGCATTTCGACTTTCGTCGCCGTTATACAGTTTGCAGAAGTGGCCCTTCCACAATCTCAGCATCGACTGTGACTCCGCTACTAGTTGTCCGTGCTCATCCCTGCAGGCTTCTGCTCTGGCTTTATAGCCTTGGCATGTACGTTTTACTTTTTGGTATAATTTTCGAAACGTATACTGATGTTTTTAAATACAATGTTCTTCCCAAATACGTGTCCTTCACCTTATAGTAATAGGTCAATTATATGTCGTAGGTCTTAGTAGCGAGGTGTTTACTAGACGTTGAAGATCAGTCCAAAGGATACCAACACCTGATCGCTATGTAATACATACTGCTATCGCGCCACTATTCAATCGTTTATTCTCTAATTAAGTTGTTATAAGCTAAGTAATGCGTTAAGCAAGCAGTTTGTGGAATTTACTCGCCCCCATTTGTAGAATTCTCTTACTAGTGATGAATTAATTCTTGATGGGTAGACGAAAGCAGGCTTCCCTGTACTGAAGGGCAACTAAGTACGCCTGAAATGCAGTCTTTCTATTACATTTATTACCTATTGGCACAGAAAAGACTTATGTTAAGAAGTTACACGATGAACTTACCTATAATACTTCTAATAAATCTACTCTCTACTAGGTTACTTAAAGTCGCGAAGTAAATCTCAAGGCACGTGTAAAGGCTTCTGGCATGCCGAGAAGCGATTTCGATTTTGGATTCGACATACCGTCAAAACGCAGTGGTTCTACTGGTTCGTCATAGTATTAGTTTTTCTGAATACAGTCTGTGTTGCCGTCGAACATTATGGCCAACCACCATGGCTGACGCAGTTTTTATGTAAGTATTCAATCGTCCTTAGCCGTTCTGCGGTTTGAGTACTTTGTGAGAATGAAGAATTAACAAAAAAAAAAAAAAAAGTAAAACAAAAGTGTTTAGTAATAAAATATTTTCTTTTACAGATTATGCAGAATTCGCATTTCTCGGTTTATTCATGACGGAAATGTGGGTCAAGATGTACGCTCTTGGCCCCCGGATTTATTTTGAATCATCATTCAATCGTTTCGATTGTGTTGTCATTAGTGGTTCGATATTCGAAGTAGTGTGGTCAGAAGTGAAGGGCGGGTCATTCGGTTTGTCCGTTTTACGTGCACTACGTCTACTACGTATATTCAAAGTGACAAAATATTGGTCATCGCTGCGCAATCTTGTGATTTCACTGTTGAACTCGATGAGATCCATCATCTCATTGTTGTTCCTGCTCTTTTTGTTTATTCTCATATTTGCACTGCTTGGCATGCAACTATTTGGTGGACAATTTAATTTACCAGGTGGAACACCTGAGACAAATTTCAACACGTTCCCGATTGCGTTACTGACAGTATTTCAAATATTAACCGGGGAAGATTGGAACGAGGTCATGTATCAGGGCATTATATCACAAGGGGGAGCCAAAAAGGGAATGATTTATTCGCTGTAAGTTCTTACCATGTATTGTAAATCTATGTTTTTATCCTTCCGTTTCTGTACCACTTTGATGAAAAAAATTACATAAATTTGAATGGAAAAACAAATAGCTTTTCACTTGTCAGTAAGACGATGTAGTTTGCAAGATGTATGTCCATGCATATCCGTATCTCTATCAACAAATCGAATTTTTACTGTCCTCGTATGTAGTTAGTTGGCTGTCATAAACATTTACTGGACTCAATCAGTACATATATGTACTGCTTAAACTGAGGTCAATGAAATGAAATCACATTTTTAAGGTAGTTCAATCACTTTAGTTGTGATATTGTTGAACGTCGAACCATTAATGCCTTCATTAATCGCTGTTCATCACGTAGACTACAGATTTTTTTCAAAAGAGTTAATAACGTTGAAATGCCTAAGTCACCTGTCCTAAACCCAGTTTTACCCATGAACAATTCATCCATATTCATAATCAACTACTTTTAATTCATTTAAATAAAATCTGTGTTCTGTGCGTACGATAGTATAAGGCTACATCTTTATAAGATTAGTTGAAATAGAAGACATATGTATCACACAATTCCTATAGTTGTGGATGTTTTCAATGACATTACTCGTATATTCGGTTTTCTTTTTTGCCATAGCTTTTCGTCCTTAAAATACCTCTCCATGATAGTATCTACTTTCAACAACCTTTTTTATTTTAACTACCCTATGGGCACTATCGTAATCTGATTATAGCTAAAATCCCCTTTCTTCTTCATTTTTATTTTATAAAAAAAAAAAAAAAAAAACTATTTTGAGTTGCTGTAGTTTTTGCAAGTGTCGTGAATTATTCGAATCGAGGAAGTGATATACAAAAAAAAAAGGAAAAACTTTTAAAAAACTTAGTTATCGTACTTAGTATCGCGAATTAAAAAACGAAGGAGTTAATTCATTTTAAGGTTATTTAAAATCGATTTTGTCTAAAAAATAATTTACAATTAACACACAAAGCATAACGGTGTAGTAAATACATATATGATATACATATATGCCTTGGTGATGGATTTTATCGAGTTCTCAGGAAAATACAATTTAAGTATTATTTCATTTGTTAATAGTTAGCATTAAAGGTCATACTAAGCATAAGTCTAATAGCACATTTCAACTGCAAAAATTAGAGCATAGCTCGTATAGTATAACAATCCAACTAATATTCCCTCGTAGTTTTCCGTCTATTCTGTTTAAACAAAAAAAGAAATACCGAATATTTACACAAAAAAAAATTTAATTTAATTATCCATATTTTAAATATTTGCATTCGGAAACTAACAACGGAACCTCGTAGATACTTTATCGTTTTGGTTTTATTCGGCAACTATACCCTTCTAAACGTGTTCTTGGCTATCGCCGTCGACAATTTGGCTAACGCCCAAGAACTTACTGCCGCTGAAGAGGAGCAAGTCGAAGAGGACAAAGAAAAACAGCTTCAAGAACTGGAGAAAGAGATGGAAGCGCTCCAGGGAGAAGGTGTCCATATTGAAGGCTCCACGACGTCACCGGCTACTGGCGGCAAAAATAAAAAGAAGGAAGAGGAGAAGAAACAGGAGGAAGAGGAAGTTACTGAGGGTCCTAAGCCAATGTTGCCATATTCGTCAATGTTCATTTTATCACCAACAAACCCGTAAATATTTCTTTTTTTTTTTTTGTTTTTGTTTAAATTACTTAACTTTACGTTCAATGAAGAACTATTTAAACGTCTTGACTTGTATATTTGACATTTGAATTTTTTTCTCTTTCCCGATAACCAAAATTGGATGAACAAAAATATTCTACAGCATTCGTCGAGGAGCTCACTGGGTGGTCAATCTGCCATATTTCGATTTTTTCATAATGGTTGTCATCTCATTATCATCAATAGCGTTAGCCGCCGAAGATCCTGTCGTTGAGAATTCAACGCGAAATAAAATCTTAAATTATTTCGATTATGCATTTACAGGCGTATTTACAATAGAGATGTTACTAAAAATTGTAGATTTAGGTATTATATTACATCCTGGCAGCTATTTAAGAGAATTCTGGAATATTATGGATGCTGTGGTCGTTATATGCGCTGCAGTTAGCTTCGGTTTCGATATGAGCGGCAGCAGTGCTGGACAAAATCTATCAACGATCAAATCGTTGCGAGTATTACGTGTCTTGCGTCCATTAAAGACAATTAAACGTGTACCGAAACTTAAAGCGGTTTTCGATTGTGTGGTGAATTCGCTGAAAAATGTTGTTAACATATTAATCGTGTATATATTGTTTCAATTTATTTTTTCTGTAATTGGTGTACAATTGTTCAATGGAAAATTTTTTTATTGTACGGACGAAAGTAAACATACTGCCATAGAGTGCCAGTAAGTAAACGTATTCAAAATTATACAATTATTTTAATCCAAAGAAAAAGAAGCATTTATTTTCAATTTCAATTAATTATCTTATTGTTTTCCTTTTTCTTTCGTTCCTGTGTGTGTAATGCTTAGATAGTTTGATTTACGAGATAAACTAAAATAATTGGCTTGATCTTATTCTACATTGTAATTTATTATTTTAATTTTTTATTTTAATTCGTAGATGTAACAAAACAAAAACTTACTACTTGTTTTTTTCGTATCTGTGCTCTTGGTGTTTGTTCGATACATACTTTGTCTGTTACACTTACATGTCCATCTGTATATTAAACAGATTCCCGTAGAAATATTCGCGTGCCATCAGTCTATATATTATATACATCAACGTTCTTTATTTTCCCTTAGAAATAGGTGCAGGGAAATAAATCCCCGGGTACTAAGTCCACTGAGGGACCTAGTTCCCACTGTCAGGGTATTAAAACCACTTTGAAAAAGTGGATTTCGTTCCCATGCAAGGTGGGAATGAACTCCACTCTCTTGTGGGAACTTAGAGCACGCCCAATTGTCTGAAGAGGGTACTTACTTCCAACAACAATTATTGTGAAAAGTTCGTGAAATTGAAAAAATCTCTGACGCGTATTAGGGCATGCTGCCCCCCTGCAACCCCCCTGCTTAGCATAACTGTTGGATTGGAATATGTGTGAGGTTGGATGTGGCCAAAGTTTTCTTATATCCTTGTCTCGTATGGATTTAAAAAATCTTCGCAGATACCCAACTTCGGACATATCCCAAATCCAACAGTTGAGCCAAGCAGGGGGGTTGCAGGGGGGGGGGGTGCCCCCCCCACACACACATATTCCACAGTTTGCTATCCAAAACTGGCCTTGCAATTACTTGTTAATTTTCTTTGAATTCATATATTTAGGTTTCATTCATAAAATCGCTAATTTTTTTTCTGCACCTTCTTTCATTTATAGGTGGAAGTGGGAATTTTTCCCACATTTATAGGGAATTAAAACAACTTAGTTTCTTGGGATTAAATTCCTACCTTACATGTGATCCAAATCCACTTTATCAATGTGGATTTAATTCTCATTTAGTGGGAACTAAGTCCCTCAGTGGACTTAGTACCCGGGGACTTATTTCCCTGCACCTAGAAATACTCCATCTACATAAGTGTATGTAGCAGTGCGTGACTATTTTTCTTAACAACAACTTTTTATGTAACATATGTATTTAATAAATAAAATAGTTATATTTTTAAGAGAACACTTTGAAAAATAGTTATTTTACACGTGTGTCCATAAACATACCTATCTTTTTTTTTTTAACATCAAGAATTCCGTCTCGTCGTCTATACCCACGCTCATTCACAATGACATTCCAGCTTTCAAACTCTTAGACAAAGCCAATCTATTTGCTGCCCACTTCGCCGCGAACTCGCAGCTCCCCAAATCATCTTTGTCACCACCTGTTCTGGAGTACGTTAGTTCAACCATGGCACAAATTTACTTTCGTACTCGTACAGTTGCAATGGTTCTAAAAGAACTTAATATACAAAAATCCGCTGGTCCAGATAGTATTTCCCCAATAATTTCGAAAAGGTATTCTTCTATGCTGGCAAAACCGCTGCGTAGACTCTCTCACCTTTCCTACTCTTCTGGGCTCTACCTGATTAGGCTGAAAACAGCATTTGTCCAGTCCATTCGCAAAAAGGGCGAATCTTTTTCTCTCTCGAATTACCGACCCATTGCACTAACGACTCGTCTTTCCAAACGCTGATAAATCGTCATCTGATGAAATATCCCGAATCGCAGAAACTCCTCAATGACCGACAGTATGGTTTCACCGAGAAGTTCGCTCCACCAGGCGGGTGAGAGCAAAGTAGTTGCACTTGGTATTTTGAAAGCATTTGACAGAGTTTGGCATGAAGCTCTTTTGTCGGAAATGTGTCCAATCGGAATCGACGACTCTATGTAATAGAAGGTACCTTTCGAATCGTTCAATTCGAGCTGTCTCGGACGGATTCCTGTTTGACACTCACTTTGCAAATGCTGGTGTTCCTCAGGGCTCCGTTTTGTCTTCGACACTCTTTCTCATTTTTATAATTGATCTCTTGTCTGTTACTTCTAATCCAATTCATTCCTTCGCTGACGGTAGAGATATCAGCTTTTCATATTCGTTCACTTCTATACGACCCTGCACTTCGGCTGTGTAAATAGTGAGCGGCAGCGTATGTTAAGCTCATTAAATTCCGATATCGGCAACATCATCCAATGGTGTAATAACAATAGAGTGGAATTGAATGCTCCCAAAACACAATGCTGTCTGACCCAAAGGCGTTATCCATGAATGGCACTTGTATCTCTGGAACCGACAAGCTTTCTATCCTGAGTATGTGCATCAGTGACAACCTTTGTTGGAACGATCACATATTTAGTGTCGCTAAGAATGCCCCGAAATGGCTAGGTTTCCTATACAGATGCAAGAAAGTCTTCGCACACACCGATATGGCTACAATTCATAAGGCGTTCATTCGTTTTAAGTTGGAGTTCAACGCTCATGTCTCGTCTAGCGCATCTAGGATCTCACTACACTTACTTACAGAATCGCGCCATAAAACTCATAGAAGATTCCGGCTTCACAAACTCAAATTTCTCCTACTTTTCATTGTTTTATCGTTACTTTCATCGTAAATGCTCTGATGAAATAGCAAGTTGCATATCGCCTTCAAAACTTCTCCCGCGATATACGTCTCTCCCGGAATGCTCATGAATTCACTTTGAAGTCCGTTTTCGGTCGTACTGTCAAATATAGAGATTCTTTCTTCAACCGAACCACACGAATGTGGAACGCGCTCGGTCTTCCCCCCTCAATACAATATGCAAATATTCAAGACCAATGTCAATAGGCACTTCCTCTCCCAGTTACCTTCTGCTCCCACAACGTCTGATGTTATAAGGCCTTAGCCTTGAGGCGCGTGTGACTATAAAAAAACAATAATTTTACATTTTTGCGGTTATACCACAATCGAGAAAAGTCGAGAAAGGAAAAGAATGAATTTACCATGTTCCATGTAGATAACTTTTTTATTTTCCCATAGGTGTAAGGGACCTACAGTTTATTGCCGGTTCCGAATGGCGAGATTCGAGAAGCTTTTCTTGACAATTATACTACAGGGGGTATTGTCAGTACCCCGCTGAGGAGAAGCACTGTGGAAAACACGTATGATGACATGGCTGTTGTCGGGATTCGATCCCGTGTCATCGACGTCAGAGGCCAACACGGCTTTGGTCCTTCATGGACTGTAACGCCAACATACATACATACATGTACATGTAGATAACTTCTCCTACTTTCTAGTATGACTTACTGGTCCCAGCAATATTTAGAATTTTAAATGCCATTGTTGACTTATTAACCCAGTTTGAAATTCTAGCGATCTTAGAACGCTTCTTCTTCTTCTTAGTGGGCGCTACAGTTCGGGGTGAACCTGGGCCTCAACCAACATGCCCCTCCATCTAGCACGATCTTTCGATAGCCTTTTCCATTGCCGCACACCCAGTTGGCTGAGGTCCCCTTCCACCTGTGTGCGCCATCTTAAGGGCGGCCGTCCTCTGCTTCTTCCTCCCTCGGGGTTGGATTCAAAGACTCCCGGCTGGAGCTGTGGTGTCCATTCGCTCTACATGGCCCAGCCATCTTAGGCGTTGAATCCGTAGACGCCTGACTAGGCTCATGTCGCTGTACAGCCCGTAAAGTTCGTGGTTGAATCTTCTCCTCCATCCCCGTCTGCGTTTATAGGCCCAAAAATCACGCGCAAAATCTTTCTCTCGAACCGACCAAGGGCCTCCTCATCCGCTTTTGATAGTGTCCATTGTTCTGCGCCGTACAACAGGACCGGGATGAAAAGGGTCTTATAAAGAGTCAACTTTGTCGTTCGGGAGAGGGCTCTATTACTCAGTTGCCTCCTGAGCCCAAAGAAACAGCGATTGGCAAGAGTGATTCTGCGTTTGATTTCGGAACTGATGTCGTTGTTCCAGGTCACTGCGGAGCCAAGGTAGACGAAGTCCTTAACTACCTCGAACTTATATCTGCCTGTACAAACGTTCTGGCCGAGACGTCTATGTTGAGCGTCCTTTTTTGATGACAGCATATATTTAGTTTTGCCCTCGTTTACCACCAAACCAATTTTCGCCGCCTCCATCTCAATACTCGCAAACGCCTCATTGATATCTCACTGTGATCTACCTATTATGTCAATATCGTCGGCGTATGCAAGGAGTTGCAAGGTCTTAAAATAAATTGTGTCTCTTCTATTGGCCAGTGATTTATGCCCATTCATTTCTGATATGATGTTGAAGAAATCACACGACAGCGCATCGCCCTGCCTAAATCCTTTTTTAACATCAAAACTATCGGTAAGGTGTTCACCAATTCGGATGGAACAGGGAGCATTTTCCAAATTCATCCTGCATAATCTGACGAGTTTAACAGGGATGTCAAAGGTAGACATAGCGTTGTATAGCTCGTCTCTAATTACGCTGTCGTATGCGGCTTTGAAGTCGACAAATAGGTGGAGAGTGTCAACTTGAAATTCATTGGTTTTTTTTCAGGATCTGCCGTAGTGTGAAGATTTGGTCGATGGTGGACTTCCCTGGACTGAGTCCGCACTGATAAGGACTTATCAGCTTATTTACAAAAAGCTTCAGGCGTTCACACAAAACGGCAGAGAAGATTTTGTAGGCGATGTTAAGGAGACTTATTCCTCTATAGTTGGCGCAATCAGAGGGGTCTCCTTTCTTGTGGATCGGGCATACGATGCTGAGACTCCATTCCTCTTAGAACGCAAATTGTATGTGTATTGACGTTACAGTCCATGAAGGACCTGAGCCGAGCTTCTCTCAATCACCCATGTTGTGTGTGATTTCATTTTCCCATAGGTGAAAGGGACCTACAGTTTATTGCCGGTTCCGAACGGCGAATTTCGAGAAGCTTTTCATGACAATTTTACTACAGGGGGTTTTGTCAGAACCCCGCTGAGGAGAAACACCGTGAAAAACACGTTCGATGACATGGCTGTGTCGGGATTCGATCCCGTGTCATCGGCGTCAGAGGCCAACACACTGCCCACTGCGCCACGATGCTCTAGAACGCTAATTACATATTTATAATCCTGACAGTAAGGGTCTGTGAAATTTCCCCATGTCCTTGTTTTTTTTTTTTTTGCAATTTTTTGTATTCCCTCTTATCACATAGAGACCTTGTTGAAAAAAATATTCTCTTTTCGAAACCGCGTGCCATCCGAATATGTATATTTTGTCTAGTAATCTTCTCATTTATTTTTGGTCTATGTTTTGCAAAAAACCACATTCAAAAAAGAGATGAGTAATACCTTTTTTAATTAATCTGGAACCCTTCGTAGGATTAGGTACATGGATGGAGGTTTTTTGTAATAAGAGCGTTGTTAGCAGGGTTCCTATTCACCAGACATAGGATCTCAGAAATATTTTCCTCAAGTAGAGATGAATACATGGCTGTAAAAAAGCAAACATATTTATATTCATATTTTTATATTCATATTTTTAAATATCCGTGCATATTTTATTTGATATTACTTTTGTTAAATAATTAACTAATTCGATTAGTAGTTTTTATATATACTGTATTTAAGTAAAACTGATTGACCCTGCTTCAAGACTTGTTTCTTTTCTTACGTGAATATAGTACAATACTAGTTTGTTATAAACATATTTATTCTTGTTTTGATATTTTTTTTTGAGGTTTTACTAACTACCCTATAATTATGTGTAAATACAGATATATATACATATTTAAATTCGTGTGGTTAAGATTCGCAAGAGATTCTTCAAGCGTTTTTTTTTTAGTAGAAAAATTCTATTTAAATCGTAAACATTTTTTGGGTTACAAAACTCTAGTAGTTAGTTTGTTCTATTTACCTTAAACTTAATCCTTTTTCCTTCAATACGATCTTTACAATTTCGAAAGCAAATTATATGCAGATTATGTAATTTTTTAACGTACACTAGTTAAAAGGTGCTTTATTGAAGGAAAGACTCGTTAAGAAGTTTATAATTTACCGCTTTCACTTCTGAATATAAAACTGCTCTAGAATAGTTATACCTACATATATAAAGGTTCTGTGAAACAATTTTTTAATAAATCTATTCTAATATACCTGTACCTGCTCGCATTTTGAACGAAACAGAAGGTATTCAGATGCGAACGATACAAAGACAGGATCGAGTAAAGTTTCGCTTTTTCAATACGCGCTGTTTCACCGAGAGCAGCATTCAATAAAAAACATTCTACAACACTACCAAACTTTCATTCAAGCTTTCATTCTTATTTTCACATTTGCTACACGTATACCTACAATATATATGTATATATTTTTTTTAATATCAATACTCCTTGTTTAATATGAATCAAGACAAATGTCTCAAAAGGAAACTTTATTTTCATTTTAATAATTAAGTTATAAAAAAATCGACACCCTAAGATCAGATCTAATAGACTTAAAATCTAGGCAACAAGACGTCCATAAAACTATTCTCATCAGCAGGAACGGATTTTGTTGACCTATAAATTCAAAAAAAAAAAAAAAGCACAAAACGAAACTGTCAAAAAGGCATTAATGCCATTTATTAAAAAGAAAAAAAAAAAAAAAAGGTTGTAAGCACTATAGCAAAACTGAACAACCATATAAATACATTCTGAAATTTTCCGGCAACAAACACCTGCCATCGTCCCTCAGGAGAGCTTTGAAAATTCTGAAGGACCTCTCTACCTGGGCAGAGACCAGCGGAGCCTAGTTAAAAAACGTCACGTCGTCGACTAAAATATTTGGGAGCAATTTGCAGTTTTCAGCGCCATTTACAACATAATTTATTTCTTTGGTAGTCTTGAGTCCTTCATTTGCAGAAGGTAGGTAGGTAGAAAATAAAAAGAACACACATAGGCCAGGGAGGCCCGTTGTGCAGCTACAAGGGGGTTTAGCCCCCTATTCGTGGAACCATTTTGTGCTTCTTAAGAAATTAACAGGATCAGATATCCCTACTTGCTGAACTTCGGTCAGATCGTTAAGGAAGTAAGATCCTAGGTATCGTTTCCTGATTGTGCAGATTGCCGGGCAGGCGCAGAGAAGGAGATGAATGGATTCGACCTCCTCCTCGTCCAGACAGCTCCTGCAAAAATCATTCAGAGTTATACCTAGTTTTTGCGCGTGACTGCCAATAAGGCAGTGTCCAGTGATGACACCGATTACTTTATGGATGTCAGTTCTTTTTAGGGAGATAATACTCCTAGTCCGTTGACTGTTGAGCCAGGGCCAGATTTGCCTGGTGATGAGGCATCTCCGGTTGAGTCCATCTCCGGTTCGTCTCGGCCCTGGCGAGATTTATAAGATTGTGTTTAATGGTTGCAAGGGTATACCCTCACAAGCCACGATTGATTGTAGCGTCGTTCCTTGTTTGGCGAGTGTGTCGGCTCTTTCGTTTCCTGGAATGTCGCTGTGTCCCGGTACCCAGATAAGTGGTATGTTGAACTGTTCGGCCATCTCGTTAAGAGATAGGCGACAGTCGAGACTGGTTTTTGATGTGTACACATAGGACTCGAACGACTTTAAGGCTGCTTGGTTATCCGTAAGAATGCGGATATCAGTGGTGGATATCACGTTCCACTTCCTCCAGGACAAAGCCTCTTTTATTGCCAACATTTCCGCCTAAAAAAACGCTGCAGTGATTTGGAAATTTTAGAGCTCTATACAGATTAAGTTGTTTGCAGAATACTCCACTACCCACCCCGTCTTTAGTTTTAGACCCGTCAGTATAGAAGTCTTCGCAGTTTCTGCGAGGTTGAGTCTGGCGAGTCCAGTTTTGTCTGTCTTGGTAGGTCGTTGTAAAGTTTTTTTTTCCAAGACTTTGGTGGGTTCTGTGAGGTCCAGGTTTTCAGCCATAGTTGACCTATTATTCAGGATGGAGGAGTGGCCAGTGACATAGCTCGACCAGTTCGAGTTAGCTTTAAGTCTAATGGCCGTTTGTGTAGCAATTTGCTTGCCGAAAATATCGAGTGGTGTAAGGTCGAGTATCATGTTAAGCGCAGCCGTTAGGGTGGACCTGAGGGCCCCGGTAATGCACATACACGCCAATCTTTGTACCTTGTCGAATTGCTTGAGGTATGTTGTCTTGTCCAGTGCTGTCCACCAGACTGTTACTCCATACATTAGTGTGGGTGTGACGACCGTGATGTAGAGCCATAGGGTGATCTTGGGGTTGAATCCCCATTTTTTCCCTATGGCTTTCTTGCATGTGTAGAGAGCTATAGTTGCTTTTCATTTACAGAAAAGAGGGCACTTCTCACCATAGCTTCAGCAACTAGTCCTTTTGTTTTTTGCAATTGCTCGTCGATCCCGTTCGAAATATTTAAAATATCTCCAATCGGGCTTCCTAGTATTACGATGTGCATTAGCAAAATAATTCAAATTAAAAAAAGCAACAACTGAAATCACCTGTTTTTTGCAAACTTTCGAATATATGCTCTTTCGGATCCACTAAAATTCCAAAATTGGATGTACGTCATCTGGGCCTGAACTAATTCGTTGCTCATTAATTGTTTTGAAAATCCAACACAACTTCCATCATCTTCCAGCTCATCAGGGATTCTTTTGATGCGATTAAAATACTGCGCGTAATACGAGCCAGCATCCTGCCATGTGACCCACTGAGTCAAAACCTGATTAAATTAATAATGCTTACTTGAAATCAGATTTAAATGATAGGTGGTAGCGGCAGCTCAGGATCCTTCTCCTTAGAAAAAGCAACTCGAGACGCGCTTTTTAGAACAATCTTTTTTGAATTCGGAAAGGCACTGCGGTTACTTTCACTTGCCATGAGCGACGCAAGTAACATGCATCATTTTGGAATACAGAATTCTAATCGGCGTTACGCTTTTCTTCATGTATCGGGTGGCGTCCGTAACAAATAACCACACTTTTCCGCGCTTAAATCCATTTAGCCATAGCAATCGCAATGAATCGTCAAATAGCGTTTAGATTGTCGTCGCGTTCACCTTTTCCAAAACCTGAGAGTATCTACTAAGTATCTACGTCCATTCTTCCGCAACAGCCTGATAATAATATTCGTTACACAGCGGCCGGATTTGTCCGTCCTTTCATCTATTGACACGAATATATTGTCGTCTCCCACTTCAGCTCGGATGTGTTGAAGAACTTCGAAATAGCTATCATTGACACAGTTTTTCCGAAGCGTGGATTCATCTGGAACTTTCTTCTGTACACACTTTTCCATAAATGTTTTGAATTGTGGACGCCTGACTAGACTCATGTCGCTATACAGCCCGTAAAGTTCGTGGTTTAGTCTCTTCCTCCATCCCCCGTCTGCGTTTATAGGCCCAAAAATCACGAGCAAAATCTTTCTCTCGAACCGACCAACTGCCTCCTCATCCGCGCTTGTGTCCATAGTGTCCATGCTTCCGTGCCGTACATCAGGACCGGGATCATAAGGGTCTTATATAGAGCCAACTTTGTCGTTCGGGAGAGGGCTCTATTACTCAGTTGCCTCCTGAGCCCAAAGAAGTAGCGGTTGGCAAGAGTAATTCTGCGTTTGATTTCGGAACTGATGTCGTTGTTCTAGGTCACTGCGGAGCCAAGGTAGACGAAGTCCTTAACCACCTCGAACTTATATCTGCCAATACAAACGTTCTGGCCAAGACGTTAGTGGTGAGCGTCATTTTTGGATGATAGCATATATTTAGTTTTGCCCTCGCTTACTGCCAAACCAATTTTCCCCGCCTCTATCTCAATACTCGCAAATGCCTCATTGACATCTCGCTGTGATCTACCTATTATGTCAATATCGTCGGCGTATGCACGGAATTGCAAGGATTTGAAATAGACTGTGCCTCTTGTATTGGCCAGTGATTTTTCCACAATAATTTCTAATATGATGTTGAAGAAGTCACACGACAGCCCATCGCCCCTAAATCCTTGTTTGACATCAAAACTATCGGTAAGGTGTTCACCGATTCGGATGGAGCAGCGAGCATTCTTCAAAGTCATCCTGCATAGTCTGACGAGCTTAGCAGGCATGCCAAAGGTAGACATAGCGTTGTATAGCTCGTCTCTAATTACGTTGTCGTATGCGGTTTTGAAGTCGACACATAGGTGGTGAGAATCGACCTGAAATTCATTGGTTTTTTCCAGGATCTGCCGTAGTGTGAAGATTTGGTCGATGGTGGACTTCCCTGGCCTGAATCCGCTCTGATAAGGACCTGTAAGCTTATTTACAAAAGGCTTCAGGCGTTCACACAAAACGGCAGAGAAGATTTTGTAGGCGATATTAAGGAGACTTTTTCCTCTATAGTTGGCGCAATCAGAGGTGTCTCCTTTCTTGTGGATCGGGCATACGATGCTGAGACTCTATTCCTCGGGCATGCTTTCCTCTGACCATATCTTACAGATGAGCTGGTGCATGCTCTTAACCAGGTCATCCCCAGCTGCCTTGAACAGCTCGGCAGACACTCCGTCTGCGCTGGCAGCTTTATTCGACTTGAGCTTCGATATGGCAATCTTAACTTCGTCGTGGTCAGGGAGACAGGATTCTCTGCGGTCTTCGTCGATTAGAAATGGATCATTCTGCCTGACAGCGGTATATTGACTAACATCGCCGTTATACAGCCTGCAGAAGTGTTTTTTTCCATATTCTCAGCATCGACTGCGATTCTACTACTATGTGTACGTTCTCATCCCTGCAGGCTTCCGTTCTGGCTTTATAACCTTGGCATGTTCGCTTTATCTGCTGATAAAACTTTCGAACGTCACGCCTGCAGTAACACCTCTCCAAATCCTCAATCGCGCGCTTCTCGTGCTCTTCCTTCTTTCTTCTGAGAAGCTTATGCTCCTTCCTCCTTTTTAACTCGTAGAGCTCACGAGCTGCTCTTGTTGTTTTATGCAGCGATCCCTTATATGCATCCTGCTTCGCTGTGTGAATCCTCCTGCACTCGTCATCGAATCAGGTGTTTCTTCGTGGTGGAGCCTTGAAACCCAAAACTTCGGATGCAGAGCTTTTCAGGGCTTGTTTGCAAAGGCGCCACTGCTGTTCTATTAATAGTGTGGAGGATTCAGGTGTATTGGAGAGCTTAAGGGAGACGCGATCGGTAAAAGCACGAGCGGTTTCTGGCGATAGTAGCTTTCCGACGTCATAACTGTGTGTTCTTACTCTACTCCGTTGCGTTCATGCTATCCGTAAGCGCATCTTGGCTACTACAAGATAGTGGTCCGAGTCGATGTTAGCCCCTCGGCAAGTTCGAACATCAAGAATAGTGGAGGAGTGTCTGACGTCGATCGCGATGTGATCAATCTGGTTGGTAGTCGATTGATCAAAAGACCGCCAGGTGCCTTTGTCTATATCGAGGTGCGGGAACCGCGTACTGGCTAGAAGGAGATTTCGCCCCGTAGCAAGATCAATCAGGATGTGTCCGTTATCGGAGGTGGTGTGTTGGCTATATTTGCCGATGACTCGTTCAAAGATGCTTTCCTTACCCAGCTTAGCATTGAAGTCTCCTAGTACAATTTTGATGTCATAGCTGGGACATTGGGCATACGCTCTGTCTAGGAGATCGTAGAACTCATCTTTGGCGGAGTCATCCTTGTCTTCCATGGGGGCGTGGACGCAGATCAAGCTTATGTTAAAAAATTTAGCCATGATACGGATTGTTGTGAGGCGTCCGCTCACATGCCGATAGCTTAGGACTTTTTGCCTTAGCCCACCTCGAACTACAAATCCGCATCCAAACAATCGTTGCCCTCTCTCCCTATAGCAGTCGCCCCGTAGTAAATATTGCGATTTTTCATCCGCTTTATACCCGGTCCATTCCATCGCATTTCCTGGATGGCGGTTATGTCCGCTTTATAGCGGTCTAGGGCGTCCGCAAGTTGTTCGGCTGCACGTGGCCTGTTTAGGGACCTCACATTCCACGTGCAAAGCCGAAGATTGCTGTCCTTTTTTCGTTTTTTGCAAGGGTCGTCAACATAAATCCGGTCCGTTATACCCGAGTTTTGTGGTTGTTTCGGAGTTTGTGGTTTTTTTTACGGTTACGGCTTACTAGGCCGTAGCCCAACCGATTATCGAAAATCGAAAACTGTACATCATAATAAATAATTAAAAATCTGTTTAAGCTTGTGCCAATGAAGCACTTTCATACGATACCCCACATGACATGGTTAACTCAATTCAAAATTTGGACTGCCGTTCCTTGCATAAATTATAATCTAATTACAAATGTTTAGATTTCAGTTTTTTCCTATGCTTGTAGTATAAGTTGATATTAACTGCCAAATTTCATAGTTCGAGGTCAACCGAAAATACCTTATAAATGTTGATTCCCTTGAGAGTGTCGAAATATACGTTTTTTGCGGCATAAACGGCCGTATTTTTTTTTTTTTACGTTAACGTAAACGTTTTTTTCACAGCTTCAAGAGACTGTAGACCTGAATATACCGTTTTAATCTCAACTCGATACCTCCACGCGTTCCTGAGATAAAGGGTCTTGACAGACAGACAGACGGACGGATGATATAGTGATCCTATAAGGGTTCCATTTTTTCCTTTACAGGTACGGAACCCTAAAAAACCATAGGGAAAAGTCAACAATATCCGTTCCCTGCTCATCAGCAAACACTCGCACAATAGTTCAACGTGCAATACCGAATTCAATTTTATCATTATGTATATTATATAGTTTTTCTGTTTTTATGATTTCCGATCAGTTTCACAGGCCAAGAATTGAAACAAGTATCACTGACCATAGTTACGCACTAGCTTTTTTAAACAATTTGACTGTGTGTGTATGCAATTGAGAGCACGCATATATGTATTTGTCGAAATTTCAAATGCGATGTATATATACATACATCCAAATGTGTATATATGTACGCTTCTTTTGTTTATTGCTGTGTTATTGCTAAACAAGCTTTGCTAAAGAACTAAAAGATAAGAAAATAACACAAAATACCATGCCAACCATACTACTGCCAGAAGATTTCTTAATAAGCTAATCAAATGACTCTATCACGTCGGAACATTTTTTTTGCAAACTTTCTATGTACATGTGAAAACACAACTAACCATTTCTCTTATAATTCAAAGTGCTAATTAGCTAAATGTTTTCCGAGCTTTTTTACAGCGAGTACTAAAGTGTATGTAGCAACAATATCCATATATATATATAAAGCTCTTATTTGACCTCTGACAATTTCATTTTGTAGTTTATTTAATTTATTTCATGTTATTATATTTTAGCACTGTACCCTGACATTCTTCCAAGCATTTACATATCTTACCATCTTATTGAGCAACTAACAATGAATGTTTAATTTCCAACCAAGTGGTCTTTATCGCTGTCCTAATTGTAAACACTCACTTCATTTTCCAATGATTGTAATTTATTGTTATATGTTTTAAGCTTTACAACAGAGAACGTTTTACTTTTGTTTTGTTTGTTTTCAAGTTTTTTTTTTTCCTTTTTTTACATATTTTTAACTCTTATGAATTGTAATGTAAATTACAAAAAAGCAAGAAGAAACACAAACATGTTTTACACGAAATTTGATATTTACTAGGGGTTCCTTCTTCAAATATGAAGAAGATGAACTATTACCCAAAGAAGAACGGCGGATTTGGAAAACGCGAAACTTTCACTACGATAATGTAGCAACTGCCATGTTAACATTATTTGCTGTACAGACCGGTGAAGGATGGCCTCAGTAAGCTATATCGATATTACTTATTTACAATTTTTTATCCATAATTATATTATGTGATTGTATAGCGTATGTACATATATAAGTGAACATCTTTACAAAGGATATATCTCATGTTCTATCAATAATTAAAGAATTTATTTTATTTTTGTTCGTTATGTGATTCTCTTTTTCTACAGGGTCCTTCAACATTCTATGGCAGCAACCTATGAAGACAGGGGTCCAATTCAAAATTTCCGTATTGAAATGTCCATATTTTATATTGTATACTTCATTGTATTTCCATTCTTCTTCGTTAACATATTCGTGGCCTTGATTATCATTACATTTCAAGAGCAAGGTGAAGCCGAACTACAGGACGGTGAAATTGACAAAAACCAGGTAGGACGGGTATCTATTTTTTCAAAAACTTTATTCGCACTCGCCAGTCAGAAAATTTGCTCTCTGCACATTGATTACGTGTTACGTGAAAACAACTCCAACAACTTTTTTATTTTATTTATTTAACCTCTGTCTTTTGATATTTTGTTACTGTTACAAGATTTTTTTTTTTATATATAGGGCTAGTGCTATCAATAGCAATGCGGCATTGCGACCTTTGCAGATCTATTGTGTCTGCTAGCCGATTTAACCGAGTATCCTCTCCACCTCCACAATGAAGTTGAGAATGCTTCTCGTAGGAGCCAGGGTGATCCCCTCAGGAGTCATAATTTCACTGAGAAGGATACGCTTCCTAAGGTGGCAGAGAGCAGCACACTCACACAGTATGCGTTCTGCCGTCTCTTCGTCCTCGAGACAGAGCCGACACTCAGTTTCGGACGAGAGGCTAATTTTGTTTAGATGATATCTCAGACCGCAGTGTCCTGTTAGTCCTGACTAGTCTTCTGATATCCACCCTATTGAGTTTGAGTATGTCACTAGAGTGTTTGTTCAGGGGTCGTATGAGTCGTTTAGATTGACGGAGTCCCCGAACGCTGTTCCAAAAGGACAGGTGTTGTAATTTTTCCCACTTGTCTAAGAAG
Organism: Eumerus sabulonum; assembly: GCA_951905685.1. Lineage (NCBI taxonomy): Eukaryota > Metazoa > Arthropoda > Insecta > Diptera > Syrphidae > Eumerus > Eumerus sabulonum. The sequence continues at coordinate 27,245,202 of OX645062.1, read as the reverse complement.
TAATTTATCTTAGACGTGGGAATGCCGCAGAATGGTTCCGGACCTATATACTTGTCACTGGAGCCCTTCCTGGCAAGTTGGTCGGCAATTTCATTGCCCTTGATACCTTTATGGCCTGGCACCCACCAAAGTTTAACATTGTTTCTTTTGGCGAGGTCTTGTAGGGCGTCATGGCATTCCTTGACGGTTTTTGAGTTCGTGCTGTACGAACCCAGCGCTTTAAGCGCTGCTTGGCTATCAGAGAGTATGTTGATGGTTACTCCTCTGATGCCAGTCTCAAGATTTATGCATGCAGCTCTGCTTGGAAGATGCTGGGACTTATTCCCAGAGCCTTCGAGATTTTGCGTTTTGGTCCAAAGATGCCGGCGCCAACGCCGGAAGCCATCTTGGAGCCATCCGTGTACCACCTAAGGCCTTTGACATTTAGCAGGGGATCACTGTTTTCCCATGCTGAGCGGTTTGGGATCAATTTCTCAAATCTCTTGTCAAAGGTGAAGGTGTGTGGCAGTGCGTCCGAGACTGTAGTAATCATATCCAGCTCGGGAAGGTGTTGTAATATGGACATGTGGCCTGCGGGTCTACATGGCATATTTGCTCCCGAGCAGAGGATTCTGATTGCGCTGCGTAATGCCACCTTTTTGATAAAAAGGTGCAGTGGAGTGAGTCCAATTAGTGCTTCTTGGGCTGCCGTGGGGCAAGTTGGCATAGCGCCTGTGATGCCGAGACACGCTAGTCTCTGAAGGCGTTGAAGCTTAACAATTGTAGTTTTTTGCTCAACCTTTGACCACCACACGGTGGACCCGTAGGTCACGATAGGTCTAACTATCGCGGTATATAGCCAGTGGACTACCTTAGGTTTACGTCCCCAGGTTTTACCGTAGGTGCGTCGACAATCCCACATGGCCTTAGTCGCTTTCATGAGCTTATTTCTCATATTGGAGTTCCAGTTGAGTCTACCATCTAGGTCAATACCTAGATACTTTACTTCCTCTGAAAGTCCTATGCGTGTGCCATTTACTGCCACACCAGTAAGAGATAAATTGAAGCGCAAGCTGCATGCGCTCACAGGCAGTGATCTCGCACTTGCCCGTTACAGTGACTACTAGGTCATCAGCATATCCGATGACCTCATAGCCCCGAGTGGTTAGCTTGCGTAGTAGATCGACCAAAGCAGTGGTGAGAGGACTCCCCCTTGTGGGCATCCTCTAACCGCCGATACTGTCACTGAGACCTCTCCGCATGTGGCTGATATAATACGGCTACTTAGCATCGCCCTGATCCAGTGATTAGTGGGATGGTTTACACCCCTGCAGGATAGTGCAGTGGTGATCGAATCATAGCCAGTATTATGGAAAGCTCCCTCTATATCGAGGAAGGCGCAGATTGCGATCTCCTTTTGTATGAAACTATTTTCAATGTGCGTCACCAAGTGGTGTAGATCGCTCTTTGCGATATGCATACTGGTTGGGATGCAGAGGTATCTGGTTTTCCAGGATACCTCTAATATGGAGCTCTATCAGTTTCTCCATTGTTTTCAAAAAGAACGAAGTCAAACTGATAGGGCGATAGGATTTAGATTGCTCACTTGGTTTCCCAATCTTGGGGATGAAGACGAGATTGACCTCTATCCAAATTTGGGGCATGTATCCCAGGTTGAAGCAAGACCTAAAGGGAACTATCAGTGATGGTAGAATTGTATTCAAGCCTTTCTGTAAGATTGCAGGAAAGACACCGTCTTTACCCGGAGCCTTGTAGGGTTTGAATGAACCAATTGCCCATTTGACCCAGTCAGGGCTAAAGAGTCTACCAGAGAGGCTATTTGTTCTACTGTCAATGTTACCTATGACGTTTATTTGATCGTCAGAGGACATCGAGCAAGGAGTAGAACCAGGGAAGTGCATCTCGAGCAAAGTCTCCAGCGTTTCCCTGCGATTGACGGTAAAAGTGCCGTCTGATTTGCGAAGCAGCCCGAGCCCATTTGTGTGCTCTCGAGTCGGGCCGCGTTGTGGAGTCGGGCCGCATTTGGCAGCGAGTCTATGTGCTCGCAATGTTTCCTCCAAGACATTCTCTTGGATTTCCTCAATCCGAGGTTGTATTTAGTTAGAGCAGATCTATAATCAGTCCAACTATTATACCGTTTAGCTCTGTTAAACAGCGATCTCACCTGCTTCCTTAGGGACTCAAGATGAGTATTATGTTACATAAACGAAGGAAAACAAAAAAGGAGATAAGTGCAGTGTAGGATCAATGTCCTTTACAGCTGTTTCTCTGATGAAGAAGTGGCATAGGTAGGATTTAGTCTACCCGAAGCGTTGGAGGTTTTATTCACTCCGAGCGCCTCTTGTCGCTCGTTGTTGTCGCCAGAGAGGATCTCTTGTCGCTCGTTGTTGTCCCCTGAGAGATTTTGGGCCTGCTCCAGTTTTCATGTAAACCTACGAACTAGGTCCGTTGGTCGAAATCGTTTTGGTCGTCGTTCTTGCAGTCGTTCGTAAATAGGGATCGTACGTATTTCGTGATTTGTATGCAGTAAGATTTTTAGTTCATGCTTGGCGCTGAGTAGTTTTTAGGGTTCCGTACCCAAAGGTAAAACGGAACCCTATTACTAAGACTTCGCTGTCCGTCCGTCCGTCCATCCGTCCGTCTGTCACCAGGCTGTATCTCATGAACCGTGGTAGCTAGACAGTTGAAATTTTCAGAACAAAATTAATATTTAAGGGGGGCTCCCATACAACAGACATGATTTTCATCCAAAAAATCCTGCCTGCAACCAAGATCTGTCATTTGATGAGGTAACATACATAGTCTCTTTCATATTTATATACACAGATGGTACGGAACCCTTCGTGCGCGAGTCCGACTCGCACTTGGCCGATTTTTATTTCCTCTATCACAGTTCTTAGATGTAAATCTTTGTGGATTTCATCGTTGGGCACATACCAGTCTGCGTTTGTAATGGTCCGTAATATTTTGTTCTGTGTGCGTTGTAATTTGTGTATGTTGGAGTTTTTGGCTGTCCCCCATAGTTGAAGTCCATAAGTCCAAATGGGTTTTATAATTGTCTTGTATATAAGTAGCTTATCGTCAATTGATAGTCTGGAGTTCTTTCCAAGCATCCAGTAACATTTTCGGAAATTGTCTTTTATTTGGTTACGTTTTTCTTATATATGTTGTTTCCTGTCGATATACATGCCGAGGTACTTGGCGCAGTCACTAGTTTTAATATGTCTTCCATTTATTGTTAAAGGGGGTGTATTGTCAATTCTTTTTAGTGTATAAGTCACATGTACTGTCTTATCTTCGTTAATTTCAATGCCCGATCTTGTGAACCACTGAATTGTGTTGTCGAGATGCTCTTGTAGTTTCTGGATTGCACATGTTTGGTTTTTGTTAGCTTGTAGTATGATTGTATCGTCAGCAAAAGTAGCTAACATCGAATGTTGTGTTGTTATGGTTGGTATATCCGCTGTATAGATTAAGTAGAGCACCGGGCCTAGGACACTTCCCTGAGGGACCCCGGCTGAGACGCTAAATAGCTTGGAACATTCGTCGTTATACTTCGCGTAGAAGAGTTTTTGCTCGATATAGATTTTTAAAAAAAGATAAAAGTTTTGTGGTAATATTTTGCTTAGTTTGTAAATTAGTCCCGTGTGCCAAACCTTGTCAAAAGCTTTGGATACGTCAAGAAATACTGCGGAACAATATTTATTATTTTCTAAGTCCCTTGAGATCTTATTTTTGACTCGATGTATCTGTTGGATTGTTGAGTGTTGTTGTCTAAATCCGAATTGGTGATTGAGTACAATTTTGTTTTGGTCAAGTAGTGGTTGAAGTCTAACGTGTATAATCTTTTCCAATAGTTTTGAGATTACTGGTAGTAAGCAAATGGGTCGATGGTTATTAGCTTTTGTTGGATCTTTACCTGGCCTGGAGATAGCTTTTACTTCTACAATTTTCCAGGTTTTAAGAAAGTACTGCTGTCGTAATATGGCATTAAAAATATTTCTTATAAACACTAGGCCATGGTCTTGTAATTCTTTTAAAATTTGTCCAATTATTAGGTCATAGCCAGTACTCTTTTTGGCTTTGGTTTTAAATTTAATGAGATACCTTAGTTCATTTGTAGTGGTCGGTTTAATCAACATGTTTTCATTACTGTCTTCAAAGTTTAAGTTGTGGGGTTTTTGGTCTTTTTCGTTTGTAAAGGTTTTGGCAAAGAACGTCGCTAGTGTTGTAGCCTTTTCTAAGTTAGATCTAGACAACGTTTTGTTTTGAGTTAGGATGGGTGGTTGATGTGAAACCGTCCTTTTAGCTTTTTTGTTGCTTTCCAAAATGAATAATTTGTTTGTAGAATAGGAGTCAGATTTGAAAGGTATTCATTTAGGCATTTATTCTTGAAGTTTTGCAAGAGTTCCTTGAATTCTTTCGTGACTTGGTTAAGTTTCGTTTTTAATTCTGGCGATCTATTGCTTTGCCATTGTTTTCTTAGTTTTCGTTTTTGTTTGACTTTCGTTAGAATGTGTGGCGGGGTATACGTCAGATTCTTCTTAGGTTTTAGTTGAGGTGTGGATCTGCTTGCTGCCAAGAGTATTGTGAGTAGTGTATGATAGCACTTTCTATGTTGTCAGGTGTTTTCAGTGGAATATTTGTAAGACGATCTGATTTTATTATGTCTTTGAATGTACTCCAGTCAGTTTTTTTGTTACAAAGTCGGGTATTGTTCATGGTTGGGGTGACTTTAATTTGGTAAGTTACGATGATGGGAGAGTGGTCGGATGGGACGTCAAGACAGGTTTTGGCTGTTAAGTTTGTTCTCTGAATATTTTTATAAATGCTAAAATCTATTAGATCAGGTTTCTTGTTAATGTCGCTGGGCCAGTAGGTTGGTTCTCCTGTGCTCAGGAAGCTTATATTGTTTGAGCTTAATGCTCTAAGTAGTGTCGTACCCTTCTTATTTGTTATTCTTGAGCCCCAGTCGGTATTCTATGCATTGAAGTCCCCTCCTGCAATCAATCTTTTTCCTAGAGTACATAGATATTGTTTGTATTGGTCTATTGTTATTATGTGTTTTGGTGGGCAGTAAAGTGCGGATATATTAACCCTAGAAAGGTAACCATATTTTTATAGTACGTTACAGGTAACCGTTCGTCGAAACGACGAAGAGATATTCAACTGCGTTTTTAAAGAAAAGTTATTAAGTAATTCTTCTAATGTTAAACAATTTATGTTCATTAGGTGTTGTTTATTAAATTAAAGAAAAAAAATAGTTTAGAGATGACTTGATTTACGTAAAAGTCCAATCAGTTAGAGAACTAAGGAGAAAAATAAAAACAATAAAATTGGTGTTCGTCGAATCGACGAAGGTTACCTTTCTAGGGTTAAGTGGTCCATATAAGTCTTCAATTTGAATAGTGGTGGCTTGTATATGGTCGGTTTTGTAATTATGGAGCTCGAGCGATTTAATTTTCTGCCGTATTAGTATAATTAAATTAACTCTATTTACTTGTGTTTCATTTCAGAAATCTTGTATTGATTTTACAATAGGAGCTCGTCCTCTAGAGCGTTATATGCCCAAAAATCGCAACACATTCAAATACAAGGTGTGGCGGATCGTAGTTTCGACTCCATTTGAATATTTTATAATGATGTTAATTGTGTTCAATACGCTCTTACTTATGATGAAGGTTTGTATCTAATGTCTGTATACATACATATTTACTATATCTAATTTAATAATGCAATCCAAAATACATATCACGTATTAAGTGAAAAATTGTTTAAACCATGCAATCAAAAAACAAGGGAAGACCACGTAAAACCTTGGAGGCACACTTAAATACATTACTTTACATAAATTGTATCCAAAACTATTTCCATTTTTTTTTAAACAGATCTATAGAGAAAAAACTTATAACGAATTTCTGATAAACATAAAGCAGTTCACAATTTATTCTGTTTGCGTATGTAAACGTCAATGCTTAGTTACTAATACTCTAAGTGATGAATAAACACAATTAATTCGTTTTAATTTTTTGTTAAGTTGCATGGTACTCGTAATTTTCTCTTTATTCAAATTTCTTGAATGAGCATTTTTTTCAATTTAATTATCACTATTGTTAGCTGTTTTGCTAGTTCGTTAGCTTAAGTTTTTCTCAATTTCGTATCCAAAGCTTACTTACTTACTTTGATGGCGCTACGGTTCGGGGTGAACCAGGGCCTCAACCAACAAGCCTCTCCGGCCGGCCCGATCTTCGGCCGACCGCTTCCAGTGCCGCACGCCCAGTTGGTTGAGGCCACCTTCCACCTGTGCGCGCCACCTTAAATGCGGTCGTCCTCTGCTGCGTCGTCCCTCGGGGTTGGCGCCGAAGACTCTTCGGGCCGGAGCGTTGATGTTCATTCGCTCTACATGGCCTAGCCATCTTAGACGTTGGATCCGAAGACGTCTAACCAGGCCGATGTCGCTGTACAGCCCGTACAGTTCTTGGTTGAATCTTCTCCTCCATTCTCTGTTTACACAAACGGGACCAAAGATTGCACGCAGAATTTTCCTCTCGAAACGTCCAAGAGCCTCTTCATCCGCTTTTGATAACGTCCAAGCCTTAGCGCCGTAGAGAAGAACCGGGATGATTAAGGTTTTGTAGAGGGAAACCTTAGTTTTTCGAGAGAGGGCTCTACTACTCAATTGCCTCTTAAGCCCGAAGAAGCAGCGATTGGCAAGAGTTATTCTGCGTTTTATCTCAGCGCTGGTGTCGTTGCTGCTTGTCACCATCGATCCAAGGTAGACGAAGTTCTTGACTACTTCAAAAATATAGCTGCCGAAGGTGACGTTCTGACCAAGACGTCGGTGTTGTGCGTCTTACTTGGATGACAGCATATATTTGGTCTTGTCTCCATTTACCCTTAGACCCACTTTCGCCGCTTCTGCTTCAATGCTTGCGAACGCCTCATTGACGTCTCGCCTTGTTCGTCCAATAACGTCAATGTCATCTGTGTAGGCAAGCAATTGTGTGGACTTGAAGTAGATCGTACGCCTTGTATTGGCCGCAGAGTCCCGCACGATATTTTCAAGAATGGTGTTGAAGAAATCACATGACATTGCGTCACCCTGTCTAAAACCTTTTTTAACATCAAAGGGGTCGGTTAGTCCACCTCCGACCTTAATGGAGCAGCGAGAGTTCTCCATAGTCAACCTGCATAGTCTGACGAGCTTGGCAGGAATGCTAAAACATGACACGGCTCTGTATAGCTCGTCTCTATAAACACTGTCATACGCGGCTTTAAAATCGACGAAAAGATGGTGCGTGTCGACCTGGAATTCATGGGTCTTCTCCAAGATCTGCCGTAGTGTAAATATTTGGTCTATCGGGGATTTTCCTGGCCTGAAACCACATTGATAGGAACCTATCAGATTGTCCACGAATGGTTTCAGGTACTTACACAATACGGCAGAGACGATCTTGTACGCGATGTTCAGGAGGCTTATCCCTCTGTAATTGGCGCAGTCATAGGGATCTCCTTTCTTGTGCACCAAAGTTTAGATCCTAATAATATACATATGTATATAGAGTAAAAACCATAGCCACAAACAAATCAATCCCCGTATCATTTCCCAAGCTTAGATTTAAGCTGTAAGAAGGTAGCATTATTCTCCGTAATAAATAGCATTATTCTCCGAACCTTGCTCAACCAACAAACTTCTTCAGCTGGCACGGTCTTTTACCGGCGACGCATTCCGAGTTGGTTAAGGTCCCTTCCACCTGTGTTCACCACCAGAGATTCGGTCGTCCCTCGGGGTTGGACTCGAAGACTCTTCGGGCCGGAGCTGTGTTATCCATTCTTTGATGTTGGATCTATAGACGTCGTACTAGGCCGATGTCGCTGTAAAGCCTGTATAGTTCGTCGTTGTATCTTCTCCTCCACTCCCCGTTTGTACAAACGGGACCATATGTAGATTCGCTTTCGTTAAAGTCTAGGCTTCTACGCCATAGAGGAGGACCGGGATGATTAAGGTTTTGTACAGTGCAACTTTGGTCTTTCGAGAGAGGGCTCTAATTCCCATTTGCCTCTTGAGCCCAAGGAAGCAGCGGTTGACAAGAGTAATTTTGCGCTTGATCTCAGCACTGGTGTTGTTGTTGCTGGTCAGGTAGACCAGATCCTTGACCACTTCGAATTTGAAGTTGCCGATTGTGACATTCTGGCCGAGATGTCGATGTTGCGCGTCTTTTTTGGTTGACAGCATGTATTTCGTTTTACCCTCGTTAACCAATGCTTTCGAACGCTTCATTGACGTCGCGCTGTCTTCGTCCAGTTACGTCAATACCATCCACGTACGAAAGCAGTTCTGCAGACTTGAAATAGTGAAATAGAGAGTCTTGTAAAATCGTTTCAAGCACGATGTTGAAGAAATTACATGACAGGGCGTCGCCTTGTCTAAATCCTTTTTTAACATCAAAGGTCTCGGTTAATACGCTGCCGACCCTAATGGAGCAGCGGGAACTATCCATTGTCATCCTGCATAATCTGACAAGTTTGGCAGGGATGTTAAAAATAGACATGGCACATGACATAGCTCGTCTCAATGCACACTGCCATACGCGGCTTTTAAATCGAAGAAAAGGTGATTGGTGTGATTGGGTGATTGGGTCTTCTCTAAGATCTGCCGCAGTGTGAATTTGGCCTGTTGTGGATTTACCTGGCCTGAAATCACATCTATACGAACCTATCGGATTATCCACAAAGGGTTTCAGGCGTTCACACAGTACGGCAGAGAAAATCTGGTATGCGATGTTAAGGAGACTTCTCCCCTGTAGCTGGCGCAGTTCGCAGGGGTCTCCTTTCTTGTGGACTGGGCAAATGATGCTGAGATTCAATTCGTCGGACATGCTTTCCTCCGACCATATTTTACAGATGAGCTGGTGGATGCGTCCTACCAGATCATCTCCAGACACATCAAATTGCTCGGCAGGCAACCCGTCTGCGCCCACGACTTTATTATTCTTGAGCTTTGAACTTTCACGTGAATCGGGTGGACGAAACTCTCTTGCATCTTCGTCCGTTGCGTATGGATCATTCTGACTGATAGCAGTATTAGATCTTTCATCACCGATAAATAGTCTACAGAAGTGTTCCTTCCATATCCTCAGCATCGACTCTGACTCTACTACTAATTGTCCGTCTTTTACTTTTTCGTAAAACTTGGGAGCATTATTTCTGTGGTAGAGATCTCCATCTCCTCGTTTCTGCTCGTAATGTTTACGAACGGCTCTCGTCCGTCTATGCAGCATGGCTTTGTAGGCGTTTTGCTTTGCTACATGAACTTGCCCGCATTGCTCGTCAAACCAAGGGTTTCCAGTTGTCGGTTGTTTGAAACCCATCACATCAGAGGCAGCATCTCTGATGACACGCTGGCAATGCTCCCACTGCTGTTCTGTGGATTGTTACAGTGTCAATGGAGTTTCTCGATCGGCAAAGGTGCTAGCGGTCTCCTGCGATTGTAGCTTTCCGACGTTAAACTTTTGTTGTCCAGCTCGATTTCGCGGTATCCTTGGCATCTTCATTCGTATCTTGGCTACAACAGGGTAGTGATCCGAGTCGATGTTGACTCCTCGGAAGGTTCGTACATATAGGATGCTGGAGGAGTGTCTGGCGTCGAACGCAACGTGATCAATCTGATTGGTGGTACACTGATCAGGTGATCGCCAGGTTCCTTTATGAATGTTGAGATACGGGAATCGTGTGCCAGCCAGAATGAGATTACGCCTCACCAGGAAGTCAAGTAGCCCGCGTGATCGACTCAAATATGTACCCTTTGCCCAGTTTCGCATTAAAATCTCCTAGAACTAAATATTTTTGTATCGTAGCGTAGGTTCTGTCTAGGAGATTGTAGAAGTCATCTTTGAGTCGATCGTCCTTTTCTTCGGTTGGGGCATGAGCACATATCAAGCTTTTTTTTACATTACTGTATTTTCTCCGTTTTCCGGAGAAAAAATTTAATGAGCTTCAGTGATGCAGAGCTGAGGGATTCGGCGCACACCACGTCGGCTCCAAGGGTGCGCCACCGTACGCGAGCAAAGGCGGGACAATCACAGAGGCAATGCTCTGCAGTATCATCCTCCTCTTCGCCACATGCAGCACAGGTAGGCGTCTCACTGATGCCGAACACGTAGAGATGCTTGGCAAAAGTGTAATGGCCCGTGATAACTCCCACAAGCCTTCTGCAGTCGATTCTCCTTAAAGACAGGAGGAATGCTGCAGATTTTTTGCAGACATCAGGGCATACGCGCTTAGTCATCCTGCAACCCCTCCATCTACGGTTCTGTGTGTTAAATACACAATCGTTAATGTAGGAATTTACCGTGGACGCAGGTAGACCTAGAACGGGTTCAGGTCCTGAGAAGCTCTCCTCTGAACCCATTCTAGCGAGTTCATCAGAGGTCTCATTTCCTGGGATCCCAGAGTGGCCTGGAATCCATACAAGCCTTAATGAATTTAGTCTGCCGACTCTGTTCAAGAAGGACTTGAGTTCAAGCACTAATTTGGAGCTAGTTAAGGGGTTACACACAGCTTTTGATGCAGCTTGGCTGTCACTACAAACGCATATGCTTTCCCCCTTCCACCTGTGCTTCACAACATAGTGCATGGCCTTTAGGATTGCGTATAACTCTGATTGGAAGACAGACGCACACTTTCCTAACGAGAAATGCAGTCGGATGTTTTTGCGTTCAAAGAAGGCTCCAGCACCGGACCCCCGCCCAGACCTGGAGCCATCCGTGAAAATGCGAAGACTATCCTTTCCAGGTTCAGTATCCAGCCATAGCCAGTCCTGACGCCATGGAAACTCGACTGTGAAATTACGACCCAACAGGATAACGGGCGTCAGTGCGTCAGAAGGCATGTCCATGAGACCGGGGTCGCAGGACAATTCTTGCGCAAGCACACCGTTATTCCTATGCGAGTTGTACTAAAAGCCTCTTCAGACGAGACATGGCATTCAGAGCACACCCTCTGATAAATATATCAAGAGGTGGAAGGTTCATCATAACATCTAGAGCAGCGCCCGGCGTGCTGGGGAAAGCCCCCGTGCAGCTGAGATAAACCGTTCTTTGGAGTTTGGTGAAAGAGGCTACAACGTGTTTGCGTTTTAGTCTGTTCCACCAGACAACCGATGCATATGAGATTATAGGTCTTATCATTGCCGTGTAGATCCAAAGGACCTTTGCCGGCGATAAGCCCCATGTTTTGCCAAAAGCTCCTTTGCATTGCCAGAAAGCTGACAGCGGTTTGGTGGTTTTTGACTCAACATGTTTTGACCAGAGAAGCTTACTATCTAAGATGACTCCTAGATACTTAGCCTCCTTGGATATAGGGATGGAAGTGCCTTTTAGTACCAGCTGAGTCATGTCAGTATTTTTCCTCCTTCTCGTAAAGAGAACGACATCGGTCTTAAGAGGATTGACTGACAGCCCATTTCTGGTACACCAATCATCGATCACATTTAGCGCCGCCTGTGCTTTGCGACGGACAGTCGCCAAACATGAGCCGACAGAAAGAATGGCGACGTCATCCGCATAGGCCTGGGCGTAGATTCCAGAGGCATTGAGAGCATCAAGAAAGGAATGATGCTCCATGCACGATAACAGCGGAGACAGGACGCCACCTTGAGGGCAGCCTCTGTTTACGCCAGATTTGACACACTGGTCGAGGCCTGCATCATCGGTCAATGTCCTCTGCATGAGCATTGCTCTGATCCATAGGACCAGTGCTTCATCTACGCCATGATGTCTGGCAGCGTTACACATGCTGTCAAAAGTTGCGTTATCAAAAGTTACCTCAATGTCGATGAAAATGCCCAGCGCGTACTCTTTCCTTTCGAGCGGGCATTCAATACGCCCAACTAGGTTCTGAAGCGCAGTCTCGCAAGATTTTCCGCGCTGGTAAGCATGTTGCGTCTCCGAAAGAGGGTGCTAATTGGTCTAATTGGTCTGAAGCTCTTGGCAAGTGAGTAGTCCTCTTTTCCTATTTTGGGAATGAAGACCACTTTCACTATGCGCCAAGGAATGTGAAAATTCTTTTTGCAGCATAAATCCCGTCGGTGCCCGGGCACATATCAAGCTAATGTTTCCGAAATTAGCCTTAATGCGGATTGTAATTAGGCGTTCGCTTACATCCCGAAAGCTTGAGACTTTTTGTCGGAGTCTTCCTCAAATAACGAATCCGCATCCGAATAAGCACTATTTGTTCTCCTTGCAGCAGTTCCCGAAATAGATGTCGCAGTTTTTCATCCATCTTTTGCCTGGTGTCCATCCCATCGCTTTTTTTAGTGCGGTTATATCTGCCTTATAGCAGCTGAGGGTTCGTTCCAATTGATCGCCTGGACCCGGTCTATTAAGGGACCTCACATTTCAGGTGCAGACTCTCAAATCCTTTATCCGTTTGCAGAGGTCGTTAGCTTTGGTATCCATCCATACCCGAGGCAAAAATATTATACGTGTAAACCAAAACCTGCCGCATGTTCTTGTTTAAATAACCACCCAATATGCTAGATTTAAAAAACGTGTGAACTGTTTACTTATATAATTGTTTTTTGCTTTATTTTAACACCATAGTGCACATGTTGTGGATCATTTAGCTAATTTCCCAACTAATTAGTGTTTACTTTTTCAATTGTGAGCCAAAACTCAATCATTTCATTTTCTTTTGCACAATTATTGTTATGTGAATGAATTTTTTCAATGCACTCATTTAATTACTAACATTTTTTACTTCTATCTGCAACGATTTAAATCCTGTGCACGATCAATTAATTTGTAGCTTCCAAATTAATAATTTTAACCGTGCGAAATGGGTTTATTTGCTTATATAAGAATTAAAAAGTTCATACAAGTGAAAAAGTATTTCAAAAGCAAACCAATAGTAGGGGAGCCCGGGATGCTGAATTTGCAGTTACTAGAGCGTCATGAGACCTATTGGATTGTGAAGATTAGGTTCTCAGGTTCTTTTTACTAATCTGACGGGCTGCCCTCAACGCACCCCCCTATATTAAGGGTTCATATTTGGTAGGGGTATATTACAGGGTGCAAGGTTTCTCCCCATATGATTTTCTGACGCGCTCGAGTAACGCGCAAAATCCCCGCTTGGGCTCCCCTACTACAACAAACCACCGGTATTATTCTGCGAGAAAATGTATTTTAACTTAATTCAATTTATTAATATAGAATAAGTGTAACATGACTGATACGCTTTGATTGCCTCGAAAATTGCCTGACAACTTCGGTATCTTCCCACTTCGCCAAATCCCATCCCCACAGATAAGATAAACTTAATCCGGAAATTCCCATTTCGCCAACAAAACAAAAAGATTAGTGGAAGACAGTTGAAATGAAGTTTAAAATCAATTGATCGCTCAACTAGCATACCCGGGGGTACCATACATTTTTATATGTAAACGGTCGTCGGAAGGAGTTGGTTATGTTTCTGGCAATTGTGTCTTAGAATTATTTAAAGCGTTTTCTCTTGTTACAACATTTGTTACGGCATTTGGGTACAAAGACGCTTTTATTTTTCACGCAACGCATTTGAGAAGTCAGCATACATTTTTTTATTTATTTCTTTATTTTTTTCATATTTTTTGTTTTTTTTTTCTTTTTAATTTGCGCACACTCAAGGTCTAATAACCTTATTATGTCGGCGACACAGTGCGGGCAGTAGGTAGAGAGGAAGAGGAATAGAGGAGATGCCGATGGACTTATTACTTACTTACTTATCAGGCCAGCGATCCATGGAGGATCTGAGCCTGAGCTATAGCTGCCTTCCATCCTTGACGGTCCCGGGCACGCTGCTTCCAGTTGTCAAGACCAAGATGTCTTACATCCGCGATTACTTGGTCTTTATACCGGAGGTTCGGTCTTCCTCTTCTTCTCGAACCAGGAGGCTCGGAGTCGAAGACCCTCTTAGCTGGAGCGTTGATGTCCATGCGCTCGATGTGGCCGAGCCAGTGTAGTCGACGGATCCTTGCCTTCCGCACTACATCCACATCTTGGTACAGCTAGTAGAGTTCGCGGTTGTGTCTTCTTCTCCATTCACCTTCCTCACAGAGAGGACCAAATATCCGGCGCAGAATTTTTCTTTCGAAAGAACCCGAAATCAGCTCCGCTGTCCTGCTTATCGTCCAGCCTTCGGTTCCGTACAGCAAGACTGGCAGAATGAGCGTTTTGTAAAGCATGACTTTGGTCTTTCGAGTGAGGAGTTTTGACCCCAGTTGTTTGGACAAGCCGGAGTAGCAGCGGTTGCCAAGGGCGATTCTACGACGGATCTCCACTGTGGTGTCATTTGTGGAATTTACGTTTGCCCCGAGGTAGACAAACTCCTTAACTACCTCGAAATTGTAGCTGTCAATTGTTATATTTTGTCCCAGGTGGTGGGTGACGGATTGGTTTTTGCTTGACAGCATGTATTTCGTTTTGTCCTCATTGATCTTAAGACCAATTCGTTTCGCCTGTTCTTCAATCGCCGTGAATGCTTCCACAATGCCACGGCGAGAGCACGCGATGATGTCGATATCATCCGCGTATCCTAGCAGCTGGATGGACTTGTAAAAGATAGTGTCTTCCCTGTTGACGCCTGCCCGTCGCACTATCTGCTCCAGCACCAGGTTGAAGAAGCCACATGGCAGCGCATCTCCTTGCCGAAATCCGGTGCATGTTTCGTATGGTTCCGAGGTCCTAGAACCGAGTTGCACGGTGCATCGCGTGTTTTTTAGCGTGGCGCGACACAACTGGATCAGTTTTACCGGGATCCCGAATTCGGCCATCGCCCCAAACAGTGCTTCACGATGAATGCTGTCGTATGCGGCTTTGAAATCGATGAAAAGATGGTGTGTATCGATTCGAAACTCGTTGGTCTTTTCCAGGATTTGTCGAAGTGTGAAAATTTGGTCTATAGTTGAATTGCCGGGCCGGAAGTCGCACTGGAAGCTGCCGATTAGTGCGGTGCAAAATGGTTTTAGACATTCACACAATACGCTGGACAGGATCTTGTATGGGACATTGAGCAGGGATATACCTCTATAGTTCTTGCAAGAGGTAGGATCGCCTTTTTTGTGGATGGGGCATATAGAGCTGGTATTCCAGTCGTCGGGCATGCTTTCATCTTCCCAAATTCTGCAGATGATCTGGTGCATCCGCCCTACCAGAACATCGCCGCCAGCTTTGAAGAGCTCTGATGGCAAGCCATCGGAGCCTGCGGCCTTGTTGTTCTTCAGCTTCTGAATTGCTGTGCCGACTTCTTCGATGCTGAGTGTGAGGACTACTTTAGCGGCTGGAGTTGGGATTTCCTCGGTCCCTACCACTCTCTCTCTTGGTCATGTTCGTTAAGCAGCTGCTGGAAATTGTGCTTAAATACATCCACTATTCCCTGCGGGTCGGTGACAAGATTACCCTCTCAGTTTCGAAGAGCCTGGGTGCCCTTTTTGAAGCCTCCTGCAAGACCTTTGGCTTTCTTGTAAAAGACTCGTGTTTTATGTTTATCCCTAGACTCCTCGATATCCTTGAGCTGGGAGGCTGTAAGATTCTTTTCTTTTGTCGCAGTAGTTTTTTCTCCTCCCTTCTTCTGGCTCGGTACTCTTCTTGCGCTGCCCTGGTTTTCCTCTGCAGCGCCTTTTGGTACGCCTCGTCGGTTGCTGCCTTTTTCTGCTCACACTCGCCATCATACCACGGGTTTCTTGTCGGAGGTGGTAGGTATCCTAAGGTGGTGACGGCTACTTCCTGAATGGCTGAGCGGCAATGCAGCCACATATTATTGGCATTTGTGTTCGACGTAGGCATACCGTAGAGTCTTTCGCTCAGCTGCTCCCTGTAGACTCCTGGAAGTGGTCAGAGTCGACCTTTTCCCCCTCTGAATGTTCGCACATCCAGGATGTTTGACGAGTGCCTTGCGCCAATGAGCACATACTCGATTTGGTTGGCGGTTCGGCGAGGGAATCCTGTGCTACTTATCACCGCATTACGAGCTGTCGCAAAGTCAGCGAATCGCAAGCCGTTATCAGTTGTTGTATCGTGGAGGCTGTGCTTTCCGATCACTCCGCCAAGGGTGTTCCCCTTACCGATCGTGGCGTTGAAGTTCCCGAGCACGATTTTTACATCGTACTCCGGACAAGCTCCGTAGACGTTGTCCAGGAGGTCATAGAAGTCCTCCTTGATAGGGTCTTCAGCCTCGTCGGTAGGGGCGTGTGCACATATAAGGCTGATGTTATAAATTCTGCCTCTGATGCGGATCACAGCCAGGCGATCACTTATAGGTTTAAAGTCAATGACCTTCGACCTTAACCGCGTTCCCACGACAAATCCGCATCCCAGTAAGTGCGTTTCCTATCCAGCGTATTCCCTGGACCGCAGTAATATCCGCCTTGTACTGCGTGAGGATTCCTTCTAGTTTATGAGCAGCTCCGGGAGTGTACAGGGTTCTGACATTCCAGGAGCATACTTGCAAATCGTGTTCCTTTTTCATGCGTTGTCGTCGTCGAGTATCCGTCCGTGTATCCGAGGCATCTTGCTCATTCATAACTTATCTTTTTTTTAGGTGGGCGAATTGTTAGCCCGCCGCACAACCACCATGCTATACATAAACTAAATTGAATTTATTTGTATATATGCCTGAAATGATTGGCGAAATAGAAGGAGTCTACATAAGAATTTGGAAAATTTAAAGATTTGATTGCTTTATGAATAATTATTTAATATTTAATATTAATAGTAATATTTTAATTTTTAATAAATATTTCACTCTTACACTATACTTTTTACAAGAAAATATAGGACTTATTATTGATGAAAAAAAATAACGATAATTGAATTTCTTTAGTATCATAACCAGGGCGATATGTATGAAAAATCGTTAAAATATATCAACATGGGGTTTACTGGAATGTTTAGTGTTGAAACAGTACTGAAAATCATCGGATTCGGAGTGAAGGTGGGTTCTTTGCAAAACGCCTTTCCCCTTTCGTAAAAAGGCAGCTGAAATTTACAAATGTGTGCAAAAACTAAATACGTAATATGTTATACAAATTGGGCAATTTTTCGTTATAATTTAATATTAAAACACTATTTGTAAAAACTAACATAAGACAAACAGCGGATACTTCCCTCATTAATAGAAATAACCAGTTTGAGTCTTACATAAAACTTTAAGTAGGTTCTAGACTAATTCATGGCATACGACTGTACCAGGTTCGCGTACACACTGAGTTTAAAGGAGTAAGTTCGCTTTTTGTATGTTATGTAAATATTTGTATAGTCTGTTACTAAAGGCACTGCACTGTTTTGGATTGCTTCAGTTCATGGTCTAGCGAAATTTCCATGTATATTGCAATGATGTTTGATTGCATGAGATAGTAAATATGTTTTCATATAATTAAAGTTTTTGCATGTAACCCTTTCAATTGCATTAGCATCCACTTGCAAATCACATATAAACACGTCGAAACACTTCATACAGAACATGTTTTAGATTCCTTTTCAAATAAAAGAAGAAAAAAATAAAACATTTTTATTAAGACATCATTTTACAATGAATATCATAGCGAAAAAGATCTTTCACTATAAGTCAAAACTAACTAGAATTAAAGCTTTCATTTTCCATTAATAGTATTCTTGCTGCATGTAGCTAACATATGAGTATCCATATAAATAAATACACATTTTTAAATACATTCATTACCGTAATAATCGAGCGTGTGGTAGATACAACATTTTGAGCCAAATCGTTTGTAGATTGATTGATTGTATCTGTTTTTTTTTTATTTTTTTAGTGCAACTTTTCATTTGCATAGTCTTTCGAAGTCCAATCACTATTAGATTTTAGGAACTTACTCCCTTTCAAATCCTCCTTGATAACATAGACATTACCTTCCCCGAAAAAATGAATGCATATTCCAAATTTGGCGTTTTACTGTGATTGAATGAGTACACTCTTATAATAAATATTTAGTGAAGGCGATCCTAAAATGAATGGATTCGTACTAGTACCCTTATACTCAGTTTACACGTAGCTCAGACAATTACATCAAAATGGATTATTTACATCTACCATTGTCAGTTAAGGTAAATATGTTATTTTTCATTTTTCTTAATTCATAAATCTATTCTTTCCAATACCTATTTGAAAAAGCGTATCCTTTGAAGAATTCATATCTCCTCCAATGCTTTCTTCCACGATTTTTTTTTTCCTTTTAAGTAAACAGAACATTTACAATTCAAATTAGCAATAAAGGAAATACAGTAAAAGACCTTTAATTGGGAAAACAAGTTTATTCGGAAAAATTAAATTAAACATTAGAGTCGGCTTTCCATTTTTTATGTACAAATTAAATTAAATTAACAAAAATTAAATAAGGCAATAATTGAACACGTATAGTGGCGAGCAAAAATGAGTACATGTTTGTACCTAGTGCACTTATTATTGCATAAGAATGTTAATAATAAAGCAAATTCAAAAACAAAGGTAGATCCTGAACTCATATTCAATTCTAAACAAAATGGTATATAAATCAAAAATGAAAAGCAACAAATTCTAAGAAAAAAACAACTCGGATGTACTCAATTTTGCACTTTAAAGTAACTTTAGGTATAGAGCTTGTTTTCAGTACTTCATCCATTGCCCGTTATTACTTATAACATTTTGGATGCGTTTTGGCATAATTTCCAGCAATTTTCCTATAATTTCATTAGGAATATCTTGCCATTCCCGTTGCCCTCGCTGCCAAAGCACTTCCAGATTAATTGGGGTTGATCGATATTGTCCCACCCATCTTTTCACAATTGAAATATTATTTGGTAAGCCATTCCTTCATTATTTTGGACGTGTTTTTTGGGTCGCCATCATGTTGAAATATGACTTCCTTTTCAGGATAGGCGCTCCTATCTGCAAAGTCGGGAAGATGAGCCTGCAAGATGCGCAAAGAGTCTTCTTTTCTCATTATTCCATCGATTTCTTGCAGTGGTCTAACGTGCCACCATATGAAACAACCCCACACAGTGAAACCCCATTCACCGTGCTTCACTGTTTCTTGAACGTGATGCCTTTGGATGGTCACCCCAGGGCGGCACCAGCAATATTGCTTACCGTCGGACTGAAACCGTTTGAATTTTGATTCGTCTGACCACACTACACACTTCCAGTCATCTACTGTCCAATTTCTATGTTCTCTGGCGAACTGCAACCGTGCTTTAACATTTCTGCCGACAATGCAGGTTTTCGTTTCCTGACCGCTGAGATGTAGCCAATGTCGTGGAAAGCTCTACTAGCAGTCCATCGACTAACGGGTTTATTTATTGCTATAGAAGCTTCTTTTGGTGTTAAAAATTTTCCCTTTCTCATCTGTATCATCATTAATCGTGCGTCCGGTTCCGCTAATTTTTATTTAAGGCCTTTGACTTGCGGCTAACTTGTTGTCCCCGCCTTTTGTGCACTTTAATGACCACTGATGGGCTTGCATTAAGCCGCCTAGCTATCATTCGCGTCGAAAAGCCACTCATTGTCATAGCTACAATATTATCTTTAACATCTCATGAGAGTTTCATCTTTATCTTAAAAAGCTGTCAAATTATTGTAATTCTTTAATTTATTAATTAAAATGTACCGGGAAAAGTTCTTACCACACGCAATGCAACACTTCTCAAACTAAAATACATAATGCACAAATAAACAGACCAAATAAATGCAATTCTAATGGTAATATTGTATACTTTTGTGGATAGTACATTGAACAACGCTTAAGTGCAAAATTGAGTACATCCGATTCGTTTTTGTTTTATTTGTTTTTTCCTTAGAATTTGTTGCTTTTCATTTTTGATTTATATACCATTTTGTTTAGAATTGAACATGAATTCAGGATCTACCTTCCTTTGTTTTTGAATTTGCTTTATTATTAACATTCTTATGCAATAATAAGTGCACTAGGTACAAACATGTACTCATTTTTGCTCGCCACTATATATCTTCTTCTTAGTAGGCGCTACAGTTCGGGGTGAACCTGGGCCTCAACCAACATGCCCCTCCACCTAGCACGATCTTTCGCTAGCCTTTTCCATTGCCGCACACCCAGTTGGCTGAGGTCCCCTTCCACCTGTGTGCGCCACCTTAAGTGCGGCCGTCCTCTGCTTCTTCGTCCCTCGGGGTTGGATTCAAAGACTCTCCAGGCTGGAGCTGTGGTGTCCATTCGCTCTACATGGCCCAGCCGTCTTAGGCGTTGAATCCGTAG
Source organism: Eumerus sabulonum (assembly GCA_951905685.1). Classification (NCBI taxonomy): domain Eukaryota; kingdom Metazoa; phylum Arthropoda; class Insecta; order Diptera; family Syrphidae; genus Eumerus; species Eumerus sabulonum. The sequence continues at coordinate 27,224,948 of OX645062.1, read as the reverse complement.
ACGCCTGACTAAGCTCATGTCGCTGTACAGCCCGTAAAGTTCGTGGTTGAATCTTCTCCTCCATCCCCCGTCTGCGTTTATAGGCCCAAAAATCACGCGCAAAATCTTTCTCTCGAACCGACCAAGGGCCTCCTCATCCGCTTTTGATAGAGTCCATGCTTCTGCGCCGTACAACACGTTGGCTTCCAAAAAAAGGCATCATAATCGGTCCATTCGTTCAGGAGCTACAATGGCACAGACAGACACACAGACACATTAAACTTATAACACCTCTCTTTTTGCATTGGGGGTTGAAAATGAAAAAAATATGGAATTAAATGGGTGCTTTCGTTTTTCCCACAGGGAAGCTAGTCGTGTGATCCTTGCGGGTCGCACCTAGACCACATTTTTTAAAATGATTTTAAAATATTTCTTTTGAAGCAAAATCTTTCTGATTTCCAAATATATGTATAATGCAAATGAGACAGGATTTTTTTTGAAAAACAATTCCAGACAGGCTGGTAAATCGGACAAAAACCTCATAAGCAGCCAAAAGATCGTTAAGGGTTCCCACAGAAACACGCTTGCAGTTGTAAGAAAATCAAAGGAACCATGAGAAATGAAGGATATTATGGACAAGTTACCCGTACATTATTACAACTCGAAGAAAGCTTGGTTCGATCAACGGATTTTTAATGAATGGTTCTCAACAAAAAAAAAAAAAAAAAAAAAAAAAAAAATGGCCAGTGAAGTAAGGTGGTACCAGGACTACTTACTCAGGTGACGCTACAGTACGTGGTGAACCTGGGCCTCAACCAACAAGCGTCTCCAGCTGGCACGGTCTTTGGCCAGCTGTTTCCTGCGCCGCACCCCAGTTGGTTAAGGCCCCCTTCCACCTGCATGCGCCACCGATGATGCGGCCGTCCTCTGCCGCGCCTTTCTTCCGGATTGGATTCGAAGACTCTTCGGGTCGGAGCTGTATTTCCCATGCGCTCTACATGGCCTAGCCACCTTAGACGCTGTATCCGTAGACGTCGTACCAGGCCGATGTCGCTGTACAACCCGTACAGTTCTTCGTTATATCTTCTCCTCCATACACCGTTTGAACAAACGAAACCGTAGATAGTACGCAGAATTTTCCTCTCGAAACGACCGAGGGCATCTTCATGGAGGACTGGGATGATTAAGGTCTTATATAGTGTCACTTTGGTTTCCCAAAGGAGGGCTCTACTTCTCAATTGCCTCTTGAGCCCAAAGAAACAGCGGTTGGCAAGAGTGATTATGCGTTTTATCTCAGCGCTGGTGTTGTTGTCGCTGGTCATCAGTGAGCCAAGGTAGACGAATCCCTTGACCACTTTAAAGTTATATCCGCCCATGGTGACGTTCTGGCCAATACGTTGGTGTTGTCCGTCTCTTTTGATGAAGGCAGATATTTGGTTTTACCCTCATTAACCTTGAGACCCATCTTAGCCGCTTCTACCTCAGTGCTTAAAAGGGCCTCATTGACGTCTCGCTGTGTCCGTCCAATCACGTCAATGTCGTCGGCATACGCAAGCAATTCCGTAGACTTGAAATAAATCGTACCTCTTGTGTTGGCCAGTGACTCTTGCACGATCTTTTCAAGCACGATGTTGAAAAAGTTGCATGACAGCTCATTACCGACCTTAATGGAGCAGCGAGAATTCTCCATTGTCATCCTGCACAGTCGGACGAGTTTAGCAGGGATGTTAAAACTAGACATGACTTTGTATAGCTCATCTCTATACACGCTGTCATATGCAGCCTTCAAATCGGCGAAGAGATGGTGAGTGTCGATTTGGTATTCCTGGGTCTTCTCCAAGATCTTCCGTAGCGTAAATATTTGGTCTATTGTGGATTTACCTGGCCTGAAACCACACTGATAAGAGCCTATCAGGTTATCCACAAACGGTTTCAGGCGTTCACACGATACGGCAGAGAAGATCTTATATGCGATGTTAAGGAGACTTATTCCCCTATAGTTGGCGCAGAGAGAGATTCAATTCGTCGGGTATGTTTTCCTCCGACCATACCTTCCAAATGAGATGGTGCATGCACCTTACCAGCTCATCTCCAGCCGCCTTAAGAAGCTCAGCAGACAGGGCGTCTGCGCCCGCGGTTTTATTAGACTTAAGATATCGCTATTTTGATGTCTTAAAAATAACAAAAGTTGAAGTTAAGGCGATATTGCTAGTAGACAATGCTCCTGCTCATCCCACCGATATAGAAAGTGCCGATGGAAGCATGAAATGCAAATTTCTTCCACCAAATGCAACCTCCATACTGCAACCAATGGACGAGGGTGTAATCATGGCTTTTGAGCCATTGATTTTTTATGAGAATGAGTGTAAAAACGTTTGACTGCAAGCTTTAAAAAATTTAAAAAACTTCCGAAAAGCGATTTAAAACTTTTCTCATTCCTATAATTTGGGTTCAGTATGGCTCGATAGTTAATGAATTCTGGCAAGTACTTTATTTTTCTGTTTGTGAAATCAACGTGTACAGATTTGGATTTGTTTAATCGTATTCTCCATTTTTTTTTGTCGAGTTCTGAATGTGCAAGATCGCCTGTTGAAGTTTATGAGCTGAGTCCACATTAGTTTCCACAACAGCCAGTTTAGCCGTGTCATCAGCGAATGTAGCCATCATGTTGCATTCTAGTGTTGGAATATTGTGAGTATACAGAAGATAGAGTAGTGGCCCAAGAATACTTCCTTGGGCTACACCCGCTTTGATTTCTTTAAGCTCCGAATATGTGTCCTTTTCTTTTATGCGAAAGTATCTGTCCGAAATATAAGACCTAAGGATTTCAACATGTGCGTTAGGTAGTATCTGTTTTAGTTTGTAGATCAAACCCTCAAGCCAAACTTTATCAAATGCTTGTGCTACATCAAGAAAGACTGTAGAACAAACTTTTTTATCTTCAGGTGCTTTTTCAATAGTATTTGTTAGTCGGTGTACCTGTTCAATGGTTGAATGTTTCACTCGAAAGCCAAACTGATGATCAGGGATAATACGTTTTCTTTCTATGATAGGTAGCAGTATTTTTAATAGTAGCCTTTCGAATAGTTTGGACATGATTGGTAGCAGGGATATTGGCCTGCTTTCCAGGTTTGGATATCATGGTAATTTCAGCTACTTTCCATAACTGAGGAACGTATTTCAGTTTGAATGCAGTGTTGATGATGCACGTAAACTTCAAGATTGCTTTTCTTGGGAGTTGCTTGAGGATTTGACTCGTTATCAGTTCAGAACCTGGTGCTTTTTCACTTTTAAGGCTTTTATTTCCTTTTTCACCTCTGATGGCGACTTGCTGGATATTTCTTAATTTTCTTCTAATAATTCTCGGGTGAGCAAATCACTCTCCGCTGGGTTTGGTTGAAAAATGTCCTCTAAGTATTCTGCAAATCTTTCAGCTTTTTGCTTGTCTTTTAGCCCACTTTTCTCCCTTTTTTTTTAAATGGTGGAAGGTGAGTGATTGATCTTTTTAGCTTTCTAGTAGCTTTCCAGAGAGAGTACTCCGTATTTTTGTTGTTGTTGAGATTTAGAAGGAAGGAATCAATTTCAGAATCTTTAAGTTCCTTAATTGTTCGTCTAACTTTGTGCTAGATTATTGAACCGTTTTTTATCCTGAGGAGCTCTGGATTGGTGCCATTTATTCCTCGGACTCCGCTTTTCGGCAATTAACTCTCTAATTTGGTGAGGCTGCTAGTTGCCCTTTAATCTTTTTTTTTTGGTACTAGGACTGTTTACCCAGGCTGAGACTGGAATGACATTGATCAATTTTTCAACCTCTGAATCAAGTTGGTCTTTAGATAGTATTGGTGTAAGTGCTTCTATCTTCTTTTCAAGACTTGATTTGAAGCTTACACAGTCCGTTCTTCTGTTAGTAAGAGCTGGACTACTTACGTTGTGTGGAAAGTTCGCACTCATAGTGAGAATAATAGGTGAGTGGCCTGAGCTTAGGTCTTGACTTTTATCAATTCTCAGAAAGTTTCACGAGATGTTTTTCACTATGAAGTAGTCAATAAGATTTGGGATTTTTTTCCGGGTCGGTAGGCCAGTAAGTAGATAAGACATCGCACCTCTTATCATTTATGGTGTTTAGGAGTTCCCTTTCCTTAGTTGTCGTCAATCTTGATCCCCAATACGTGGTTTTCGCATTGGAGTCACCTCCGATGATTGACTTTTATCCTAATTGGTCAAAAAGTTGGGTATATTTGTTTTTTTGTATTGAATATTTTGGAGGGCCGTAAATACTAGCATCAACTATAAGGTAATTTGTTGTCTTTATGACTATAGCTGTTAAATGTATTTTGTTTGTTTGAATTTTCAACTGCTCATAATGCTTAATATTTTGTTTTACAATAACAGCGTTTCCCGCCCTAGCAGAATTATCCGGGCGAATGGTATGATAGGATAGACTTTGTACCCTCTGAATTTAATAAATGATTCTTTAGTGAAGTGGGTTTCTGAAACAAGGCAAACATCTATTTGATTTATATGTAGAATTATCTGTAACTCTTTTTGGTGTTGCAACAATCCATTTGCATTCCATGTCATTATTTTTAGGGATTTATTCATTAGGTTACTTTAATTTTGAGGCAACACCTTTGGCGCTGCTCTCAATTAGACTTACTCTCGTATCGAGGTTGGAAACGGATCTCTCTACATTAGTTATTTTCGACAGGATGGTCTCTAAGGTTTATGTCAAATCATCATGTCTCTCTGAAGGAGTGGTAGTACTACTTAAGGATCGAGCAACTTCGGCATATGATGTTCTAGTATTTTTCTTTTGAGTATTGGTTACTTTAGCATTGCTTGCTTTAGCATCTGTGTCAGCTAGATTTTTTTTTAAAGTTCGGTATCATCCAACAAGCTTTTTATCGGCAATATTTTGTGTTAATAAAATAGTTTTTCGTTTCAAGTTTTTGCATTTTTTCATCAATAAGAAAACCAAAATCTCTTATTAATTCAGAAAATTCGAAATGACCTTCCCCCCAACCATTCCGAATTAAAGAGCTTTTACTGTATTACAATATAAAACAAAATATGTCTAATGAAAAAAAAAAAACATAAGAGGAGCAAATAACAACATTAAGATAATTTATTGGCTTTAGTCCTGGCTTAAGTCAACGTTCTGTTATTATTACAACGTCAACTTCTTCTTTGGTGGCGTTACAACCCATGAAGGACCAGAGCCAAGCTTCTATCAATCACCCATGTTGTGTGTGATTTATTTTTCACACAGGTGTAAGGGACCTACAGAGTTTAATGCCGATTCCGAACGAAGTGAGTCGAGAAGCTTTTTCATGGCAAAAATACTACGGGGGGTTTTGCCAGTACGCCACCAAGGAGGGACGCCGCGAAATAAACATTCGATGGCATTGGTGTTATCGGGATCCGAACTCGCTCATCGTGCGTCAGAGTCCAACACACTAACCACTGCGCCACGGCGCCAAACGTCAACAAATATATATTTTTGTTTATATAAATACAATTTTTTTGTAATCCGTGTTACCATTTTCCTAAAAATTGGTTTCTATTCACTTCTAAGAAATGTTGGTGCATAATACTTATCCATTTGTGCTTTGGATGTAAAGTAATGATTTTCTTGACTAGAATTACTATATGTTGGCTGCAGGCAGAAGAACTTTAACTGTACACATCTTTGATATTACTCTATAACAATGGATATTTCTCTGCTACAAGGATGGATTTTTATCAAAATCGAGAAATAATATTTCATTTTTCTAGTTTCACGATGCACCGCCTACTCACATCGACATCTTGACATATATGAATTTGGTATTTACATTATTCTTCTTTTTGGAAACCATCTTAAAATTAGTTGCTTTTGGATGTAAGGTTGGTAAAATTAAAAAGGTGCTCTAGAGGTAATTAAGATTTAGTATTTAAGAAAAAAAAAAAAAAACTTGTAACCTAGGAGCACTTTAAAACTGATTTCAAACACTATTTTTTGACATACTCGTATTAAGCTGTTGAACATCGCACTTACTTAAATAAGCACATGTCATATTGCAAATAAATATATATTTGTTTAAGGGAATAATACATTATAATAACTACAACATTTCGAGGAAGTTGATTTTTCTACTATGTAAATAAAAACATTTGTAAATTTCAGCAAATTAAAACAAAACGAAAATCTATACATATTTCGTTTATATAAACCTTTGATACACATTGTACTATATGGCACGTATACTCTTTTAATGAAAAAAAAATGACATCTTTTGACAGAACTTCTTTAAGGATCCATGGAATATATTTGACTTGATCACCGTCGTCGGTAGTATAGTTGACGCTCTGTGGATGGAATTCGGGGTAAATATTTTTCTAGTTCTAGTTCTACTATTTCATATGATATCCATTATTAAACAAGTAAGGAAGACAATAGTAAATGCATATAGTTATAAGATTCTTTAAACTCTGACACATACGTTATATATACTCGCTTTATAGCATTTTTTAATAATCTCTAGGTACCTAATTACTAAGAACATTATTATCCATAGTCCATAACATATAACTTAGCCTTTTTCTTAATAAGATTTTAGAATAACAAACCGAAAGGCACAACCTCTTGAGTATTAAACAAAATATCGATTTTGTACAAATAAACATACGAATTTTCGGTAGTTTTGGTTTTTTTTTTCAATAAGTTTGAATTGATTTTATTTTTATTTGAAATCTTAAAAACAAAAGAAATTATGACAATAATACTACAGCATATTTTCCTTTCCGTTCCCATGATTTAATTAAACATATACAAAATGGGGTCAAAAATAACATAATCACACAATACAACAACAAAAACACCAACTTCAAAATTCGCAAATCCAAAACCGCATAACAATTCAATAATTCATTAAAACATTTGACAACATTACTGGGTGACAAAAAAAAAATTCAAATACAAAATGTATATTCAACTCGTTGGTACAACAACAACAACAACAACAATCGAAACACCAGCACGATGTAAGTACAACACCTCACACAAACATTGTTTTTATTTTTAATTTGTAGCTTTTGCACAAAGTTGAAAACTTAAAAATATGTTTTTGCTTTTGGTTCTTTCTTTTTTTTTTTTTATTTATTTTTGCTTTATTTGTTTTCTTTTTAATAATTGTATCGATGCTAAGAAGACGCTAGTAAAAGGGTTATTTACCAAACCATTCTTAACTTGATCTTTCGAAAATACAAATTCTTAACTTCAAAATCGCTTTCGAAATTTTCGAAAATTGTACATGTTGATACAATTATTGGAAATGGTTATGCTTTTGAAGCGAACTATCTTAATGCTTGTTAAACCATTCAAGAACTTATGTATAAAATATATACATTCGTTAATGTAAATATCCTGTTTATATGATATATGAACGCATTATGCTGCTCACGTTAAATATTTAATTCGCTGACAATATTAAATGAATTCATAGCATATATATCAATATTGCATCCCAAACTAAACTTGAGTGCAAACCCATCTAAGTTCTTCCTGAGTTAATTACTAAATAAAATGATTCGTATTTCCTCAAAATCCTATAATACATTTTTCGTTTCGTATACGATTCATAAGTAAAAAATCAAAAAAACAAAATTATTTTTATTATATTCGTGATGTCCTTAAAATTAAGTGTTAATTAAATTGGCCTTAACTATACAATATTATTTAATGTTACAACCATCGACGCTACATTTACCTTTCATATCACAGCCAACCGCAGCATCTGTAAGTAATCGCAAAATATATGCTTTTCCACAATTTTTAGTATCTGTATACAGTAGAACGAATTGAAAAAAAAAAACCCGATAGATTGAACAACTGAATATGTTTAGAAGATTGTATTTTAGATTAGTCAATAACTAGTGCTCATTGAAAGAAAAACTACAAGCTCTTCGCGATGATATATAAATTATAAGCAAATTATATACAAGTAGCAAAATGTGTTGTATAACATTTTAGCCTGTGAAGTTAAGACTAGCCTTATTCTGAAACTCGAATTTAAGCTTTTTTACTTAGATTTAAATTAATCTTTTCACAATTTCTTTAGTCAGCAGCGATGTTTTTGCAAATCATTCGTGACGTTTTATCAGTAGCACGTTGAAATTAATCATTTAAAAATTATACAGGCTTAACCAACATCTTTAGGTTATCCTACCTCATTGAAGGCATAGCAAGCCATACATACAAGTACATGTCTTCACTTTCTTTACAAACGAGTTATTTTTTTTTTTTTTGATACTCGCTCTATATTCTCTTATGAGAATAAACCTGAACTTAGTGCAGTGGTTTGGTTCGTTGATGTTCGTTCACTACTCTCAGGGGTGGTTGTCCTAGATAGGACGAGAACCGACTAAATTCCGCGTTGGTTATAGTCCGTAGTAGTACGTTCAAGCACTTTAGTATTGCCATATACTGTGAGTGTTATGCCTGCAGCAGTACGTCTGGTCACATTCCATTCACAAATGCGTTGCATACTTTTTGTCCATATCTTCTTCTTAGTGGGCGCTACAGTTCGGGGTGAACCTGGGCCTCAACCAACATGCCCCTCCATCTAGCACGATCTTTCCCTAGCCTTTTCCATTGCTGCACACCTAGTTGGCTGAGGTCCCCTTCCACCTGTGTGCGCCATCTTAAGGGCGGCCGTCCTCTGCTTCTTCGCCCCTCGGGGTTGGATTCAAAGACTCTCCGGGCTGGAGCTGTGGTGTCCATTCGCTCTACATGGTCCAGCCATCTTAGGCGTTGAATCCGTAGACGCCTGACTAGGCTCATGTCGCTGTACAACCCGTAAAGTTCGTGGTTGAATCTTTTCTCCATCCCCCGTCTGCGTTTAAATGCCCAAAAATCACGCGCAAAATCTTTCTCTCGAACCGACCAAGGGCCTCCTCATCCGCTTTTGATAGTGTTCATGCTTCTGCGCCGTACAACAGGACCGGGATGATAAGGGTCTTATATAGAGTCAACTTTGTCGTTCGGGAGAGGGCTCTATTACTCAGTTGCCTCCTGAGCCCAAAGAAACAGCGATTGGCAAGAGTGATTCTGCGTTTGATTTCGGAACTGATGTCGTTGTTCCAGGTCACTGCGGAGCCAAGGTAGACGAAGTCGTTAACTACCTCGAACTAATCTGCCTATACAAACGTTCTGGCCGAGACGTCGGTGTTGAGTGTCCTTTTTTGATGACAGCATATATTTAGTTTTGCCCTCGTTTACCGCCAAACCAATTTTTGTCGCCTCCTCCTCAATACTCGTAAACACTTCGTTGACATTTCGCTGCGTTCTTCCGATTATGTCGATGTCATCCGCGTTTGCGATGAGTTGTGAGGATTTGAAATATATTGTGCCTCTTGTGCTAGCCAGTGATGTTCAAGAAATCACACGACAGCGCCTCGTACTGCCTAAATCCTTTTTTGACCTCAAAACTATCGGTCAGGTGTTCACCGATTCGGACGGAGCAGCGGGCAGTCTCCAAAATCATCCTACATAATCTGACGAGTTTAGCAGGGATGTCACAGGTTGACATGGCTTTGTGTAGCTCTTCTCTAATTACGCTGTCGTATGCGGCCTTGAATAGGTGGTAAGTGTCGACTTGAAATTCATTGGTTTTTTCCAGGACCTTCCGTAAGGGGAAGATTTGCACGACGGTGGACTTCACTGGCCTGAAGCCACACTGATAAGGACCCATAACCTTATTTACAAGAGACTTCAGGTGTTCACACAAAATGGTAGAGAAGATTTCGTAGGCAATGGCAAAGAGACTTATTCCTCTGTAGTTGGAACAGTCAAAGGGGTCTCCTTTCATGTGGATCGGGCAAACTATGCTGAGACTCGATTCTTCGGGCGTGCATTCCTCTGACCATATCTTACAAAATCAGCTGGTACACGCTCCTAACCAAGTCATCTCCAACTGCTTTGAAGAGCTCAGCAGACAGTCCGCCTGCTCCAGTAGCTCTATTCGACCTAAGTTTCGATATGACAATCGGGGATCAGGATCGGGGACGGAATTCTCTGCGGTCTTCGTCGATTAGAAATGGATCATTCTACCTGCAGAAGTGGTTTTTCCATATTCTCAGCATCGACTGCGATTCTACTACTAGGTGTCAGTCCTCATCCCTGTGGGCTTCCGTTCTGGCTTTATAACCTTGGCACTTCACGCATTAAGTAACAACTCTCCAAATCCTCAATAGCGTGCTTCTCGTGCTCCTTGATTTTCCCCCTGAGGAACTTATGCTCCTTCCTTCTTTTTAGCTCGATCTGCTGCTCGATCTGCTCTTGTTCTTCTATGCAGCTAGACCTTATATGCCTGCTGCTTTGTTGTGTGAATCCTCCTGCACGCGTCATCGAACCAGGTGTTTTGGGGAGCCTTGAAACCCAAAACTTCGGATGCAGAGGGCTTGTTGCAAAGGCTCTACTGCTGTTCAATTGATAGCGTGGGGGATTGAGGTTTATTGGAGAGCTTAAGGGAAACGCGATCGGTAAAAGCACGAACGGTTTCTGGCGATAGTAGCTTCCCGACGTCATAACTTTGTATTCTTACTCTACTCCGCTGCGTTCGTGATATCCGTAGGCGATATCTTGACTACTACAAGATAGTGGTCCAAGTCGGTGCTAGCTCCTCGGAAGGTTCGAACATCAAGAACAGTGGAGGAGTGTCTGACGTCGATCGCGATGTGATCAATCTGGTTAGTGATTGATTGATCTGGCGACCGCCAGGTGCTTTTGTGTATTTCGAGGTGCGGGAAATGCGTACCGGTTAGAAGGAGATTTCGCCCTGTAGGAAGATCAATCAGCCTGTGTCGACAAGACAACAATCGCTGTCTTCTCTCCCTATAGCAGTCGCCGTAGTAGATGACGTGGTTTTTCATCTGCTTCATACCCGGTCCGAGAGCACCGTGGCGCAGTGGGTAGTGTGTGGGCCTCTGACGCCGATGACACGTGTTTTCCATTGTCATCGAACGTGTTTTTCCCGGTGTTTCTCCTCAGCGGGGTTCCTGTAGTAAAATTGTCATGAAAAGCTTCTCGAAATTCGCTGTTCGGAATCGGCAATAAACAGTAGGTCCCTTTCACCTATGGGAAAATGAAATCACACACAACATGGGTGATTGAGAGAAGCTCGGCTCAGGTCTCTCATGGACTGTAACGTCAACATACATACATTATACCCGGTCGATTCCATCGCATTTCTTGGATAGCGCTTAAATCCGCTTTATAGCGGTCTAGGGCGTCCGTAAGTTGTTCGGCTGGACGTGGTCTGTTTAGCGACCTAACATTTCACGTACAGACACATTGTCACATTGTCCATTTTTCGTTCTTGCGAAACCAACCACATTTTTTGTGTTGCTTCTGAGCTATTGTGGGGTTTTCCGGTTACGGTTTGTTAGACCATAGCTCAACCGACATTAATCCTGTTTTGTGGCACAGGATGCTCACCATTGCGTCGGACGTCATGATAAATCATGGAAAAAAGTGACCTTATAGGCCCTTAAAAACAAGAGCAATGTCCATTGATTTCCAACAAACTAGCGGAGGAGATTAAGTATTGGCAGACTTTAGCAGGTTTAAATCAAATAGACCGGTAGCTAATATAGTGGTTTGCTAGGATTGAAATTGTATCCTTATATGTATATGTATCTAGATAAAACTATAGACTTAGAAATAAATCAGTCTATATAGAAGTTAGACTATTTATTTATTTTTCTATTTGCAAAAATGCGCTATACCCAACATTAATGAGAAAAAATTTAAATGATAAATAAAGTAAGGTGTTGTTTTGTTTAAATAATAAAATATTTTACTTTTCGCTTTAAATCATTTTCTAGAATACATATAATTAGTCCCATTTTCTTTTAAGCTACACATCAAATTATTAATCATCAATACATATTTTCTTTCTTTTTAAACAAGTTTTAAAAAAATTGTTTTTATTTAATTTTAATTTATTATGATGGGTTACCACCTCATAGTTTAGATGAGCTTAAGTAGTAAATATATAATAACTTCCCTGCATCTCTACCTGTGAAAAACCATTTATCCTGAATCGACAAATACCTCATCAAATACTAATCAATAGATACATACATGTAATCAAAGGTCCCAAGTTATTAGAATAGTGTTAAGCGATGACCGTAGAAATTGTTTGCGTTACACATATTCATATTTAGTGAGATGTCCTGTTAAAAAATAAAATTTTTACTAAACTTTATTAATATATTTATCTTTTCTTCTTTTTTACACACAAAAAAAAAAACAAATGAATCGCAAAAAAAAACAAACATTCAAATACCACTGGTTAATATTTTGAATGGTGCTCGTGGCTATATACGTATGTTTTTTGAAAATATCAAACTACCAACGAATGCTACAAACTGAACCTGAATGTTATGTTAATTTGCTTTCAATGTTCAAAAAATGATTTTAATTAAAACAATGAATGCAATTGCTCTTGATTATCTTATCACCAAACACCATACATCTCATCATATCTCTATGTTATATTCGTAAAAACAAATCACCCGCAAAAAACGTCAAAACTAAAATAAAAATTTATATCTGGTATCAAATGATTCAAACCGACGTCAGGACGTAAGTAGTTTCGATATAACGTACAAGCAACTATAGTAAAGCGTTCTCATAGCAAATAGAGATTCTTTACCTATATCCTACTTAAAAATGTTAAACACAACCTTAGAGAACCAGTATTTTCCTGTTAATTTTAATTTTCTCCATGCCCAAATAGCCTTTGACTTACAAGTAGTACATGCCTTACTTCATAAATCTTAATATTACTATTAGAAAAGTAATACATGAATCCTATTCCTCTTTAAGTAGTATGGTATTTACTCATAAGTAAATACTTCCATATTTCATATTACCAGGTTAACTGATATACTTTATAATCTTTCCATCACCTAACATATAGTTGGTCTCCTTAATTCTACAAAAAAAAAAACCATACACCCCAGAACTTCTTCTTCTTCTTTGATGGCGCTACAGTTCGGGGTGAACCAGGGCCTCAACCAACAAGCCTCTCCAGCCGGTCCGATCTTTGGCCAGCCGCTTCCAGTGCCGTACGCCCAGTTGGCTTAGGTCCCCTTCCACCTGTGCGCGCCACCTTAAATGCGGTCGTCCTCTGCTGCGTCGTCCCTCGCGGTTGGAGTCGAAGACTCTTCGGGCCGGAGCGTTGATGTCCATTCGCTCTACACGGCCTAGCCATCTTAGACGTTGGATCCGAAGACGTCTAACCAGGCCGATGTCGCTGTACAGCCCGTTCTTGGTTGAACCGTTTACACAAACGGGACCAAAGATTGCACGCAGAATTTTCCTCTCGAAACGTCCAAGAGCCTCTTCATCCGCTTTTGATAACGTGCAAGCCTCAGCGCCGTAGAGGAGGACCGGGATAATTAAGTTTTTGTAGAGGGAAACCTTAGTTTTTCCAGAGAGGGCTCTACTACTCAATTGCCTCTTGAGCCCTAAGAAGCAGCGATTGGCAAGAGTTATTCTGCGTTTTATCTCAGCGCTGGTGTCGTTGCTGCTTGTCACCATCGATCCAAGGTAGACGAAGTCCTTGACTACTTCAAAAATATAGCTGCCGAAGGTGACGTTCTGACCAAGACGTCGGTGTTGTGCGTCTTTCTTGGATGACAGCATATATTTGGTCTTGTCTCCATTTACCCTTAGACCCACTTTCGCCGCTTCTGCTTCAATGCTTGCCAACGCCTCATGACGTCAATGTCATCTGCGTAGGCAAGTAATTGTGTGGACTTGAAGTAAATCGTACCTCTTGTATCGGCCGCAGAGTCCCGCATGATCTTTTCAAGAATAAGGTTGAAGAAATTACATGACAGTGCGTCACCCTGTCTAAAACCTTTTTTAACATCAAAGGGGTCGATTAGTTCACCTCCGACCTTAATGGAGCAGCGAGAGTTCTCCATAGTCATCCTGCACAGTCTGACGAGTTTGGCAGGAATGTTAAAACATGACATGGCTCTGTATAACTCGTCTCTATAAACACTGTCATACGCGGCTTTAAAGTCGGCGAAAAGATCTGCCGTATTGTAAATATTTGGTCTATCGTGGATTTTCCTGGCCTGAAACCACACTGGTAGGAACCCATCAGATTGTCCACGAACGGTTTCAGGTACTTACACAGTACGGCAGAGATGATCCTGTACGCGATATTCAGGAGGCTTATCCCTCTGTAGTTGGCGCAGTCATAGGGGTCTCCTTTCTTATGGACCGGGCAAACGATACTGAGATTCCATTCATCGGGCATGCGTTCTTCCGACCATATCTTGCAGATGAGTTGGTGCATGTTCCTAACCAGCTCATCGCCAGCTGCTTTAAACAGCTCCGCGGGGAGTCCGACTGCTCCAGCAGCTTTATAAGACTTAAGTTTCAATATCGCTATCTTAACATCGTCTAGGTCGGGTGGACGGGATTCTCCTTCGTCTTCGTCCATTGTGAATGGTTCGCTCTGCCTGACGGCAGCATTTTGACTATCATCGCCGTTATACAGTCTGCAGAAGTGCTTCTTCCACAATCTCAGTATCGACTGTGACTCCGTGCTCATCCCTGCAGGCTTCTGCTCTGGCTTTATAGCCTTGGCATGTTCGTTATACTTTCTGGTAAAATTTTCGAACGTCGTTCCTGCAGTAACATCTCTCCATCTCCTCGATCTCGCGCTTCTCGTGCTCCTTCCTTTTCCTTCTCAGAAGCGCATGCTCCTCCCTCCCTTTCTGACCGTAGAGCTCACGGGCAGCTCTCGTCCGTCGATGCAATGTGGCCATGTATGCATTCTGTTTTTTTACATTGGCCTGTCTGCACTCATCATCAAACCAGGGGTTTCTCGTGGCTCGAAACCGAGTATATCTGAGGCGGCCTCTCTAATGGCTTTCTGACAACGACTCCATTTCTGTTCTATGGTTTCTGCAGATTGCATCGCGACCTGAGAGAGCTTGAGGGAGACTTGATCGGCGAAGGTCCTGGCGGTCTCCTGCGATTGCAGCTTTTCGACGTTAAATGTTGGTGTTCTTACTCGACTCCGTTGGTTCCGTGAAATTCGCATCCGTACCTTGGCTGCAACAAGGTAATGATCCGAGTCGATGTTGGCTCCTCGAAAGGTTCGGACATCTAGGATGCTGGAGAAGTATCTGCCGTCGATCGTAATATGATCAATTTGGTTGGTTGTCGATTGATCGAAAGACCGCCAGGTCCCCTTATGGATGTTGAGGTGTGGGAATCGTGTACTTGCTACTACCAGGTTATGTCCCGCCATAAAGTCCACTAGCCTTAGACCGTTTTCTGACGTGGTGTTGTGTAGGCTGTGCTTTCCAATGACCCATTCAAAGATAGCTTCCTTACCCAGCTTCGCATTGAAATCTCCTAGAACGAATTTGGTGTCATAGTTGGGACATTGCGCATACGTTCTGCCTAGGAGATCATAGAAGTCGTCTTTATGTAGGTCATCTTTCTCCTCTGTGGGGGCGTGGACACATAATAAACTTATATTGCCGAGACTGGTCTTGATGCGGATAGCTATGAGGCGTTCGCTTACATACTGGAAGCTTAAGACTTTTTTCCTGAGTCTGCCTCGAACAACAAATTCGCATCCGAATAAGCGTTGTTTATTTTCCCTGTAGCAGTTTCCGTAGTATATATCACCGTTTTTCATCCGCTTTTTGCCTGGCTCATCCCATTGCACTTCTTGGAGCGCGGTAATTTCTGCCTTATAGCAGTCCAAAGAGTTGACCAGTTGTTTGGCTACACCTGGTCTGTTGAGGGACCTAACGTTCCAGGTACAGAACCGAAATTCATTTCCTTTTTGACGTTTGCAGGGATCGTCAACATGTAATCCGTCCGTATCCGAGGCTTTTGGTTGACTCTGAACAAAATGTTTGTTTTAAGCGATAGGGATGTTAGCCATAAGCGCAACCCCCAACCTGGAGGGCCAGGTTCCTCTTTCCCCAGGAACAAGGGGTCGGGTCGCTGAACACATTGTTTCACTACCTGGCGGGTGCCAGTATAGCTATCCAGGGGAGGCCACGCGAAGGCTGTGTGACAGAGATCGAAGCTGGCGTTTGCCAAGCTAAACGCGATCAACTTCTTTGCTCTGTTTGTTCGCACCCTTCTCCCCTATACACCCCAGAACGTTAGTATTTAATGACGGCAAAAAAATGGGAAGTATTTCATATAACTCCTTCTTCGAAAACACTTAAAATACGAAACGCATGATTGCAGAAGTAGTAAGCTTCAAAATATAGCTAATATTTACAATTAGGTCGATGTGACAGTTGCGATTGTTTTGAATAATTTTAAGTGTTTCCGAACAATAAGATGGCCATAGTTCTGCCCAAAAATTATTACTTAGACTTACTCTGTAGCAGTAATCACTTAGTGTTTATAGTAATTGTACCTACATATCTACTATACATTTAATTCCAGTAAATTAAGAAGAATTATATGCCTAGTCACTCTATTTTTGATGTATTTATTGAAAAGAATTACCTTTTGTCTTTAATATGTAACTCTATTTTTGTTTTAGCTTAGTAATAAAAAATCCAAGATTTTCCTATTGTGCTCATGTTACTCTTTTTTTTTAATTTAAACGTAAAGGCTAGCTCCCTTGTTTTAAAATTTAAACATATTTTTGTATTCAATGTTGGTGTACAACCCTTCTCAATAACTAATATTTTAAATATCAAATATGCAAATATGATTACTCCAAGAAAAGAAAATGTTACCCATTAATAAAGGGGTCGCCAAATAACTTTTTTTTTTTGAAAATGCTATAAAAAAAACTGCTGAATATTTTCTCAAATTTCTTTTTTTTATTTGAAAGTACAATCCTTCCGGTTAATAATGGAAAATAATTTCATTCAAATGGCTGCCTCGGCTGGCCATGCAGTAGTCTACACGATCGGTCCAATTTTTAAGCACATTATCGATTGTGTGCAGCTGTATTTCACCAATGGCTTCACGTATATTGTCCTTTAAAGCGTTAATTGTCTCTGGCTTGTCGGCGTAACACTTATCTTTGACGGCACCCCACAAATAGTAGTCCAACGGTGTCAAATCGCAGCTCCGAGGTGGCCAAACGACATCAGCTCTGCGGCTGATGAAGCGATCTTCAAAAACAAGGCGCAAAACATAGAGTGTAGCTTCGGCTGTGTAGCACGTAGCGCCGTCCTGTTGAAACCAAATGTTGCCAATATCCTTCTCTTAAATTTTTGTGAACAAAAATTCGTTCAACATGGCCCGATAACGATCGCCATTGACTGCAACGGCCACTCCTTGCTCATTTTCGAAGAAAAATGGCCAAATTATGCCTCTGGGCCAAAATCCGCACCAAACAGTGGCTCGTTTTGGGTGTACCGGCTTTTCAATGTATGCGTGCGGGTTTTCTGTGCCCCAAATGCGACAATTTTGCTTGTTTACATACCCGCCAAGATCAAAATGAGCTTCATCTGAAAAGATGATTTTTTTGGCAATATCGGCATCTTCTGTAAGTCGATCGCAGGCCCACTAAGCGAAGCGAAAACGCATTGGATGGTCAGTTGGCTTCGACTCCTGAACCAATTGGACTTTGTATGGCGTCATACCAAGGTCTTTATGCAAAATTCGCCTCAATGATGTCTCCGAAATGTTCAATTGTTGAGAACGACGGTGAGTTGATGTTGATGGCGCTCAACGCACACTTTCTGCCGCAGCAGCAATATTCTCGGGTGTACGCACTGTTTTTGGCTTTTCACGCTTTGGTTTATCGATGAGGATGCCAGTTTCTTTCACTTTTTTCACAAGATAACGAACGTACGGAGCTGACGGTGCTTCTCTTCTTCCAAAATCCGTGCGCAATTTTATTTCCCAGCGTTGTTCAAGCGTATACACAACCATACTCGCTCAGCGGAAGGATAAAACTAATTATCTGTCAAATCAGATATGAGCTAAGTGTTACCATTCACGAAATAAGCACGTTAGATGGCGGACCCTTTTTTAATGATACTATCTATAGTATCACTACTGTGATACTATCTAAACTAGTTTTAAAATCCTAACCCTTTAATGCCCATTTTTTTTTCTTTCGGGCAAAGAATTATATGTTGTAGAGGAGACATTTCTGAACATCTTTTGTTCTACGGCTTTTCATATAACTCACCTGGGTATGTAACAGGTGTCTGTTTGTCCGTCTTTCACGGCAAAACGGATCGACGAATTGACGTGATTTTTTAAGTGGCGATAGTTGAAGGGATGGAGAGTGACGTAGGCTACTTTTTGTTTCTTTCTAGCCCCCCTTAAGTTTGTATGCAGCAAAAAAATAAATAAATCAGTAGGGGATGGAAACTTGTGTGAGACTCTCCGCAAAATTAGTATAGGCTCTATGATACAAGCGAATAATAAAATAATTTAATTTAAACAACCATAAATCAATCAGTTTTTGAGAAAACAATCAACATTCAAAACATAAATAAGTGTTACTCTTGAATTACGATAGATGGCGCTGATATGTTTCTGAAACGCGCTAACGTTGTATGCTCTCTATCTGTACTTAAGTGCGGGCATCGGGCCGCGCTCCACACTATAGTGCATACGGTACCTATACTCTGTTATTTGACTACTAAGCGCCCCAGTCATGCTTATACGAAATGTAGAGACTTCGTGTCACACAACTTGGCCGCAATATCATTAGCGCCACTATCTTAACCGGCGTAAGAAAGGGTGAAAATGTAATGATCCCACGAATCCCAATAATAATTAATAATTAATCTCCCGTTCCAGTTTAAAAGGCTACAATTTCCTCTAAAGCTTAGTTTCACTATGACCCATAACAAAGCGCAAGGTCAAACATTAAAGGTGGCTGTGGTGAACTTAGAAAAGCCGGGCTTTTCCCATGGACAATTGTATGTAGCATGTTCGCGTGTGTCCAATGCCCAGAATCTCTACATTCTATCCCCAAATGGAAAGACACATAATATCGTCTACAGTAGTAGGGGAACCGTGTTACCCCGAATTTAACGCGAGCGAAGCCGCGGGCGAAAGCTAGTAATTTAATAAAAACGAAATATTGATCAGAAAGGACAGGCAGCGCATTTCAGGTTGTGTGAAATTCCATGAAACAGTTCTTTTCACTGTTGAGGCACAGATGAACTTGACATTTCCCTCAAACAAATCGAGTTTGTGAGTCGCAGCCAGGTTTTTTGCATCGATGTCAAGTTGTAGCGTGTTCTGGCAAGTGGCCGATTGTGTCTAGCCGTTTGGTCCCGTGGCAAAGGACCAACATTCACTCGACCCCACTTGGCTGCGATTTCCGATTCCAAATTCGATGGGCCACTAGGACAAGTGGCAACATCCATGATAAATTCGTACAATTTTAGTGACCATATCGCACATGTGGTAAAAAAGGTGATGTGTCCATTTGCGTGATTTGATGCGGATGCGACATCGACCCAAGCACGTGTCCATTATATCGACACCGCCCATTTATTTGTTGTACTCGTGTATAACGTTGGGGCACTCAACTGATTCCACCGATATTGACTGGAGTTATTGTCGCTGCCGTTTTATGAAACGATAAATCTAGCCATCGTGGAAGCCATACAAACAACGTTGTTGTCGCTCCATACGACTATTGAAACATCGATGCCGTCGTACGAAGCTACATATTCAGTGCTGTCACCACGGTTGTCAAACTTTTGTGGAAGTTTGCACTGCGGAATGCGCTGGCGGCGAATCGTTCCAAGCGAGTATATGCCTTGAGTGTGAAGGTAAACAAGAAGTGGAATGGATGTGAAATAGTTGTCGATAAATATGGTGTGCCCAATAAAGCGTGGTATGTCGCGAGCCAAACGAACAACTATATTGGCTGAAGCGCCTAAATTGGATTCACCATCACGACGGTGATCGCTATTACCCGAATATAGCTCAAAACAATAACAGAAGCCGCTATTGTCACATAGTAGGAAAAGCTTATCGCCCCATGGGTGAGGCTTATCTGGCATGTATTGTTTGAGAAAATAAGCAATTTTAGTGGCACACATCTGCTCATCAACACATGACCCTCCATTCATTGGAACTTTTTTGAAGTTTCGATTCAACGCATCCATCAACGGGTGTAATTTGTATAGCCGATTGTAGGTTTGATCGTTTTGTGGAATTGGACCGGGAGTTTCGATGTTGTATTGTCGCAACTCAAGACGGTTTATCAATCGCTGGCTTCCCGCAATCGGCTCGTTGTCAGTTCATTCGATGGCCGATTTCGATTTCTCGGTTGACTCGCATTGTCATTGAAATGGAGGTAGCGACGAATCTTTGCGTATCGATTTCGTGGCATGCTTTCACTTATCGGTTTGAAAAAGGTGGCATCACTCCAGTATATTCGTGAGCTAGGATATCTGACCACCGACCACTTTGATCCAATGCTTCATTGCCACAGCTAGCTATAGCAACGTAGCTAGCAAAATTGGGAAAATCTGCTTCGTCAGCGGAAGCTGCAGCATTTCGTTTCTTTTGACGTGAGGGCACACCAAAGTCGTCAACATCATCGTCACGATTCATTCGTAGAGCAGCTTCCAACTCAAATTCCGGATCTATATCTCTATCGCCTCCGGAAAAATCGCCGGATTCATTATCATACCTTGCTCGCTGATTCACGTATGCTGCCAACCCTTCTTCGTTGCGAAAATCGATGTGAATTTTTTTTTTAATTTCTTATTTTGAACACTCATCACTTTCCCGATACAACAATAAACACGGAAATATTTTTTTCAGCGTTTTATTCGACCGATTTACCAAAATGATGTATGTCTGAAAATCATATATGTATTCACAAAAAATGCGTATCGTCGTGCGGCGCAAACTCAACTGAATTTCAAGCTTTTAAATGCAGTTGGTTTCAAGCGGCAACCGGAGCAACAAGTGTCGCTAGTATCGTAGAACCTACTAAAACTCTTCGCACGAAATTTGAAATATTTCCGTTGGAAAAACTTTTTGTTCAGAGAATGCGTGCCCAAAATAGACATGTGGGCATTAAAGGATTAAGGGCAACAATCAGAAGAGAAGAAATACAATTAACTTCTTAAAATATAACAAAAAGCTCAATTTATTCTAATTAAGCAACTTGGTATTTGTTTTGAAAGTGTTGTATTCCAACTTTGCCACCGGTGTAATATTATTGTACTATCCGAATACATTTTCCTTTATTCGTAACAATATTGTCCTTTCTTTATAAATTGTAAAATGTAAATATTTACACTTATAAAATAATAAAATATATACGCGAATATTCATATATACACAAATAGATATATATTAATACGTTTTAATTAACAAGATAATTTGCAAACATTTTCAGTCGAATTCGATAAATGTTGGGTTCCTGAGATTATTTCGTGCCGCTCGCCTCATAAAACTTTTGCGCCAAGGATACACAATACGAATCCTTCTTTGGACCTTTGTGCAGTCATTTAAAGCTCTACCATACGTTTGCTTACTTATAGCAATGTTGTTTTTTATTTATGCCATTATTGGCATGCAGGTAAGCATTTTGTCTCTGTATATTTTTAATAAAGAAACATACTGCAAATATTATATTTCATTTTTACTGCTTAGAGTTTTTTTGTTTTTTTTTTTTTCATAAACATATATATTTTGTTTTTTCTGAAATGAAGAAAAAACTTCAGAAAATTAAAAGGGTCAACGGAAAAATATAGGTTTCAATTCCATATGTATTCAACACAACAGACCTTAACAATAGATAATTAGTCATAAACAAATATAACCAATTATATACACACTTATTGGTTTGCCATAATAACCACGGTCAATTAGGGCCCAATATATGTCGTTTCTTTGTGTTTTTTCTAAAATGTAGATTTTATTATATAGAGAATTGCGCCATTATTATTTTATTATTATTTCTCGTGTTAATGGCAATAAAGGTTTTAATTAGTGGAATATAGAAATGATCTTTTGATTTTATAAATATTTCACACACACTCATTAAACACCTTAGAAAAGAAAAAATAAAAACGCAAAACACAGTAAAATGATCCCAGCAATTTATGTTTTAATTTTCTTCTTTTGTTTTGTTTACTATATGAAATTAATATCGAACAAAACAAAAAAAAATATTATACAAAAATATGTATACGAATATAAAGGTTTTTGGAAATATAAAATATGATCCGGATACTCAGCTCAACAGGCATAATAATTTTCAATCGTTCTTTGGAGGAATCATGCTGCTTTTTCGGTAAAAAATGTTGATTAAAACAAGTATTGAAAGAAAAAGTAATTATTTAAAGTATTATTAACTGTAATAAAAGCAAATTATTTGTTACATAAGCTATTGACTATTACCATGTTGAATATAAAGAAAAAATGATGTTTATTTGTATTTCATTGCAAATTAACTGCTTTCTACCTTGTTTTCCATTTGTTTGCAAATATTTGTGTAATTTTTTCAACTTGTTCCAAATTTTCCGTAAATATTAGATGCTCCTTACAAGTTTTAGTAAGATACAGCTTTTTTTTTTTTTTTTTTTTTGTAAGTAGCGGTTAATTCAGTTTATCATTGTTTGATTTTTTTTTTAAATAACCATAAACAAAGTAGTTGTAAAAAGACAATATACCAATTATATGTATTGCTAGGAATCACAAGGATATATTTCTCTGTTTTCTTTTTTTAATTGTTAATTGTAGTTTTTAGACATCTCATGTATCATATACTTCAATCGCACATTATGAAAAAAAGGACCATTTTATGCGGCGTACATGCGTAATCTACTGTTGTATTGAGATGCTATTAGAAATATGACATAGTTGATATATTTTCCTTTGGAAATATTATTAACTTGCGTGTTTTGAATATTTCAGTTAAGCCAATTGTGAGAAATGTTATGAAAAATGCTTGCATTCGGGATTGACGACTTCCTTCTTTTATGGATTAAAAGCTACCTTTCGAATCATTAAATTCAAGTTGTCTTGGATGGATTCAAGTCTGACACTTTGTAAATGCTTGTGTTCCTCAGCGCTCAATCTTGTCTCCGACACTCTTCCTCATTTTTATAAATGACATCTTGTCTGTTACTTCAAACCCAATTCACTCCTTTGCTGACGACAGTACCCTCAGCTTTTCATATTCTTTACGACCCTGCACTTCGGCTGTAAATAGTGAACGGCAGAGTATGTTAAGCTCATTGAATTCCAATATCGATAGCATCATCCAATGGAGTAAAAACAATAGAGTGAAATTGAATACTTCCAAAAGCGTAACACTGACCCAATGCCATTATCCACGATGGCACTTGGATCTATGAAACCGACAAGCTTTCTATCTAGGGTATGTGCATTAGTGACAACCTTTGTTGGAACGATCACATATTTAGTGTCGCTAAGAATGCCGCGAAATGCCAAGGTTTCCTATACAGATGCAAACAATTCTTCACACCAACCGATATAGCTACAATTTTTAAGGCATTCATTCTTCCCAAATTGGAGTTCAATGCTCATGTCGGGTCTGGTGCATCTTAGACCTCACTGTACATACTGAACCGAATACGAAATCGCGCGATAAAACTCATAAGGGATTCCAGCATCACAAGCTCATTACACTCGCTGGGTCATCGTAGGAATGTTTCCCGCCTTTCATTGTTTTATCGTTAATTTAATCATAAATGCACGGATTAAATAGCCGGTTGCATTCCGCCCACCAAAACTTCTCGCGCGATACACGTCTCTCCTGGAATGCTTAAAAATTCACCTTGAAGCCCGTTCTCAGTCGTACTGTCAAATATAGACATTCTCTCTTCTCCTCGTTCAGTCCTCCCTCCGATATTGAAAACCAATGTCAATAGGCACCTCCCGTCCCTCTCCCTGTTACCTTGTGCTCGCACAACGTCTGACGTTATAAGGCATCAGCCTTGAGTGCGCGTGTGACTAAAAAAAAAACAAACAGCAAATCGAATTGAACGTAGTGTGCCGCTTGCTAAATTTTTCTGTGAAAAATTAGACCTATGAACTACATACTCTAGAATTTCAGTGTGTCACATTCTGTATTAAATTATACTCTCACATCCAATCACTTACATTTTATTAATCTTGTTTTTTTTTCGGCTACATTGTAAAATATATAATATGGTTAATACAATATATATAATATTTTCTTTACGAAAAAGTAAAGCCACATACTTGTATTAATACCGAAGTCTACACAAGTTACATTTCAATTTGTAGAGCATGTTTGAGGTGTTCAAAGATACTAAAAGTTTTAATATACTTTCATACATACATATAAATAAACAATATTACTTATACTAAACGCAAGGTCATAAGTTGGTTGAAAAAAATACGTATAAGAACTTGTTAGCTTTATTTAACGTATGCCTTTATTTTTGATGGAATGACTGTAACTTGCCCATAGTATTTTACCTAACATTTATGAATACGTTGTAGTTGTAAAAATTGTTAAATTCATAGCCCCAACATCCAATTAGAAGAAAGAGTTATTGATCCTATTGACCATACCCTGATCCTAGTAGGTTTCACTTAAAGTTTATTCATCTACATACGAAAACATGAAAAAAAAAATTTGTTAACGTATCACGTACAAAAATATTTACTCTATAATATTTTATTTATATAATTGAGAGCTTAAAATCAGTAAACGTAATATTGACCCTTTTATGTAATTATTTTAATAATTTAAAGTAATGCTATTTAAACACATTTTAATTGCACATTATGAAAACAATAACATTACTTATTACACAATACAAAAACAAGGGTAAAACGTTACAACTTCAAATTTTCGGACATAACTATCAAATTAAAAATACTATACCCATTGCGAAAGCAAATATTTATTATTTTGGCTCCATTATGCAATATTAATAATTCATTTCGGTTTTCTTTAATTTCTAAAATTCATTTTTTTATGTAAAAAAAAAACATTATTACATTACAAATAGGTATTCGGAAATATCAAACTAAGTACACCGGAACAGTCAATAACTAGACACAACAACTTCCAATCGTTTGTGCAAGGAGTCATGTTACTGTTCAGGTATGTAATATTGTCCAATTAAATCAAACAACAAAATCAAAAAAAGCAAAAAAAAAAAACAGTCAAGGATATTGCGAAACAAGACTTAATATACGGGAAGGAATTTGTTAGAATAGACGACTGAATAGACGACTTATTTGCATATGAATAGTGTTGAATAATTTTGTAGATGCAAACATAAAAATCCAGATTTTCTACTACATATTAGAAATTATTCAGAAAGATTTTTACCATAGCAGGTAAAAGATATAAAGAATTATTTGAATAAGTAGATATATGTCTTTATGTTCTTCTGTTTATTAATAAAAAAATGGTTTACCCAAAAACATAATTAGGCAATCTAGGTATTGGAACAATTTATTCGTTATACATTCATCTCAATGATTGTTACTAGTACAGTAATTCGCATCTATTATTGTTAGACCATGAAAATCTTATAGAGACTTGGATTTGTATTATAATTTTAGATATTACAAAAATATTTATTTATTTATTTTTAATACGTATAATTTACTATCGTATAGAAGTAGATGGAATTATGTATCCAACAACTGTAGAAGTGGAGGATTTTTTTTTCTGTGGTTTGTATCCGATAAATTATAATTCCTGTTTAGAAAAAAAAAAAAAAAACAAAAAGGAAAACATTCTAAGCCCTCAAACCTAGTTTTTACAAAACGTGGATCTTACAACAAATATCTTTACCGAGCAATATCGTAAAATATTTAAATATTCAAATATAGTATTGTTTTGTACATGGCTTTCCCTTTTCTAATGTCACACAATTAGTTTTCTTAAACGTCGCAATACCCAAACCAATTTAGCGCATTTAACACCTTCCATTCCCACTGTTTTGATGTGAAAAAAATACTCCTCGTCAGCTATCTAAATAGCTGAGTTGTTCAGTAGAGAACAAGGATCAAATGTGTCGGTAATTGATAATTTACCTCTTTTCCATTGGCAAAGTGATTCTTAAGCGAAGCATAATATAATTGTTAGCATAATCTTCCTCTTCTTAACGGGCGCTACAGTTCGGAGTGAACCTGGGCCTCAGCCAACATGCCCCTCCAACTAGCAAGACCTTTTGCTAGCCTTTTCCATTGCCGCACACCCAGTTGGCAGAGGTTCACTTCCACCTGTGAGCGCCATCTTAAGTGCGGTCGTTCTTTGCTTCTTCGTCCCTCGAGGTTGGATTCAAAGACTTTCCGGGCTAGAACTGTGGTCTTCATTCGCTCTACATGGCCCAGCCATCCTAGGCGTTGAATCCGTAGACGCCTGGCGAGACTCATGTCGCTGTACGGCCCGTAAAGTTCGTGGTTGAATCTTTTCCTCCATCCCCCGTCTGCGTTTATAGGCCCGAAAATCACGAGAAAAATCTCTCATCCGCTTTTGATAGTGTTCATGCTTCTGTACCGTACAGCAGTACCGGGATGATAATCTATTACCCAATTGCCTCCTGAGCCCAAAGAAACAGCGATTGGCAAGAGTGATTCCGCCTTTGATTTCGAAACTGATGTTGTTATTCCAGGTCACTGCGGAACCAAGGTAGACGAAGTCCTTACCTACCTCAAACTTACATCTGCCAATACAAACGTTCTGGCCAAGAGGTCAGTGGTGAGCGCCCTTTTTTGATGATAGCATATATTTAGATTTGCCCTTGTTTACTGCCAAACCAATTTTTGCTGCCTCCATCTCAATACTCACAAACGTCTCTTTGATATCTCGCTGTGATCTACCTATTATGGCGTATGCAAGGAGTTGCAAGGGCTTGAAATAAATTGTGTCTCTTCTATTGGCCAGTGATTTATGCCCAATCATTTCTAATATGATGTTGAAGAAATCACACGACAGCGCATCGCCCTGCCTAAATCTTTTTAAACATCAAAACTATCGGTAAGGTGTTCACCAATCCGGATGGAGCAGGGAGCATTTTCCAAATTCATCCTGCATAGTCTGACGAGTTTAACAGGGATGTCAAAGGTAGACATAGCGTTGTAAAGCTCGTCTCTAATTACGCTGTCGTATGCGGTTTGAAGTCGACAAATAGGAGAAATTCATTGGTTTTTTCTTCAGAATCTGCCGTAGTGTGAAGATTTGGTCGATGGTGGACTTCCCTGGTCTGAATCCGCACTGATAAGGACCTATCAGCTTATTTACAAAAGGCTTCAGGCGTTCACAGGAAACGGCAGAGAAGATTTTGTATGCGATGTTAAGGAGACTTATTCCTCTATAGTTGGCGCAATCAGAGGGGTCTCCTTTCTTGTGGATCGGGCATACGACGCTGAGACTACATTCCTCGCGCATGCTTTCCTCTGATCATATCTTACAGATGAGCTGGTGCATGCCCCTAACCAGGTCATCCCCAGCTGCCTTGAAGATCTCAGCAGACAGTCCGTCTGCGCCAGCAGCTTTATTCGACTTGAGCTTCGATATGGCAATCTTAACTTCGTCGAGATCAGGGGGACAGGATTCTCTGCGTTCTTCGTCGATTAGAAATGGATCATTCTGCCTGATAGCGGTATATTGACTAATACCGCCGGTATACAGTCTGCAGAAGTGGTTTTTCCATATTCTCAGCATCGACTGCGATTCTACTACTCAGTGTCCGTTCTCATCCCTGCAGGCTTCCGATATGGCTTATAACCTTGGCATTTTCGCTTTATCTGTTAATAAAACTTTCGAACGTCACGCCTGCCAGTAACACCGCTCCAAATCCTCAATCGCGCGCTTCTCGTGTTCTTTCTTCTTTCTTCTGAGAAGCTCATGCTCCTCCCTTCTTTTTAACTCGTAGATCTCACTAGCTGCTCTTGTTCTTTTATGCAGCGAGGCTTTATATGCATCCTGCTTCGCTGTGTGAACCCTCCTGCACTCGTCATCGCACCAGGTGTTTGTGGTGGAGCCTTGAAGCCCAAAACTTCGGATGCAGAGCTTCTCAGGGCTTGTTTGCAAAGGTTCCACTGCTATTCTATTGATAGCGTGGAGGGTTGAGGTGTATTGGAAAGCTTAAGGGAGACGCGATCGGTAAAAGCACGAGCGGTTTCTGGCGACAGTAGCTTTCCGACATCATAACTTTGTATTCTTACTCCACTCCGCTGCGATCGTGATATCCGTTGGTGCATCTTGGCTACTACAAGATAGTGGTCCGAATCGATGTTAGCCCCTCGGAAAGTTCGAGCATCAAGAATAGTGGAGGAGTGTCTGACGTCGATTAATCAAAAGACCGTCAGGTGCCTTTGTGTTTATCGAGGTGCGGGAAGCGCGTCCTGGCTAGCAGAAGATTTCGCCCCGTAGCAAGATCAATCAGCCTGTGTCCGTTATCAGATGTGTTGTCGTGTAGGCTAGGTTTGCCGATGACTCGTTCAAAGATTCTTTCCTTACCTTAGCTTAGCATTGAAGTCTCCTAGTACAATTTTGATGTCATAGCTGGGACATTGGGCATACGTTCTGTCTAGGAGATCGTAGAGCTCATCTTTGGCGGAGTCATCTTTGTCTTCCGTGGGGGCGTGGACGCAGATCAGGCTGATGTTAAAAAATTAGCTGATGTTAAAATAGCAGTCGCCGTAGAAAATATCGCAGTTTTTCATCCGCTTTATACCCGGTCCATTCCATCGAATTTCCTGGATGGCGGTTATGTCCGCTTTATAGCGGTCTAGGGCGTCCACAAGTTGTTTGGCTGCACGTGGCCTGTTTAAGGACCTAACATCGTCCTTTTTTCGTTTTTTGCAAGGGCCGTCAACATTAATCCGGTCCGTTGTATCCGAGGCTTGTGGTTGTTTCGGAGTTCGTGGTTTTTTACGGTTACGGCTTACTAGGCCGTAGCCCAACTGACTAATCCTGTTTTTTGACGCAGGAGGCTCGCCATTCGCCCTTCCCTGTCTGCAATTTCGATAGGAAATCTCCAGATGGCACCACGAGGAGGTGGGGATGGGGCTTACTAACAGTGCCGCAAGACGTTCGACTGCAGTGGCTCTTCTCGCTTTTTAGCAGGCCAGCATCCGTCGGATAGATGCTACCCCTACGAGGCCTTTGTTAGTCCTTTGCTATTATTAGTATAATACAAGCAATTATTAAAGAGCAAGGGAAATAAAGGGCATTTTTAAGACTGTTTTTGCTATACTGAAAATCGAACAGATGGGAGTCGTCTGCCACGCGTAACATTCGAGACATAGGCTCATTAGGCCCGTAGTTCGTACGATGAAGCTTTAGACGGAAGAAAGGTAATTCCGCACTATGCGCCGATTAGTGTTTAATGATATGCAAACTCGAAATGGTCGAGATATGTCACTGGTCACTCCTCCGTCCTGCGAAACAGGATAACTATGGCAGAAAACTTGGACCACACAGAACCCACCATAGTCTTGGAAAAAAACTTTACAACGACCTACCCGGACAGACAAAACTGGACTCGCCAGACTCAACCTCGCAGAAACTGCGTAGACTTCTATACTGACGGGTCTAAAACCAAAGACGGGGTGGGTAGTTGAGTATTCTGCAAACAACTTAAGCTGAACAAAGTTCTAAAACCACCAGATCACCGCAGCGTTTTCCAGGCGGAACTGTTGGCAATAAAAGAGGCCTTGTCTTGGCTGAAGTGGAACGTAATATCCACCACGGATATTCGCATTCTCACAGACAGTCAAGCAGCCTTAAAGTCATTGGAATCCTATGTGTACACATCAAAATCTAGTCCCGACTGTCGCCGATCTCTTAACGAGATGGCAGAATAGTTCAACATACAGCTTATCTGGGTAACGGGACACAGCGACATAACAGGGAATGAAAAAGCCGACACACACTCGCGAAACAAGGAACAACGCTACAATCAATCGTGGCTTGTGAGGGAGTACCCCTTACAACCATTAAAGATAATCTGACCAATCTGATGAACCTACGATGGACCCAGGGACATACCTGCGTCATCACCAGGCAAATCTGGCAAAGGCTTGACAGTCAACGAACAAGGAGTATAATCTCCCTTAAAAGAACTGACATCTACAAAGTCATCGGTGTCATCACAGGACACTGCCTCATTGGCAGTCACGCACAAAAACTAGGAATAGTTCCGAATGATTTCTGCAGAAGCTGTCAGGACGAGGAGGAGATCGAAGCCATTCACCACCTTCTCTGTGCCTGTCCAGCTTTTTGCAAAATCAGGAAACGTTACCTAGGCTCTTACTTCCTTAACTGTCTGACAGATGCTCAGAATGTACCTGATCTTTTTAACTTCTTAAGAAGCACAAAATGGTTCCACGAATAGGGGGGTAAAACTCCCTCGTAACTACACAACGGGCCTCCCTGGCCTATGTGCATTCTTCTCAATTCTGGGAAGGCTACGATCCTACCTACCTACCTTCCTAGTAGGTGGACTCTTAATAGAATTGGAGCTAGACTGCACAACTCTCATTTGTTGAGGGGCTCCAAGGTAAGGTATTTTTGTCTGGTGGCATGGTTGGCTTATTGGGTTGATATAGCCATGGAATGCGACGGTTGTGCGGAGAGGTGGAGGTAATTCCTTACTTTGTTGCTTTTACTGTTTATTCCTAGACTGGTGCAGACTATTAGATGCCAGTTTCTGTTCTTGTTGAGGATGTTTAGATTTTTGAAGACCAAGCATCAGGTTATTGATTAGTGCATTAAGAAGTTCTTGCGTTTGTTGAAGGCGCTGCAGTTGATCGCAGATCTGCTGCATTAGTTGTGAATGGTTGGTATCAGAATGTGGTTGATGTCGACGTTGTCGAATTCATTAGACATTTATTGAGTATTAGGAGAATCGAAGTCTAATATTTCTTGCACTTCGGAGAATATAAAACACGTAAGCTATTAAATGCCTTTTGAAGTACGATCATCTTCCAATGAAGAAGATCGGCTGATACATTACGATGGATAGTGTTATTGTTTTAGAATTTCTTTGTTTTATTGTAGCAAACGAATATATACACTAAAAAAAAAAAAAGCAAACACCAACACTACTAAAATCTTATTTTCGAATAAAGCAAATGACAAAAAACGTAGAAAAAACTCCGACATAAACAAAAGTCTACAAACTACACATAACCTCATTATACCGTCAATCATTCATTTCCTCCTCCATGCACGGTAGCACCAAGTTCATATTTCAAACCAGTTAGATGACATCAGTTGAAGTTTGATCTCCAATAAAAAAATCGATCCTTCCAAATACTGTATTTTGTTGGAACTCCTCAAGCACTCAATACACCATGTAATTATTTTGTGTATTTACAGTAAACTTCTTGGTTGGGAATGTGTGCATATGTCCTTTAGTTTTTCGGTTTTTTTTCTTTTTTTTTGGACTAACTCTATTACATCGAAAACGACCCAAAATTTGTTTTTTGATAAGTGCATTCTTGTTTCAGTCCATCTATCTTTAAAACGTTTTCTAGTAACCTAATATGTAATTAAATAATCATCAGTAAAATTACTGCTAGCTTGTTCTTTTGTTTTTTTTTTTTTTTTTCTGTTCCTCCCTTAAAAGTATTGAACTAACGCCTAAAAGGTTCTGACGAAAATCGCTTACAAAAACAAAAATCCCAAGCACATTAGCGCTGGGATATAAAAGCTATTGGCAGGAAGACCACGAACCATAATTCAAATCAGTAATGAATTTTTGTTTATTTCATCCTGTAGTGTAACTAATAACTTAAAGTATTTATTTAGTTCGATGATTTGTTGCTAGATATAAAACCCCAAATGACGTAGATTTGTTGTATTTTATTTTTTATCTTTTTCACAATGAAATATCTAGGTAGAGCGAGCTTCAAATACGTTCTAAATATACAAGTACATACTAACCCATTGAATATAGTAAATTTTGTAAATAAAAAGTTAACATATCTACCAACTATATATATTTAAACCTTTCTTTAGTCAGTTTGAAATTTATTTACATAACCGGTACTATTTACTAGTTTGTTGTTTACAATATCTTGTTTGTTGGTTACAATATATTATATATAGTTATCATACATTGATTAAAATAGTTAAATTGTGTGGTATTATAGTATGCTTACATAAATCCTTTTATGTGGCTGATGGGCACTAATTGAAGTCTTATGTATTTTTAGATGCGCAACGGGCGAGGCGTGGCCGAACATTATGCTGGCGTGCCTTAAGGGAAAACCATGTGATGAACGGGCCGAGAAAGGGGATGAGACATGTGGTTCTACGTTGGCATATGCCTATTTCGTGTCATTTATATTTTTTTGTTCATTTCTTATGTTGAATTTGTTCGTTGCCGTTATCATGGATAATTTTGATTATTTAACACGTGATTCAAGTATCTTAGGCGCCCATCATTTAGACGAATTCGTTCGGATATGGGCTGAATATGATCCAAATGCGACGTAATTATCAAATTTAATACTTACATTGTTCATCGTTCAGTTAACAACGTGTTGTCTGTTGCATTTATTTTAATTTTTATTATATGCATTCATTCCCTTATAAAGGGTCCGCCAAATAACTTTTTTTTTTTTTTTTTTGAAAATGCTGTAAAAAAAACTGCTGAATATTTTCTCAAATTTCTTTTTTTTTTTATTGAAAGTATAATCCTTCCGGTTAATAATGGAAAATAATTTCATTCAAATGGCTGCCTCGGCTGGCCATGCAGTAGTCTACACGATCGGTCCAATTTTCAAGCACATTATCGATTGTGTGCAGCTGTATTTCACCAATGGCTTCACGTATATTGTCCTTTAAAGCGTCAATTGCCTCTGGCTTGTCGGCGTAACACTTATCTTTGACGGCACCCCACAAATAATAGTCCAACGGTGCCAAATCGCAGCTCCGAGGTGGCCAAACGACATCAGCTCTGCGGCTGATAATGCAATCTTCAAAAACAGGGCGCAAAACATCGAGTGTAGCTTCGGCTGTGTGGCACGTAGCGCCGTCCTGTTGAAACCAAATGTTACCAATATCCTCCTCTTCAATTTTTGTGAGCCATTGACTGTAACGGCCACTCCTTGCTCATTTTCGAAGAAAAATGGCCAAATTATGCCTTTGGACCAAAGTCCGCACCAAGCAGTGGCTCGTTTTGGGTGCACCGGCTTTTTAATGTATGCGTGCGGGTTTTCTGTGCCCCAAATGCGACAATTTTGCTTGTTTACATACCCGCCAAGATCAAAATGAGCTTCATCTGAAAAGATGATTTTTTTGGCAAAATCGGCATCTTCTGTAAGTCGATCGCAGGCCCACTTAGCGAAGCGAAAACGCATTGGATGGTCAGTTGGCTTCAACTCCTGAACCAATTGGACTTTGTATGGCGTCATACTAAGGTCTTTATTCAAAATTCGCCTCAATGATGTCTCCGAAATGTTCAATTGTTGAGAACGACGGTGAGTTGATGTTGATGGTGCTCAACGCACACTTTCTGCCGCAGCAGCAATATTCTCGGGTGTACGCACTGTTTTTGGCTTTTCACACTTTGGTTTATCGATGAGGATGTCAGTTTCTTTCACTTTTTTCACAAGATAACGAACATACGGAGCTGACGGTGCTTCTCACATTCTGCAACATTACCATGATTTTCAAAGTAATGTCGCAATATTTCCCAGCGTTGTTCAAGCGTATACACAACCATATTCGCTCAGCGGAAGGATAAAAATAATTATCTGTCAAATCAGACATGAGCTAAGTGTTACCATTCACGACATAAGCACTACTTGAAAAAAAAAAAAAAACGTTAGATGGCGGACCCTTTATTTGTGTTTTCAAATATACCCCTTTATTTCGATGATCGGTTCGTTGGTCGTAGTATTAAAAGTAAATTATTTGAATTACTATTTAATTCGCTCTATCCAAATGATCTATGAAATTATAAGAACGGTTGCAGGCCGAGTGCATACTAATGTGCAAGCTCCGCATAATAAATGTATTTGTGATAATAGTACCACCAAAGTACGATCATGTATGATATACGATACTTCAAGCTGGTTATGCTTTCTTGTTTTTCGTTATTTTATTCTTAATTTTTTTTATTTCTGAATATTCACTTTACATTTAATTAAAATTCACTTTGCTGTCCATTTTTGTTTTTTTTTTTTTTTTTTAATAGCCAATGACTTGTTTACGTTTGGATTTTAAAACACACCCTCTGACATTAAATTGATTATTATTTGATCGTATTTGTTTCATATTAAAACTTTCGAAGAAAAACAAATAACACTTAAAAAGATACTATTTATACATGTATTAATTAAACTACATTTCGAATTTTACGAGGTATTCGTTAAATTATGTATATATGTATTTAAAAATACAATGCGCTTCTATTACAGTGGTGTTCATATAAATAGCACATATCATGGTGTGTCAGAAAAAAAATATTTTTTAGTGATTTAAGTGAGGTTAGTATGAATCTTTTTAAGGATAGCCATAATTACGCTAATTTCTTACATAATTAGGAGTATTTAAAATTGGCAGAGGAACGCATTGCACGGAAGAAAGGAGGCAAATAGTCGGTACCATGGTACAGGATGGAAAGACTATTTCAGAGGTGGCAAGGACATTAAGGTGCTCTAGGAAGCTTGTTCAGAATGCAATGAAGGTCATACGGTACAGCGAATCTACCGCGAATCGCGTAAGGAAAAACAAAAAAAGAAAAACGTCAGAATTGACTGACAGAATTATCCACAAAATCATTTACAGCGACCGTTTCATAACTTCCCGGAAGATAAAGCAACAACTAGCTGACCAACACAATGTCCAAATATCAGCCGTAACTGTAAGTCGCCGCTTAATGGAATTCCAGCTTCATGGAAGAATCGCCAGAAAAAAACCTCTTGTCTTAAAAAAAAAAAAAAAAAAAAAAACCGAAAGAGAAGACTTATTTTCGTAAACGCTCACACAAGAACAAAATTTTGTACTTTTGGAAAAATATCATGTGGAGCGACAAAGTAAGTTCAACAGGTTAGGATCAGATGGAAAAGAGTATGTGCGAAGGCCAACGAACCAAGAATACCATCCAAGATACACCACTAAGACTCTCAAGCATGGCGGTGTGGGCGGCATAATGGTGTGGGCGGCGATGCCATGGCATGGCGTTGGACCAATTGTGAAAATGAATGGCATTATGGATCAACGTCGGTATAAGGTAATCCTGGCGAACCAAATGGAGCCATATACCGACGACTCTATGCCTGCATGATGGATTTTTATGCATGACAATTATCCAAAGCATACTTCGCGGATATTGAAGAACTGGCTTTCGGAGCGACAAATTTCCGTGCTTGATTGGCCGGCCCAAAGTTCCGATCTGAATCCTATCGAGAATCTTTGAAATGATGTTGACTCCCTTGTTGAAGACTCCAGTTCAAAAAATTTAGAAGAATTTTGGCAAACCACAAACGCTGCTTGGGAAGCTATACCTGCCCAGAAATGTAGGCGCTTAGTAGAGAATTAGCCAAAACGTTGTCAAGAGTGATAAGGAACAAGGAATATCCTACAAAATTAAAATTATACATTAGTCTGTCTGGATTATTTATTAATTTTTTTAAGTATTCCGCTGACTGTGCTATTTAAATGAACAACAGTTTTTTATTTTTTCCTATTTTTAATTACTATTTTTAAGTTAATTTAAATAAATTGTGTGTTTTTTAATAAAGCACATATAAACGCACATCAGTTATAAAACAAAAAAAAACTGAACCTCTTTTTAGACTTTCGGCACAACATAATGTATGAGAACTTACGGGTGTGCTATTTATCTGAACACCACTGTACGTGTTTGACCATACTGTTATGATTTCCTACATCTATCTATGTATATATCGTTATGTTGTATTCATTTATGTTAAAGTTGTTTTTGCACTGCTATATGCCTACATGCATATGTTTGTTGTTATGGTCAATTGTTATCTAAATCTGATATAAAACTGATAAGCAATTCTTATTGCAACATTTTTTAGGGGAAAAATTCATTACACTGAAATGTATGATATGTTGAAAAACATGGATCCTCCATTGGGGTTCGGTAACAAATGTCCCAATCGCCTCGCCTACAAAAAACTGATAAGGATGAATATGCCATTAGACGATGAACTTAGAGTAAATTTTACCACAACATTATTCGCACTGATACGAGAAAATCTCAGCATAAAAATGCGATCAGGTAAGCATACAGATAGAGCTTCTAACTTAAACAGGACCTTTCGAAAATAAATTAATATTGTAATTCGTATATGGAAATGTTATTATAGTCATTTGTATGAATAATTGATAAATTTCTATAAACTGGTTGCCAGCAGATCATTCTCTTCTATTTTTTAGTACTGCACAATTTTTAGTCATCTCATATCATGTTTAGAGGTAGCCTCCTATTCTTGTATTCTAAGCTTACCCTCTGTAAAGTAGAATGTTGCAAACGTCGAAACCCAGTAAACATTGGGGACATCGATGACATTGTGTTTGCCGAGATTCGATCCTAGCATTATCGACGTCAAAGGCCTTATGCACCAAAAGGCCATTACACCAAATTACTTATTACTTATTACTTACTTACTTACTTAGGTGGCGCTACAGTCCGTGGTGAACCTGGGCCTCAACCAACAAGCGTCTCCAGCTGGCACGGTCTTTGGCCAGGTGTTTCCAGCGCCGCACGCCCAGTTGGTTAAGGTCCCCTTCCACCTGCGTGCGCCACCGACGATGCGGCCGTCCTCTGCCGCACCTTCCTTCCGGAGTGGATTCGAAGACTCTTCGGGTCGGAGCTGTATTTTCCAAGCGCTCTAGATGGCCTAGCCACCTTAGACGCTGTATCCGTAGACGTCGTACCAGGTCGATGTCGCTGTACAACCCGTAGTTCTTCCTTAAATCTTCTCCTCCATAAACCGTTTAAGCAAACGGGACCACAGATGTATGTATGTTGGCGTTACAGTCCATGAAGGACCAAAGCCGAGCTTCTCTCAATCACCCATGTTGTGTGAGATTTTATTTTCACATATGTAGGTGAAAGGGACCTACAGTTTATTGCCGGTTCCGAACGGCGAAATTCGAGAAGCTTATCTTGATAATTATACTACAGGGGGTTTTGTCATTACCCCGCTGAAGAGAAGCACCGTGAAAAACACATTCGATGACATGGCTGTTGTCGGTATTCGATCCTGAAATAAGTCGTACCCTCTTGTGTTGGCCAGTGACTCTTGCACAATATTTTCAAGCACGATGCGGAAAAAGTTGCATGACAGCGCGTCACCTTGATTTAGATCCTTTTTTAACATCAAATGTCTCGGTTTGCTCATTACAGACCTTAATGGAGCAGCGATAATTCTCCATTGTCATCCTACACAGTCGGACGAGTTTGGCAGGGTTATTAAAACTGGACATGGCTTTGCATAGCTCATCTCAATACACGCTGTCATATGCAGCCTTAAAAATCGACGAAAAGGTGGTAAGTGTCGATTTGGTATTCCTGGTCTTCTTCAAGATCTGCCGTAGTGAAAATATTTGGTCTATTGTGGATTTACCTGGCCTGAAGCCATACTGATGAGAGCCGATCAGGTTATTCATAAACGGTTTCAGGCGTTCACACAAAACGGCAGAGACTTATTTCCCTATAGTTGGGGCAGTTGTAGGGTCTCCTTTCTTATGGACCGGGCAAGCGATACTGAGATTCCATTCGTCGGGCATGCTTTCCTTCGAACATACCTTGCAAATGAGATGGTGTATGCATCTAACCAGCTCATCTCCAGTCGCCTTAAAAAGCTCAGCAGACAGGCCTTCTGCGCCCGCGGCTTTATTAGACTTAAGCCTTGATATCGCTATTTTGAATTCGTCCAGGTCGGGTGGACGGAATTCTCTTACGTCGTCGTCCAGTACGAACGGATTGTTCTGCCTGGCAGCGGTATCTTGTCTGTCATCGCCGTTATACAGTCTGCAGAAGTGGTCTTTCCAAATCCTCGGCATCGACTGTGAATCTACTACCAGCTCTCCATTTTCATCCCTGCAGGCCGACGCTCTGGCTTTGTAGGCATGGCATGTTTGTTTTACCTTATTGTAAAACTTCCGGACGTCATTCCTGCGGAAGCATCTCTCCATCTCCTCGATCTCACGCTTTCTGTGTTCTCTCTTCTTTCTTCTGAGATGCGTGTGTACCTCTCTTCTGCTCATAGATTTTGCGAGCAGCTGCATGGGCTTGTTCGCATTGTTCATCGAACCAGGGGTTTCTAGGTGGTGGCGATTTGAAACCCAGCACCTCTGAGGCAGCGTCTCTGACGGCGCTCTGGCAATGCGCCCATTCCTGTTCTATTGTTTGTGCTGCTGTGGGCGGATTTTGAGAGAGCTTGGAGGAGACACGATCGGCAAAGATTCTGGCAGTTTCTTGCGATTGTAGCCTTCCGACGTCAAACTTACGTTGTCCTACTCGACTCCTAAGCATTCTTGATATCTTCATTCGTGCCTTGGCTACAACAAGGTAGTGGTCCGAGTCGATGTTGGCCCCTCGGAAGGTTCGTACGTCGAGAATACAGGAGGAGAGTCTGGCGTCGATCGCAATGTGATCAATCTGGTTGGTGGTCGATTGATCAAAAGGCCGCCAGGTACCCTTGTGGATGTTGTGGATGGGGGAATCGCGTGCTTGCTACAAGGAGGTTACGCCCCGCTAGGAAATCGATTAGCCTTAGTCCGTTGTCGGATGTGGTGTTATGGAGGCTATGCTTTCCTATGATCGACTCAAATATATCCTCTTTGCCCAGTTTTGCATTAAAATCTCCTTGGACTGTTTTTGTGTCGTAGCTGGGGCATTGGGCATATGTTCTGTCTAGGAGATGGTAGAATTCTTCTTTGAGTCGATCGTCCTTTTCTTCCGTTGGGGCGTGAGCGCATATTAAGCTAATGTTTCCAAATTTAGCTTTGATGCGGATCGTTATGAGGCGTTCGCTTATGTCTCGGACGCTTAAGACTTTTTGTCGGAGTCTTCCTCGAATACCAAATCCGCACCCGAATAGGCGCTGTTTGTTCTCCTTGTAGCAATTCCCGTAGTAGATTTCGCAATTTTTCATCCGTTTTTTGCGTGGTCCATCCCATCGCACTTCTTGGAGTGCGGTTATATCTGCTTTATAGCAGTTGAGAGCTTACTCGAATTGATCGCCGGCACCCGGTCTATTAAGGGACCTAACATTCCAGGTGCAGACTCTCAAGTCCGTAAGTCGTTTGCAGGGGTCGTCAGCTTTGTATCCGTCCGTATCCGAGGCTTGTTGTTGTTTCGGAACAAGTGGGTTCTTACGTGATAGGGATGTTACTAAGCACAACCCCCAACCTGGAGGGCCAGGTTCCTCTTTCCCCAGGAACATGGGGTTGGGTCGCTGCACACATTGGTTCACTACATGGCGGGTGCCAGGGTAGCTATCCAGGGGGGGGGGGGGGGAGGCTTTGTGTCAACTTGGATTGAGCAGGGACAGAGATCGAAGCTGGCGTTTGCCATGTAAAACGAAATCAACTTCTTTGCTCTGTTTGCCACCCCCCCCCCCCCCCCCCCCCCCCCCGCAACACTAAATATGATATAAATACAAATAAGCAAGGGATTTCTCATTTGATCCATAGTCCTGTTAGCAAAATAAATAGTGCAGAGGTTACTTTCAAGTTTAATAAACACCAGTGGCAATAATGTCCGTACGGTATAAATGTTGAATTAATTATTGCTCCCACCTTCCGTCAATTATATTTCAATCATTTATGCCTCATCCTCTGCCAATCAACAGAACTATACCTCATATAGCAGCTAAACATATACCGACCACAGCTCTGTTACGAGCTCAACATTTTAAACGTCCACCATTAAGAATTAATATACTATTTAATCGATTTTCCCACTTCGGCCTTACAAGATCTTACAAAAGCACCATCCTGGTTCATTGTTGATTTTCTTATCGGGCTCTACAGTTCGGGGTGGACCTAAGGCTCAACAACATGCTGTTCCATCTACCACGATATTTTGCTAGCCTTTTCCATTGCCGCACACCCAGTTGGCTGAGGTCCCCTTTCACCTGTGTGCGCCATCTTAAATGCGGCCGTCCTCTGCTTCTTCGTCCCTCGGGGTTGGATTCAAAGACTCTCCGGGCTGGAGCTGTGGTGTCCATTCGCTCTACATGGCCCAGCCATCTAGACTCATGTCGTTGTACAGCCCTTAAAACTCGTGGTTGAATATTTTCCTCCATCCCCTGTCTGCGTTTATAGGACCGAAAATCACACCCAAAATCTTTCTCTCGAACTGACCAAGGCCTCCTCATTCGCTTTCGATAGCGTCCATGCCTCTGCGCCGTACAGCAGGACCGGTATAATAAGGGTCTTATATAGAGTCAACTTTGTCGTTCGGGGGAGGGCTCTATTGCTCAATTGCTTCCTGAACCCAAAGAAACAGCGATTGGCATGAGTGATTCTGCGTTTGATTTCGGAACTGATGTCGTTGTTTAAAGTCACTGCGGAGCCAAGATAGACGAAGTCCTTAACTACCTCAAACTTCAATACAAACGTTCTGGCTAAGCCTTCGGTGGTGAGTGTCCTTTTTTGCAGCGAGGCTTTATATGCATCCTGCTTCGCTGTGTGAACCCTCCTGCACTCATCTTCGCACCAGGTGTTCGTCGTGGAGCCTTGAAGCCCAAAACTTCAGAAGCAGTGCTTTTCAGAGCGTATTTGCAAAGGTCTTACTATCGCCATAGCTTAAGGGAGACGCGATCGGTAAAGGCACGAGCGATTTCTGGTGATAGTAGATTTTCGACATCATAACTTTGTATTCTTACTCCGCTGCGTTCGTGATATCCATAGGCGCGTCAGGAATCTAAAAGATAGTTGTCCAAGTCGGTGTTAGCTCCTCGGAAAGTTCGAACATCAGGAATAGTGGAGGAGTGTCTGACGTCGATCGTTAGTGATGGTTAGTGATTGATTGATCTGGCGATCAGGTGCGTTTGTGTATATCGATGTGCGTTTGCGCGTACGAGAGAGGAGATTTCGCAGCCTGTGTCCGTTGTCGGGTGTGATGTCGTGAGGGCTGTGTATGCCGATGACTCGTTATAAGATAGAACGATGCTTTTCTTACCCAGTTTAGCATTGAAGTCTCCTAGTAGAATGTTGATGTTATAGCTGGGATACTGGGCATACGTTCTGTCTAGGAGATCATAGAATTCACCTTTGGTGGAGTCGTCCTTTTCCTCCGTGGGGGCGTGAACGCAAATCAGGCTGATGTTAGAAAATGTAGCCTTGATGTGGATCGTTATGAGGCGTTCGCTCACATAACGAAAGCTTAGAACTTTTTGCCCTAGTCCAGCTTGCAGAACAAATCCGCATCCGAACAATCTTTGTCCTCTCTATAGCAGTTGCCGTAGTCGCAGTTTTTCGTCCGTTTTATACCCGGTTCATTCCATTGCATTTTCTACATGACGGTTAAGTTCGCTTTATAGCGGCCTATAACGCAAGTTTCTCGGCTGCACGTTTAAGGACCTAACATTCCACGTACAGAGTCGAAGATCATTGTCCTTTTGTCGTCTTTTGCAAGGGCCGTCAGCAATAATCCGGTCTATTTTATCCGAGGCTTGTGACTTCTTCTGAGCAATTGTGGGGTTTTGCGGTTACGGTTTGCTAGACCAAAGCCCAACCGACATTAATCCTGTTTTGTGACGCAGAATGCTTGCCATTATTCCTCTGCGGTATCACG
This sequence comes from Eumerus sabulonum, assembly GCA_951905685.1. Taxonomy (NCBI): domain Eukaryota; kingdom Metazoa; phylum Arthropoda; class Insecta; order Diptera; family Syrphidae; genus Eumerus; species Eumerus sabulonum. The sequence goes on along the minus strand of OX645062.1, from coordinate 27,183,215 downwards.
AGATTGTCAGAGCTGCAAGGTATTCGGCTGCAGAGGCTCTTACTCGTTATTTTTTTTTTTTTTTTTTTTTTTGTGGCGGACCAGCACCCGTCTGCAGATGCTAGTCATACGAGGCCTTTGTTAGTCTTTTACCATCCCGATTCATTAATTCAGCATAAAAGCCAAATGTCTGACCAAATGCGGTATTATGTTACTGGGATGATATTTGACATGGACATTATTTTACATACCATAGCAGCTATTCATTATATGACAACTATTTTCATCCAATAATTTTAATAAGATTTAAAGCTCCTCATCCAACATGTCTACATAACAAGAGCATCAACCATATCGACTACAGGTAGTACTTATTGTAATATGGAAAACTCATGAGGAAAAATCATACATATCATTATTAAGACAAATGCACTTTGACGTGTATCTTTAAAATACATATATCTACATACATTATCTATCTATATATAGAGATTTATTTTATTGAACAAAAAAATGTTTTCTTGTGACCAAATAGCTGAGGAAATGGACCAAGCCGATATGGAACTTAGAGAGACTATAACACATATATGGCCGTTACAAGCTAAAAAAGTCCTTGACTTATTGGTGCCTAAAAACGATCAGCTTAATGTTGGAAAACTTTCGGTGGGAAAAATCTACGCTAGCCTTCTTATTTTAGAATGCTGGCGTAATACCCGTTTTGGTCAAATAGAATCTGGAATGCCGGTAAGATTTCCTTGCTTATTATTAGTATCGTATTTTATGTTAAGTATTTAAGGAAAACATTTTTTGTTATTAGGTTGCAATAAGTATTTATTTATTAAGTCAACATTTTATTTTTTGTTGATATACAGTCATTTTTGTTGCTAAAAATATAACTAATGAATTTGCTATGTATAATTATATTAATTTTATATCATTATTAAAGGATACGAAACAATATAGAGTTATTGTAGTTGGTTAAAATATTTTGAATTGTGTGTTGTAATTCTAAACTCTATTCTTCTAAGATAAAAACAATTTCAAGAAATCTGTTGCAACAGCTAACAAAAATGCAATAAAAAATTCGGTATTAAATCGATTTAAAATTTTGCGGAAATATGAAAATATTTGTTTGCAACAGATTTCGATTACCTAATTATATTTAACTATAATACATCTCTAAAAGAAAAGTTGGTTTTCTACACTATTATATAAAATAGTACAATATAAGTACGGTTTTAAACACTTTAATTGTTTTTTGTTGAATTATTTCACGTGTGATAAAATAATGCAGAGTTGGAAGGAGGTATATAAAATTGCACTAAATTTTATATGTGCTTTTAGGCTTTTTACAATTATTTTTCGATAATATTTAGTATTTAATATTTGATATAAATTTCGTAAAACATTTTGTTATAGTACTTGTTGAATATCGGGCTTGTATAGTACACAGAAATAAATTTAAAAAAATTGGGATGGCAGTTTATGATTTATGATGTACATAAATATTATAGCAAGGGGCATATTTATAAAAGCTTCACTTTAACGGATATGTAGAAATACCTCGACTTTGGGTGAATGCTTGTGTTAACTATTTTTATACATTTCTACTATTTTTATTTTTGTTTCTATATAAGCCTTACTTTGAACAGAAAATAATTTAATCTAACTTTTTTACTGCTTACCACATTTTATTTACTGCAGGCCACATGCGGGTAACCTGAACTTACAAAATATACTAATACTAACATTGCGTTAAAATATATTGATATACTCGTAGTTCCTGAGAACTACAAAAAAGCTTATGATTTTCCCGTTTAATTATACATGTAACGATGTTTTTTCTTCTGCTTTTCAATCTATCTAATAAATGTGTTTAATTGTGGTCATTATACTGCTAATAACTCCTACAAATATATTAATTTAATTAAGAGTACACATTCCTTTTTAAATATTTAGTAAACCTCGAATAAAATTGGATATGGGTCAATATTTTTAACTTCCCAGTGTGAAGTTATTGTAATGGGGCCGATTTTGCGAATTCCAAATTTTGACATATCTCCACGTTTCAGGGACTTACTTACTTACTTATCAGGCCAGCGATCCATGGAGGATCTGAGCCTGAGCTATAGCTGCCTTCCATCCTTCACGGTCCCGGGCACGCTGCTTCCAGTTGTCAACACCAAGATGTCTTAAATCCGCGATTACTTGGTCTTTATACCGGAGGTTCGGTCTTCCTCTTCTTCTCGAACCAGGAGGCTCGGAGTCGAAGTCCCTCTTAGCTGGAGCGTTGTTGTCCATGCGCTCGATGTTGCTGTCATTTGTTATATTTTGTCCCAGGTGGTGAGCGACGGAATGGTTTTTGCTTGACAGCATGTATTTCATTTTGTCCTCATTGATCTTAAAACCAACTCGTTTCGCCTGTTCTTCAATCGCCGTGAATGCTTCCACAATGCCACGGCGAGAACACGCGATGATGTCGATATCATCCGCGTATCCAAGCAGCTGGACGGACTTGTAAAAGATAGTGCCTTCCCTGTTGACGCCTGCCCGTCGCACTATCTGCTCCAGCATCAGATTGAAGAAGTCACATGACAGCGCATCTCCTTGCCGAAATCCGGTGCATGTTTCCAATGGTTCCGAAGTCCTAGAACCGAGTTGCACGGTGCATCGCGTGTTTTTTAGCGTGGCGCGACACAACTGGATCAGTTTTACCGGGATCCCGAATTCGGCCATCGCACCAAACAGTTCTTCACGATGAATGCTGTCGTATGCGGCTTTGAAATCGATGAAAAGATGGTGTGTATCGATTCCAAACTCATTGGTCTTTTCCAGGATTTGTCGAAGTGTGAACATTTGGTCTATAGTTGATTTGCCGGGCCGGAAGCCGCACTGGTAGCTGCCGATTAGAGCGGTGCAAAATGGTTTTAGACGTTCACACAATACGCTGGACAGGATCTTGTATGCGACATTGAGCAGGGATATACCTCTATAGTTCTTGCAAGAGGTAGGATCGCCTTTTTTGTGGATGGGGCATATAGAGCTGGTATTCCAGTCGTCGGGCATGCTTTCATCTTCCCAAATTTTGCAGATGATCTGGTGCATGCTCCCTACCAGAACATCGCCGCCAGCCTTGAAGAGCTCTGATGGCAAGCCATCTGAGCCTGCGGCCTTGTTGTTCTTCAGCTTCTGAATTGCTGTGCCGACTTCTTCGATGCTGGGTGGGAGGACTACTTCAGCGGCTGGAGTTGGGAGTCGGTCCCTACCACTCTCTCTTGGTCATGCTCGTTAAGCAGCTGCTGGAAATGCTGCTTAAATACATCCACTATTCCCTGCGGGTTGGTGACAAGATTACCCTCGCAGTTTCGAAAGAGCCTGGGTGCCCTTTTTGAAGCCTCCTGCAAGGCCTTTGGCTTTCTCGTTAAAGGCTCGTGTTTTACGTTTGTCCCTAGACTCCTCGATATCCTTGAGCTGGGAGGCTGCGTAGATTATTTTCTTTTGTCGCAGTAGTTTTTTCTCCTCCCTTCTTCTTGCTCGGTACTCTTCGTGCGCTGCCCTGGTTTTCCTCTGCAGCGCCTTTTGGTACGCCTCGTCGGTTGCTGCCTTTTTCTGCTCACACTCGCCATCATACCACGGGTTTCTTGTCGGGGGTGGTAGGTATCCTAAGGTGGTTTCGGCTACTTCCTGAATGGCTGAGCAGCAATGCAGCCACATATTATTGGCATTTGTGTTCGACGTAAGCATACCGTAGAGTCTTTCGCTCAGCTACTCCCTGTAGACTCTGGCAACCTCCGGTGTGCTCAGGCACCCAATGTCAAACCTCCTCCTGATGGGCGGGTGCAGCTTTCTGACATTGAGCAATCGAGCTCTGAATCTTGCTGCTACGAGGAAGTGGTCAGAGTCGACATTTGCCCCTCTGAATGTTCGCACATCCAGGATGTTTGACGAGTGCCTTGCGTCAATGAGCACATGGTCGATTTGGTTGGCGGTTCGACCGTCCGGAGATCGCCAGGTTGCTGTGTGGATTCCCTTGCGAGGGAATCTTGCGCTACTTATCACCGCATTACGAGCTGTCGCAAAGTCAGCGAATCGCAAGCCCTTATCTGTTGTTGTATCGTGGAGGCTGTACTTTCCGATCACTCCGCCAAGGGTGTTCTCCTTACCGATTTTGGCGTTGAAGTCCCCGAGCACGATTTTTACATCGTACTCCGGACAAGCTCCGTAGGCATTGTCCAGGAGGTCATAGAAGTCCTCCTCGATAGAGTCTTCAGCCTCGTCGGTAGGGGCGTGTGCACATATAAGGCTGATGTTATAAAATCTGCCTCTGATGCGGATCACAGCCAGGCGATCACTTATAGGTTAAAAGTCGATGACCTTCGACCTGAACCGCTTTCCCACGACAAATCCGCATCCCAGTAAGTGCAACCTTTTGTGACAACTGTAATAAATGTCGCAATTTTTCTTCCTAATCATACCGTTTCCTATCCAGCGTATTCCCTGGACCGCAGTAATATCCGCCTTGTACTGCGTGAGGATTCCTTCTAGTTTATGAGCAGCTCCGGGAGTGTACAGGGCTCTGACATTCCAGGAGCATACTCGCAAATCGTGTTCCTTTTTCGTGCGTTGCCGTCGTCGAGTATCCGTCCGTGTATCCGTGGCATCTTGCTCAATCCTCATTTTTTTTTTTTTTTTTTACGTGGGCGGATTGCTAGCCTGCCGCACAACCGCCATTCTGGTCGGGGTTTTGTCGCTGCATACGTTTGTTCACCTCCCAACGAAGAGGTTATCCAGAGGGCGCCGCGAGGAGGCCGTATGTCAACTTAACCGGGCATTCAAACAGGGATCGTTGCTGGCATCTCGCCAGGTTGAGAGCAATCAACAACTTTACCCTGTATGTCCGAGCCCATGCCCTCTACGTTTCAGGGACACCAGAACCCACATCCAGGGTTTTTATAGCGATGTATGTGTATGTGTGCGTATGTGCGTATCGGAATTCCGTCTCAATTATCTCGAGAACCAAACATGGTATTGACATAAGATTGGGTTCATTCCACGCGTAATACGCAACTTAGAAGTGAGTAAGTGAGCAAAATCGGTCCAGCCGTTTTTTTGTTAGAAATTAAATAACTAAAAAAAATAGGCAAAAAAATGAACAACACGCGGTGTTCCCAAGCGGTCCCCCATCTAAGTACTAACCGCACCCGATACTGGTTGATTGCGGTGGTGAAACAAGAACCGATACATTACCCATTATTCGTCTAAGAATCCTACCGCAGCCAACAAAAAGAGCTAATGGTCTGGAAACACCCGAACAGATCTTCACAAATTTCGACGACGTTAACTTTAAAAAACCAAAAGATATCATAAAACTTACACAACCCCTCTTTTTGCGTCGGTGGTTCAAAATAAAATAAAAAAATGAAATAAAATGGGTGTTTCCATTTTTCCCACTGGAAAGTTAGTCATGTGGACCTTGCGGGTCGCACTCAGAACACATTTTTTTTATTTGTTTTCGAGATATTGGATATGAAAATCAATTTACAACAATTTTACAATTTTTCCGAAGTGCTTTTGTTTAAACATATTTTTCCCCATTCGCTAGATCATTACTATAAGTCCCAAGAGCGAGCTGGAAAAAAAAACGTGATCTGTGTACTAATCTTTTTTTTAAGTACGTAACAATGTAACCCCGTTTTTATGTGAGCCTCGTCGGGTAACTCTTATTTTTTACGTGAATGCTATAATATTTCAATAAACTTGCCATCCCTTGTATAAATAACGTAACAAGCAAATTAAATATTTAAAAAAATGGTTAATCTATGTACTATTCACGCACGTCATATATATATATTCGTAATATTACAAGGTAATTGATGTTTCGTTAGAAATGGAAAAAGAACATGTTTGTAGGTAAAAGCTTTTGTGACCATAGCTAAAAACAAAGTTGCACAGTTCTTTCAATTTTCGTTAAATTGTTTAAGGTTATTGAAGTTTAATATGTTTTTACTAAAAAAAACAAAAAACACACTTTTTTATTATAGTATTTTTAATAACATTATAACATTTCCTTTGAACTTTTAATAAAATAAAAACAATATTGTTTCATGCAAAAGGCCAAGAAAGATGCTGATATGAGAAATAGTCCTACCGCTGCTGATCAGCCGGTACATGTACCATGCCAAATAAAATTACATACGTATATGTATATGGACCATGAATATTTATACATATATCTATGTTCAAACATCTAATAAAATCAATTTTTTCATAGTGATAATGTCCGTACTCAGAAATGTGTTACCTGCTTGTATTATTTCCTCTTTTGGTTTGCATATATATATGATACTTTAATGTCTAACGCTAACTGTTTGAGAATCCCAATAGATACCAAGTCATAAAAAACACATTATTTCTCAATATCTATCTGTTTTCTTAAGTCTGATACAATAGAAAATAATATCTAGAATTGCAAACGAACGATTTTAATTAAATTTCAAAGCTTTGTCTTCAAGCCCGGCATAATTTTGAATTAATTCATAATTTAAAGCGACTTTTACATTTTTCCAATATAAGCAGTTAAATAGCATTTTGCCTCAATTGAAACAGAAATCCTTTAAAAGAGTATAGTTTTTCCACATGACACACGTACCTGCTATCGCACAGTTTTAGCTTAAAACATATATTTTCTTTACAAATTTCGCGTTTAGACCCATCATATAAGTTATCGAGCTATGCTAAGAACGAATATAATCGATAATAGCTTGGGGTCCGATAAATTGTAGCAGCTTTCAATATCATCATATGCTTATATGAATGGCTTTTTATATAAAATGCGTACAATTGAAAGTCGATAAAAATAAAACAAAAACTAAAGAACCTCATAAATTACTAGTTTTTCATTCAAACTTTACAATATATTCGTAGATTATTTTTATTGTTATTTTAGTTAGTTTAATTGCTTGATTACACATTTATCTATAAAAAATGCGTTTTAAAGTTAATATTAACTATCGTTGCTATGGTCTTAGATTTAGAATTAGAAATACATATAAAACCATATTATAAGTTATAGGCTAATAAAATTACACTCAGTCACATACGATGAATTATTCATGAAAATAATAATAGTATTGTCCTATATTTAATAAATTATAGAATAACGAGTATATTATATTAATATATTACATTGAAAGTTAACTTAGAGAAAATGAGCATGCATTTGACACTTTTTAATGATTCCGCATGATCACTAAATATCATAAATCCTTGGACTTTTTCTTCACTTTATTGTTACTATAATTATGCATTTAGAAAACACATTCTCCCTTCAGAGACCGAAAGTGGGATTTTGTCTCTGAAACACCAAATTAAAAATATTCACTTTGCTAGTTTTGCATGTTTTAAAAATATTATAAAATAGATTTGGTGAAAAATTTAATAAACTAACCTAAAGTTAGTTAAGCGTTTCTATGTTTTTTGGTTTTTTGTTTTTTTGTTTTTCTTTTATTCAATATATAAAGGGTCCGCCAAATAACTTTTTTTTTGAAAATGCTATAAAAAAAAACTACTGAATATTTTCTTAAATTTCTTTTTTTATTTGAAAGTACAATCCTTCCGGTTAATAATGGAAAATAATTTCATTCAAATGGCTGCCTCGGCTGGCCATGCAGTAGTCTACACGATCGGTCCAATTTTTAAGCACATTATCGATTGTGTGTTGGCCTCTGACGCCGATGACTCGGGATCGAATCCCGACACAGCCATGTCATCGAACGTGTTTTTCACGGTGTTTCTCCTCAGCGGGGTTCTGACAAAACCCCCAGTAGTAAAATTGTCATTAAAAGCTTCTCGAAATTCGCCGTTCGGAACCGGCAATAAACTGTAGGTCCCTTTCACCTATGTGAAAATGAAATCACACACAACATGGGTGATTGAGAGAAGCTCGGCTCAGGTTCTTCATGGACTGTAACGCCAACATACATACACGTACATACATCGATTGTGTGCAGCTGTATTTCACCAATGGCTTCATGAATATTGTCCCTTAAAGCGTCAATTGTCTCTGGCTTGTCGGCGTAACACTTATCTTTGACGGCACCCCACAAATAATAGTCCAACGGTGTCAAATCGCAGCTCCGAGGTGGCCACGATATCAGCTCTGCGGCTGATAATGCAATCTTCAAAAACAGGGCGCAAAACATCGAGTGTAGCTTCGGCTGTGGGGCACGTAGCGCCGTCCTGTTGAAAACGTATGTTGCCAATATCCTCCTCTTCAATTTTCGTGAACAAAAATTCGTTCAACATGGCCCGATTACGATCGCCATTGACTGCAACGGCCACTCCTTGCTCATTTTCGAAGAAAAATGGCCAAATTATGCCTCTGGACCAAAATCCGCACCAAACAGTGGCTCGTTTTGGGTGCACCGGCTTTTCAATGTATGCGTGCGGGTTTTCTGTGCCCCAAATACGATAATTTTACTTGTTTACATACCCCCCAAGATCAAAATGAGCTTCATCTGAAAAGGTGATTTTTTTGGCAAAATCGGCATCTTCTGTAAGTCGACTGCAGGCCCACTTAGCGAAGCGAAAACGCATTGGATGGTCAGTTGGCTTCAACTCCTGAACCAATTGGACTTTGTGTGGTGTCATGCCAAGGTCTTTATGCAAAACTCGCCTCAATGATGTCTCCGAAATGTTCAATTGTTGAGAACGACGGTGAATTGATGTTGATGGCGCTCCACGCACACTTTCTGCCGCAGCAGCAATATTCTCGGGTGTACGCACTGTTTTTGGCTTTTCACGCTTTGGTTTATCGATGAGGATGCCAGTTTCTTTCACTTTTTTCACAAGATAACGAACGTACGGAGCTGACAGTGCTTCTCACACTCTGCATGATTTTCATGTAATGTCGCAATATTTCCCAGCGTTGTTCAAACGTAAACACAACCATATTCGCTCAGCGGAAGGATAAAACTAATTATCTGTCAAATCAGACATGAGCTAAGTGTTACCATTCACGAAATAAGCACTACTTGAAAAAAAAAAGTTAGATGGCGGACCCTTTATATTAATTTTTCTCCTACGCTCAAATAGTTTAGTTTTATTTCCATTATATTTAATACCTCTTCTCTTGTATTAAATGCATTCATTATTAACTATAAATTTTCTTGCTTGATTTTCTTTACTCTTTCTTGATCTTACTCACTGCAACCATTTGCTAAAACCAAAAACAAAAAAATTACATAAATAAAATAATTTATATTAATCATGGGAACCACACACTGGGCATTGGATTGTAACAATAAATTATGAACTACACATTGACTAAACAACATTTCTATGAACTCACAAATCGCCTGTATTTAATTCATTGTTAATCAAAAAACACAAAAAAAAAAAAAAACAAAATAGAAACAATCTTTCTTCAATTGCTTGCTTGATATGGCCGCGCTAGAGAAGGGAGGCTCTCGTTCAGGCTCCATTAGTTTCGAGCCCAATAACCAAGGTGTTAATTCACAGACACATTTACTGGCTAATAATAGGAACCAACAAAACGTTAATGGTGATGCTGATCACAACAGCCTGTCGACACTAGCGCGTCGGAGCACTATTCGAAAGCGGTCATTTAGGTAAACCAAAACAATATAAACTGATATACAATCGCTTACTATTATTGCCATTATTATTATTGTTATTATTACTGTTTAAAGAACATATATGTATTATACATGTAAGTAGTGAGAAAATGATTGTTTTTTGGCTTTAGAAATTATATTCAGGATTGACTATCAGGATTTGTTATTCGCAGCGGTAGGGCTTAGTATAGAAATTGTTGGAAAATAATAATCTTACAAAAGGTGGGCATATACAAGTGTCTTTTTAAAAATGCAACGAAATGAACAATATTAAATATTGTCCATGCATTCTTCTTCTCTTCTTAGTGGGAGCTACAGTTCGGAGTGAACCTGGGCCTCAACCAACATGCCCCTCCAACTAGCACGATCTTTCGCTAGCCTTTTCCATTGCCACACACCCAATTGGCTGAGGTCTTAAGTGCGGCCGTCCTCTGCTTCTTCGTCCCTCGGGGTTGGATTCAAAGACTCTTCGGGCTGGAGCTGAGGTGTCCATTCGCTCTACATGGCCCAGCCATCTTAGGCGTTGAATCCGTAGATGCCTGATTAGGTTCATGTCGCTGTACAGCACGTAAAGTTCTTGGTTGAATCATCTCCTCCATCCCCCGTCTGCGTTTTAAGGCCCAAAAATCACGCGCAAAATCTTTCTCTCGAACCGACCAAGGGCCTCCTCATCCGCTTTTGATAAGGTCCATGCCTCTGCGCCGTACAACAGGACCGGGATGATAAGGGTCTCATATAGAGTCAGCCTTGTTGTTCGGGAGAGGGATCTATTACTCAGTTGCCTCCTGAGCCCAAAAAAACAGCGGTTGGCAAGAGTGATTCTGCGTTTGATTTCGGAACTGATGTCGTTGTTCCAGGTCACTGCGGAGCCAAGGTAGACGAAGTCCTTAACTACCTCGAACTTATATCTGCCTATACAAACGTACTGGCCAAGACGTCGGTGGTGAGCGTCCTTTATTGATGATAGCATATATTTAGTTCTGCCCTCGTTTACCGTCAAACCAATTTTCGCCGCCTCCATCTTAATACTCGCAAACGTCTCATTGATATCTCGCTGCGATCTACCTATTATGCAAGGAGTTGCGAGGATTTGAAATAGATTGTGCCTCTTGTATTAGCCAGTGATTTTTGCACAATCATTTCCAATATGATGTTGAAGAAATCACACGACAGCGCATCGCCCTGTATAAATCCTTTTTTGACATCAAAAATATCGGTAAGCTGTTCACCGATTCGGATGGAGCAGCGAGCATTCTCCAAGTCATCCTGCATAGTCTGACGAGTTTAACAGGTATGTCAAAGGTAGACATAGCGTAGGTAGACAGACGAGCTATAGCTCGTCTCTAATTACGCTGTCGCATGCGGCTTTGAAGTCGACAAATAGGTGGTGAGTGTCGACTTGAAATTCATTGGTTTTTTCCTGGATCTGCCGTAGTGTGAAGATTTGGTCGATGGTGGACTTCCCTGGCCTGAATCCGCACTGATAAGAACCAATCAGCTTATTTACAAAAGGCTTCAGGCGTTCACACAAAACGGCAGAGAAGATTTTGTAGGCGATGTTAAAGAGACTTATTCCTCTATAGTTGGCGCAATCACAGGGGTCTCCTTTCTTGTGGATCGGGCTTACGATGCTGAGACTCCATTCCTCGGGCATGCTTTCCTCTAACCATATCTTACGGATGAGCTGGTGCATGCTCCCAACCAGGTCGTCCCCAGCTGCCTTGAAGAACTCAGCAGACAGTCCGTCCATGTATTATAGCTTTTTATTAGTAGGAACAAACATTCCCAGTAAATACGAAATACAACGCCGTTCAAGTGGCTGCCTCAGCTGGCTTCGCAGTAGCGTCTTCCGTCACCCCAATTTTCCAAGACCTTTGTTGATGGTTTCGAGCTGTAGCTCACATATTGCTTGGATGATGTTGGCCTTAAGTGCTTGAATCGTTTCCGGATTGTTGTCATAACATCGGTCCTTCACTGTTCCCCACAAAAAAAAAAAAAAAAAAAAAATCCAAAGGGATCAAATCGCGTTTCCGAGGCGGCCAATTGACACCGCCAAGACCGACTGTGGCATGGGCTGCGGCGCGCCATCGTGCATGAACCAGAGGTCATCCAAATCCATGTCTTCAATTTCAGTAAAAACAAAGAGTAACGCCCACCGTTGACAGAAACGCTATTCCCAGCCTTATTTTCGCAGAAAAATGCTCCAGTGGTGGCACCACTCCACAATCCACACCAAACTGTCATTTTCTGTGGATGCATTGGCTTCTCGACAATAACGTGCGGGTTTTCCGTGCCCCAGATGCGCCTCGTCAGAAAAGATGATTTTTCGCTCAAAATCGTTGCCCAATTCAAGCTGCCCTACGGCCCAAACTGTGAAGCGATGGTAGCGCGCTTTCAATTGCTGAGTCAGTTGGATCTTGTAAGCGAATAATCCGAGATCTTTCTGCAGATTCTCCTCAGGCTAGTGCGTGAAATATTGAACTGTTGAGATCGATGGCGAGTTGATGTTTGTAAATTGGGTCTCACACTCTCGGTCACAGCAGCCACATTCTCATCTGTGCGCACCGTACGATGACGGGGAACATGAGTCTTGTTCCCTAGCATACCAGTCTCACGAACTTTTTACACAAACTCGCGTACAGCAGTCGCGGTGGGTGCTTCATTTCGGCCAAAACTTCTTTTCAAGAAACGAACTGTTCGGGCTACACAGCACTCACTTTGGAAATAAGTTTTCAATATTTCCCAACGTTGTTCAAGCGTAAAGCGACTCATTTCGTTCCGCAGAAATATGATACTGACTTTCTGTCAGGATTTTGCCCGGAAAGCGGCTGCCAGTGTCGAAATAACCTATGATTTAAATAAAAACCACTAGATGGTCCACCCCTTACATGTAATTCATTAAAATTCCCTTTTGTATCCCCAAAAGAAGGTCCGGGCTTTTCGGGGGTCATGGGATATCACCTCTGCGAGAAATCAAATTTGTTAAGAAACATATCTTGGATCACCGGTAAAGTTACATTTGAGGTACGGCTTGTTGCTCCATCTTATTGCATCCAAGTCCTGCTATTGTATCCTTCAAATTCATGTAACTGTGGTGTTAAGAACTCTCTCAACGTCTTCACGTAGTCCACTTACGTTTATTCCTTACGTTTATTCCTTATGCCCTTTGCTGATATGGCAGCCCATACTGTCGTTTTAAGTGAATAAAGTGACTTTTTGGGTTTAAGGCGAGGGTTTCTCTGCTCCAGTATTGACAATTGTTCTTCTTTATGTGACCATTGATGTGAAAATGGGCCTCGCCCGTAACCGATACATTCTCAAGAGGCTAGAGTGTCAGCCAATATATATGTATGTATGTTGGCATTACAGTCCACGAAGGACCAAAGCCGAGCTTCTCTCAATCACCCATGTTGTGTGTGATTTTATTTTCCCATAGGTGAAAGGGACCTACAGTTTATTGCCGGTTTCGAACGGCGAAATTCGAGAAGCTTTTCTTGACAGTTATACTACAGCGGGTTTTGTCAATACCTCGCTGAGGAGAGGCACCGTGAAAAACGTGTTCAACGACTTGGCTGTTGTCGGGATTCGATCCCGTGTCATCGGCGTCAAAGGCCAACACACTACCCACTGCGCCACGGCGCTCTCTGCCAATAACCTACGTTTAATGTAATCGTTTGGTTTCATCTCCTGCACAATCTGAAGCTTATATGGGTGTAGTTCGAGGTCAAGATGCAAAATTCGCCGCAGACTAGTTCTTGGTATTGCCAGAACTGCCGAACACTTCCGCATATATGATTTTGGAACGTTCCTTACGGACATTTTAATCCTTCCGAATGTTCTCATCGCTTCTTCTTGAACGTGGCCGCCCTGTTTGTTTAATATTCGCTGTCGATCCCATTCGCTTGAACTTTAATCAAAGCTTGGGTCATTTGATTAAATTAACACTTGGACACTCACCTACACGACGTAATCCGTATTCAATTCTACATAGGCGTCGGTCGTACAGTAATATAGGACTCGTTGTTTTTGTTAAATTGTGTTACACAAAATTGGTCCGAAGGGAACTCAACCCTTATTCGTGGCTCCCAAAAGTGTTACAGTGTCCGGTACCGATATCTTTCTCCAAAGAGTAGAGTATATGGTCCTCAATTATTTAATTACCTTGGGAGAGTTCTTATTACTTCAACGACTCCGATCCGTCAACCTCTGTTCTGAGAGTAAGTCAGGAATACTTACTTACTTACTTTGATGGCGCTACAGTTCGGGGTGAACCTGGGCCTCAACCAACACGCCTCTCCAGCCGGCCCAATCTTTGGCCAGCCGCTTCCAGTGCCGCACGCCCAGTTGGTTGAGGTCCCTTTCCACCTGTGCGCGCCACCTTGAATGCGGTCGTCATCTGCTGCGTCGTCCCTCGAGATTGGAGTCGAAGACTCTTTAGGCCGGAGCGTGGATGTCCATTCACTCTACATGGCCTAGCCATCTTAGACGTTGGATCTGAAGACGTCTAACTAAGCCGATGTCGCTGTATAGCCCGTTGAACAGCTTGGTTGAATCACCTCCTCCACTCTCCGTTTACACAAACTCTCGAAACGCCCAAGGGCCTCTTCATCTGCTTTTGATAACGTCCAAGCCTCAGCGCCGTAGAGGAGGATCGGGATGATTAAGGTTTTGTAGAGATACCTTAGTTTTTCGAGAGAGGGCTCTACTACTCAACTGTCTCTTGAGCCCGAAGAAGCAGCGGTTGGCAAGAGTTATTCTGCGTTTTATCTAAGCGCTGGTGTCGTTGCTGCTTGTCACTACCGAGCCAAGGTAGACGAAATCCTTGACTACTTCAAAAATATAGCTGCCGAAGGTGACGTTCTGACCAAGACGTCGGTGTTGCGCGTCTTTCTTTGATGACAGCATATATTTGGCCTTGTCCCCATTTACCCTTAGACCCACTTTAGCCGCTTCTGCTTTAATGCCTGCGAACGCCTCTTTGACGTCTCGCTTTGTCCGTCCAATAACGTCAATGTCATCTGCGTAGGCAAGAAATTGTGTGGACTTGAAGTAAATCGTACCTCTTGTATCGGCCGCAGAGTCCCGCATGATCTTTTCAAGAATAATGTTAAAGAAATCACATGACAGTGCGTCACCCTGTCTAAAACCTTTTCTAACATCAAAGGGGTCGGTTAGTTCACCTCCGACCTTAATGGAGCAGCGAGAGTTCTCCATAGTCATTCTGCACAGTCTGACGAGTTTGGCAGGAATGTCAAAACATGACATGGCTCTGTATAGCTCGTCTCTATAAACACTGTCATACGCGGCTTTAAAGTCGACGAAAAGATGGTGCGCGTCGACCTGGAATTCATGGGTCTTCTCCAAGATCTGCCGTGGACGAGATTCTCCTTCGTCTTCGTCCATTATGAATAATTCGCGCTGCCTGATGGCGGCATTTTGACTATCATCGCCGTTATACAGTCTGCAGAAGTGGTCCTTCCACAATCTCAGCATCGACTGTGACTCCACTATTAGTTGTCCATGCTCACCCCTGCAGGCTTCTGCTCTGTCTTTATAGCCTTGGCATGTTCGTTTTACTTTCTGGTACAATTTTCGAACGTCGTTCCTGCCGTAACATCTCTCCATCTCCTCGATCTCGCGCTTCTCGTGCTCCTTCTTTTTCCTTCTCAGAAGCACATGCTCCTCCCTCCTTTTCTGTTCATAGAGCTTGCGGGCAGCTCTCGTCCGTCGATGTGATGTGGCCATGTATGCATTCTGTTTCTCTACATGGGCCTGTCTGCACTTATCATCAAGCCAGGGGTTTCTCGACGGTAGTGGCTCGAAACCGAGTACATATGAGGCGGCCTTTCTAATGGCGTTCTGACAACGACTCCATTGCTGTTCTATGGTTTCTGCAGATTGCATCGGGACTTGAGAGAGCTTGAAGGAGACTTGATCGGCGAAGGATCTGGCGGTCTCCTGCGATTGCAGCTTTCCGACGTTAAATTTTGATGTTCTTACTCGACTCCTTGGCTGCAACAAGGTAATGATCCGAATCGATGGTGGCTCCTCGAAAGGTTTGGACATCTAGGATGCTGGAGGAGTGTCTGCCGTCGATGGCAATATGACCAATTTGGTTGGTTGTCGATTGATCGAAAGACCGCCAGGTCCCCTTATGGATGTTGAGGTATGGGAATCGTGTACTTGCTACTATCAGATTATGTCCCGACATAAAGTCCACTAGCCTTAGTCCGTTTTCTGACGTGGTGTTGTGTAGGCTGTGCTTTCCAATGACCCGTTCAAATATAGCTTCCTTACCCAGCTTCGCATTGAAATCTCATAGAACCAGTTTGGTGTCATAGCTGGAACATTGCGTTTACGTTCTGCCTAGGAGATCATAGAAGTCGTCATTATGCCGGTCATTTTTCTCCTCTGTGGGGGCGTGGATACATAATAAGCTTATATTGCCGAGATCGGTCTTGATTCGGATAGTTATGAGGCGGTCGCTTAAATACTGGAAACCTGAGATTTTTGTCCTGAGTCTGCTTCGAACAACAAAACCGCATCCGAATAAGCGTTGTTTATTTTCTCTGTAGCAGTTTCCGTAGTAGAGTCAGGAATGGTACTCTTAAATGGGCTTTATTAAAGCAGTTTTTTTTTTCGAATGGGCGTTACAGCCCATGAAGGACCCGAGCCAAGCTTCTCTCAATCACCCATGTTGTGTGTGATTTTATTTTTCACACAGGTGAAAGGGACCTACAATTTAATGCCGATTCCGAACGGCGAGAGTCAAGAAGCTTTTTCATGGCAAGTTTACTACGGAGGGTTTTGCCGGTACCCCACCGAGGAGGAGCGTCGCGAAATAAACATTCGATGGCGTTGGTGTTATCGGGTTCCGAACTCGCTCATCGTGCGCCAGAGTCCAACACACTAACCACTGCGCCACAGCGTCCTCAGTAGTATTAAAGTAGTTATCGCAGTTTTTTATTTGCTTTATTATATATTTTCTGATCTAGGTTTGCAGACTTTTCTAACTTAAGAAAAGAGTGCGCAATTTATCTAATATTCATACATCAGTTGATAGCAGGTTCATCTTCATGTGAAGAGACACAAGATGATCGTGAAGACCCAAATGTTGACCAATATGTTGGTCCATCAAAATGTTGTTATAACCGAAGATTGCATCCAAACTGTATGGGAATTAATCAAAGCTCTTCCAAAATCTTTACTGAAATAAATAATTGTTGTTCACGATGTGTTCCGCTGAAATTGGCTGAATATAAAAAATTCCATCACAGAATTCAACATTCTATGGATAACTTTTCGACCAGAAATTGTATTCTCGCCATTTTCGTGTGATTTCTATAGTACTCATGTGTTCAGAATGCCGATGTAGATACCATTCATAAGGCTTGTACCCATATTTAGTAAGAAAATATTTAGAGATGACCTTAAGAATCATCATTTCATCTACTTTCAATTCAATTTCATTATTTGTATATCATACAAGGGTTAACAACATACAAGTATAATATATCGCGAAAGGACAAAATCATTTTCTCATTCTGCCCATCATACTTTGAAAAAAGATCGATATACGTATATACATATTGTTTAATTGGTTTTCAATTTTGATTTTATTTTATACTGTCTGCTTTTAGGTAAACCAATTTCTACATAAGGTTAACTTGATTTAATTTTTTAATCTTTCAGAAACAAAAAGGTGATAAAGCAAGATGTGGTAAAACTGAAATTAACATGCAAATATGTATGATAAATGTATAATTATGTTCGTCATGTGATTTATGGATATTTGTTCTTAATTGTCTTAAAATAGTATTCCTACGTGTCTTCACTTTTTAGCGGTATTAGGAGATAGGTGTTCTTTATGGTTTTTTATATAAAATATTAATTTTTTAATTGTCACTGTAATAATGTTGGTTAATAAAATTAGATTTAGGTTCATCGTTTTCGATTGGGTGTTGAAGTCTCCGGATTAGTACACCTAATTTTAGATCTAATGCGTTTTTATTTTATTACAAATATTTAGTTGGATTTATTAGTGACTATTTTTGTGTCCAGGCTTAAGCCTAGATTTCTTTAACTTAATTGAAAGAGGACTATGGCGTAGTAATTGCTATATTTTGTCCACTACCCACACCCAAAGGGATGGATTTCCTTTTAAGTATTGAATGGAATGAATAAACATACTTTTCCAGTTATACAGGGTGCCCCACGAGCAGTGTGCCAAAAAGCTAGAGTGTGTAGGTCTGGTCAAGACAAGAAAAAAATCGAATGGGGGGGGGGGGGTCTATTCCTCGTTTAGCCGGGAGGGGCAATTTTCTAGAAAATTGACTTAATTTGGAAAAAAAATATTAAAAATCAACGGTTACATCCGCAATGCCGTGATATACTTTCGTGTAAAGCCAGAAACCTCTTCTTCCGTCTTGTTTTCAAACGAAGCTGTTTTAGGGAATAGTTTTTGAGAAATAAATTTTCAAACTCAAAATTTTGAAAAAAAAAAATTCGAACTATTTTTTTTTCAAAATTTTATGTAATTAAGTACTAATTTTTTTCAAGAATTCATTTCTTTTATTAGTTTTTAGTAAAAAACAGAAAACCGAATGCAAAAATGTCTTGTAATTCTTGACAAATTACAAAAAACCCAAACCACTTTTTTCTAAGGAAAATATATTTTTTTTGCTTTTAACGCGGCTGGACTTGTAGGCAAATCAACGTATAAAAAATTTACCTCTTTTTTAGGGTTCCGTACCCAAAGATAAAACGGAACCCTATTACTAGGACTTCGCTGTCCGTTCGTCCGTCCGTCTGTCACCAGACTGTATCTCATGAACCGTGATAGTTAGACAGTTAAAATTTTCACAGATGATGTATTTCTGCCGCTACCACGACAAATACTAAAAACAGAACAAAATGAATATTTAAGGGGGGCTCCCATACAACAGACATGATGTTCATCCAAAAAATCCCCTTGGTCACATACTGAACTAAGGTTAGTCGACAATATCCCACAACCAGTAGCAACCTTCCCAGTTTTGGTCTCTTTTGTGTCTTTGATGATATAATCCTAGCGGCAAACCTTTATCCCATATATCCCATTATTGTTATTCACCTTTTCACATCGTTGCTGTCAAGTAAGATAATTGATTTGAATTCAATGGACACATATGATCAACTATATCTCATCATGAAGATTTTTGATGATCAAAGTAATATGCCGATAACCTGCCTGCAACCAAGATCTGTCATCATACAAAAAATGTGATTTAATGTGATGACTGATGAGGTAACATACATAGTCTCTTTCATATTTATATATACAGATGGTACGGAACCCTTCGTGCTCGAGTCCGACTCGCACTTGGCCGGTTTTTGTTATTTTTAAAAAAATCTGAGTTTTATGAGGATAAAGTGACCCAGTATTGGAGTAGTCCTGGATTAATCCTTTTTTTTTCACTTTTAACGCCTGAAAACTGACCTGTTAATTTCGTCTGGGGCCGCCCACCGCCAATGGGTTCTACCCGCTAGGGCCTTAAGACAATAAAACCGCAATTTTTCCTTATTGAAAAACAAAATATTTGCAACCCAAATGTAAATAAAGGGCATCGAACTTTTTCCAAATTGGATGTTAACTCATCAACACATTACGATGTCAAACTCATACTCCCGAGAAGAATTGACGGACATGCACTTCTGCTAAGGTTAAGCTAATGGTCGAGATCGTTAGGCCGAAAGGCTCTACGCTAAAAGATATCCAAATCGGAGATGTCCCAGTCGTAGCATGTTTTCAAGAATCCACCGACGTCTGCGAGAGCACGGAGTGCTAGAGCATCGAAGAAGCGAAAGATCAATTACAGATGGATCAGCAATCTTAGATGAAAGAATTTTGGATTTGGTCCGACGTAATCCCTCCCTTAGTACAAAGAGGATAGCTATTATGCTTGGATTGCCCAAATCTAGAGTACCTATGGAGAGTGCTTCATACCAAGAAGTTACACCCGTACCATTTTAACCCAGTTCAATGTTTCATACATTAATTTGCCTACAAGTCCAGCCGCGTTAAAACCAAAAAAAAAAAAAAAAAAAAAACAGGTTTTTCTTAGAAAAAAGTGGTTGCGGTTTTTTTTTTAATTTCTCAAAAACCACAAGATATTTTTGCACCCAGTGTCCTGTTTTTAACTAAAAATGAATAAGAGAATTGAATTCTTGAAAAAAAAATTGAATACTTAATTGCATAAAATTTTGAAAAAAATTAGTTTGAAATTTTTCGTTTAATTTTTTTTTCAAAATGTTGAGTTTGAAAATTAATTTCTCAAAAACCGTTCCCTAAAACTACTTCGTTTGAAAACAAGATGAAAGAAGAGGTGTCTGGCTTTACAAAAAAGTATATCACGGCATTGTGGATGTAACCGTTGATTTTTAATATTCTTTTTTCCAAATTAAGTCAATTTTTTTAGAAAAATGGAATCTTGAATAGATTCGATTCCCATTCGATTTTTTTCTTATCTTGACCAGACCGACACGCTCTAGCTTTTTGGCACACTGCTCGTGGGGCACCCTGTATAATAATTGCACTATGCGCATATCCCATATAAAATATATTTGAAAACTAGAACGTTTTCTTCGCAGTCATTCAAAAATGTCGTTTTGTCATTTGCAGACGATATTCTATTTTGATTAAATGAACGATGATGAACAGAATTTATTGACTTCACTCTTAAATCATATGTACATACCTTCCATTTTGCGAATACCACTCTTATTTCTCTATGTCATCATAACTATACACATGCGTATTTACATTTTGGTAAACGCAAACTTAACCTATATAACTATATCTATCAACTTGAATCTTGTACGAAGTGCATATTAAGTATATTCATAAAATTCAGCTAAAATTTTAATATTTTCCCTAGGTAATTAGCAATTGTAAAGTAACGTAGGTACCTAGATCTCTAAAAGCTATCTAAACTACACTAAAATACTAGCAAAAACTTACCAACATAAATTACAAATCTAAATTTTTAACTAAAAAATATGAGTACACTGCATGATAGCACGATGTAGTTTCAAAGAATGAGTTTTGCACTTGCATGTAGTTTAAGTACTTAATTATAAAATACTTCAAGACCTGCAAGCTTCTGAAACTCGTATACTCGTACATTTGTACATTTTCCGTAAATAGTTTTGCTAGTTTTTTCCCTAGCACACCTTATATGTACATATATATACAGAATAAATATAGGACAAACATGCTTAAAGATTTGAAAAAAAAATATAGAAAAACACATATAGTTAAAGTATACTTTCAAAGACTTTTGAATTGAAAAAGAGTTTAGTTTAAAATTGAATAGTTTCATTTTACTCATACTCACAAATATTGTACTTTCATATCAACGCTTACATAAATAACAAAATTTAGATGTTGGAACTGCAAGATGTTCCATCACGGCACCCATCTCAGGAGTCGCTAACTGGAGGCGATGTGGGTCATTTGCATCCTGGTCAAGCATATACAAACGGCCACCGGAGGTCACCTAGTTTAAGGTATTCTCTTTTACCAGATCATTTTTGTGAAGATGATTTCGTAAAATGTTTATTTAAAGACATAATGGATCACCGTTGGCGAGATCTCCTAGCCCTAGACGGACTGGCCATCCATACGCGCATCATGATATTGGATTCTCAGATACAGTATCTAATGTTGTAGAGATGGTTAAGGAGACCCGCCATCCTAGACACGGTTATGGACACTCTACTCGATATCCACGAGGTAAGTTAGTTGACCACTTGATTTTTCTTTCCCCGCATACCGTATACAAACCAACAGTATTTTACAATTTGATCCTTTTCTCTCCTGGCTGCAATTGTTCATATGCTTTGTTAATTTATCTTTCTATATGAGGGGCACGTTTAATGGGTTCGCTGTGTAGGCTTTTTTAATTACTGGCTTTTTGTTTTTTTATTTATTTTGGATACTATACATATATGTATACGAGCATGGACCAATTTGTAACTATATGTAAGTGTCTCTATACATACAGATATGATCAACGAAAACATAATATCGTTAGTTAAGAATTCCGATTTTCGAACAATATGTCACATGGATCAAAATATTGTATGTATTTAAGTGATATGGTAAGGTGCAAATAATTGTTCTAGGGCTCACTCGATGACTACACAAAACACAGTATTCACTGGACATTTCTATGCATGCTTCTTTTTCTAAATATAATGTTTATAAAATTGGTGTACAAATATAGTTTAAATGAAACAACTTAGAAAACTTATGTATAAAAAAAAAAAACACAGAAAAACAACATGTGTCTTCCCCTATGCATGCGTTACAATAATGAGAAATACTTTTATGTAATTTTTCGTGTTAGGCAGAATCTGTACATCGTTTGATACCTATACATATATACTTACTTACTTACTTATCAGGCTAGCGATCCATGGAGGATCTGAGCCTGAGCTATAGCTGCCATCCATCCTTGACGGCCCCGGGCACGTTGCTTCCAGTTGTCAAGACCAGGATGTCCTACATCCGCGATTACTTGGTCTTTATACCGGAGGTTCGGTCTTCCTCTTCTTCTCGAACCAGGAGGCTCGGAGTCGAAGACCCTCTTAGATGGACCGTTGATGTCCATGCGCTCGATGTGGCCGAGCCAGTGTAGTCGACGGATCCTTGCCTTCCGGACTACATCCACATCCTGGTACAGCTCGTAGAGTTGGCGGTTGTGCCTTCTTCTGTATTCACCTTCCTCACAGACAGGACCAAATATCCGGCGCAGAATTTTTCTTTCGAAAGAACCCAAAATCAGCTCCGCTGTGCTGCTTATCGTCTAGCGTTCGGCTCCGTAAGCAAGACTGGCAGAATGAGCGTTTTGTAAAGCATGACTTTGGTCTTTCGAGTGAGGAGTTTTGACCCCAGTTGTTTGGACAAGCCGAAGTAGCAGCGGTTGCCAAGGGCGATTCTATGCCGGATCTCCACTGTGGTGTCATTTGTGGAATTTACGTTTGCCCCGAGGTAGACAAACTCCTTAACTACCTCGAAATTGTAGCTGTCAATTGTTATATTTTGTCCCAGGTGGTTAGCGACGGATTGGTTTTTGCTTGACAGCATGTATTTCGTTTTGTCCTCATTGACCTTAAGACCAACTCGTTTCGCCTGTTCTTCAATCGCCGTGAATGCTTCCACAATGCTACGGCGAGAACACGCGATGATGTCGATATCACCCGCTTATCCTAGCAGCTGGATGGACTTGTAAAAGATAGTGCCTTCCCTGTTGACGTCTTGCCGTCGCACTATCTGCTCCAGCACCAGGTTGAAGAAGTCACATGACAGCGCATCTCCTTGCCGAAATCCGGTGCATGTTTCGAATGTTTACGAGCTCCTAGAACCGAGTTGCACTGTGCATCGCGTGTTTTTTAGCGTGGCGCGGCACAACTGGATCAGTTTTACCGGGATCCCGAATTCGGCCATCGCACCAAACAGTTCTTCACGATGAATGCTGTCGTCTGCGGCTTTGAAATCGATGAAAAGATGGTGTGTATCTATTCGAAACTCGTTGGTCTCTTCCAGGATTTGTCGAAGTGTGAACATTTGGTCCATAGTCGATTTGCCGGGCCAGAAGCCGCACTGGTAGCTGCCGATTAGTGCGGTGCAAAATGGCTTTAGACGTTCACACAATACGCTGGACAGGATCTTGTATGCGACATTGAGCAGGGATATACCTCTATAGCTCTTGCAACAGGTAGGATCGCCCTTTTTGTGGATGGGGCATATAGAGCTAGTATTCCAGTCATCGGGCATGCTTTCATCTTCCCAAATTCTGCAGATGATCTGGTGCATGCTCCCTACCAGAACATCGCCGCCAGCCTTGAAGATGGCAAGCCATCGGAGCCTGCGGCCTTGTTGTTCTTCAGCTTCTGAATTGCTGTGCCGACTTCTTCGATGCTGGGTGTGAGGACTACTTCGGCGGCTGGAGTTGGGATTTCCTCGGTCCCTACCACTCTCTCTTGGTCATGCTCGTTAAGCAGCTGCTGGAAATGCTGCTAAAATACATCCACTATTCCCTGCGGGTCGGTGACAAGATTATCATCACAGTTTCGAAGAGCCTGTGTGCCCTTTTTGAAGCCTCCTGCAAGGCCTTTGGGTTTCTTGTAAAAGGCTCGTGTTTTATGTTTATCCCTAGACTCCTCGATATTCTTGAGCTGGGAGGCTGCGAAGATTATTTTCTTTTGTCGCAGTAGTTTTTTCTCCTCCCTTCTTCTGGCTCGGTACTCTTCTTGGGCTGCCCTGGTTTTCCTCTGCAGCGCCTTTTGGTACGCCTCGTCGGTTGCTGCCTTTTTCTGCCCGCACTCACCATCATACCACGGGTTTCTTGTCGGGGGTGGTAGGTATCCTAAGGTGGCTTCGGCTACTTCCTGAATGGCTGAGCGGCAATGCAGCCACATATTATTGGTACTTGTGTTCGACGTAGGCATACCGTAGAGTCTTTCGCTCAGCTGCTCCCTGTAGACTCTGGCAACTTCCGGTGTGCTCAGGCGCCCAATGTCGATCCTCCTCCTAATGGGCTGGTGCAGCTTTCTGACATTGGACATACATATATACATGTCTTAAAGAATATGGATGCTTACATATATTCTTAATGACGTCAGCGCTTGGTCTTATTCTTAAAAGCACCTAATACTATAATATAGTTAAGACACGAACTAATGAGAGTTGTTTATTTTTCAATAAACTCTATCAATTTTATGTTGGGATCTTCAATATACTGCCAGGCAATATATTCGAACACTCAATTGGCCCAGTTATTTGTTCTCGGCACAGCATAAAAATGTAGACCTTTACATGTACACGTTACCAAAACAGAGTGGCTGCTTTGGGAACTATCTTATCTTACGATATTAAAACTATGCTTTTTAACATATGTCAAATTCTGTTACAATACGGGTATTCAGCTTATAACGTCGAAATAACATACGGGCAAACCACATGCAAGAAAGCCATAGGGAAAAAATGGGGATTCAACCCCAAGATCACCCTATGGCTCTACATCACGGTCGTCCGGCCCATACTCATTTGTGGAGTAACAGTCTGGTGGACAGCACTGAAGGTACAAAGGTTGGCGTGTATGTGCATTACCGGGGCCCTCGGGTCCACCCCAACGGCTGCGCTCAACATGATACTCGACCTTACACCACCCGATTTTTTCGGCAAGCAAATTGCTACACAAACGGCCATTAGACTTAAAGCCAACTCGGACTGGTCGAGCTATGTCACTGGCCACTCCTCCATCCTGAATAACAGGTCAACTATGCCGGAAAACCTAGACCTCACAGAACCCACCACAGTCTTGGAAAAAAACTTTACAACGACCTACCCGGACAGACAAAACTGGACTCGCCAGACTCAACTTCGCAGAAACTGCGTAGACTTCTATACTGACGGGTCTAAAACCAAAGACGGGATGGGTAGTGGAGTATTCTGCAAACAACTTAAGCTAAACAAAGCTCTAAAACTACCAAATCACTGCAGCGTTTTCCAGGCGGAACTGTTGGCAATAAAAGAGGCTTTGTCTTGGCTGAAGTGGAACGTGATATCCACCACGGATATCCGTATTCTCACGTATAGCCAAGCAGCCTTAAAGTCGTTGGAGTCCTATGTGTACACATCAAAAACTAGTCTCGACTGTCGTCCTTCTCTTAACGAGATGGCCGAACAGTTCAACATACAACTTATATGGGTACCGGGACACAGCGACATTCCAGGAAACGAAAGAGCCGACACACTCGCCAAACAAGGAACGACGCTATAATCAATCGTGGCTTGTGAGGGTATACCCTTTGCAACCATTAAAAACAATCTTATAAATCTTGCCAGGGCCGAGAGGAACTGGAGATGGACTCAGGGACATACCTGCCCCATCACCAGGCAAATCTGGCCGTGGCTCAACAGTCAAAGGACTAAGATTATTATCTCCCCAAAAAGAACTGACATCCATAAAGTCATCGGTGTCATCACTGGACACTGCCTTATTGGCAGTCACGCGCAAAAACTAGGTATAACTCCGAATGATTTTTGCAGGAGCTGTCTGGACGAGGAGGAGGTCGAATCCATCCATCACCTTCTCTGCGCCTGCCCGGCATTCTGCACAGTCAGGAAACGATACCTAGGATCTTACTTCCTTAACGATCTGACCGAAGTTCAGCGAGTAGGGATATCTGATCTTCTTAATTTCTTAAGAAACACAAAATGGTTCCACGAATAGGGGGCTAAACCCTCTCGTAGCTGCACAACGGGCCTCCCTGGCCCATGTGTGTTCTTCTTATTTTCTTTTTGGGAAGGCTACGGTCCTACCTACCTACCTACCTAGACCTTTTGTATTTCTTCAGAAACCCCTTGCTTCACTCGTAGGTTGTTACTACTCGTATTGTGTTAATCGTGAGATTTGAAACAGTTAATTAACTTCCCAATGGGTCGCCAGAATCCAAATCAAACGTTTTGTATAGATACGTATGTGTGCGTAGTGCGTGTGTGTGTTGGAAGTTTTTGGTCTCTAATATCTCGAGAACCAAAGACGATATTGACATATGTAGGACTGATTTCATTCGGCGTGCAATTACATACGTATCTTAGAACTGGTAAGGTTTCCAGTAAAATCGGTTAGTCATCACGGACCATTACACTTTTGCCAAGTATCTCTACGTGCTTGGCATCAGTGAGACGCCTATTTGTGCTGCATGTTGCGAGGAGGATGACACTGCAGAGCATTTCCTCTGTGATTGTCCCGTCTTTGCTCGCGCACGGTGACGCACCCTCAGAGCCGACGTGGTGTGTGCCGAATCCCTTTGCTCTACATTACTGAAGCTCCTTCAAATGTAATGTAAGGTGTCAGTCTGGAGTACAATGGACCAGTGTGTGGGTCTGAGTGCTCCATAGGAAACAAAACCCTTTACGTGAAAAATGTGATTATTTAAAACTTTGCATAGTTCCAGGCTTAACTATGATTGCACTGAAACAAGCCAAATCCGTATTTTGTATGGGAAATTCAAAAGCTTATGTCTGTGGATCTAGGAAAGTCCGACCTAAAATGTATATATCAAAATTGTCAGGTCAAAACCTATTTTAACATATGTATTCGAGTTTCATCAAAATCAGTGATAAGGGCCTTTTTCCAAATAATTACTTAAACGTTAATTAGTTGATGAATGGTATTGATGAGATATGTCCAAATTGATGGAAAAAATGTTCAATATTCATCAAATATTGTAGTAATTGTCGAAGCAAGTGTTTATGCCATTGATGTTCGGGCTTTATTAAACCTTTCCGTATTTGTAAAAATCTTGATTATTTGAAAACAGTATTTCGAAGTTCATCGACATAAGCTTAGAAAAATTAAGAAATATGAAACGAAATGGGTATCCTTATTTTACCCACTGGGAAGTTAGTCGTATGGGCCGCGCCGGTCGTACCGAGACCACATTTTTAGTTTATAATTACTAGACCATGGTATAGGCTCGTCATAAGATTTAAAGAAATCTCAAAAGCCGTATAGCTAAGTCCAACTTTTATATATCGTAGACTAAGGATAGCCTTGATGAACGAGTAGAAATACGAACGTCGAGCCTAGGCTACAAACGGTAACAAATACCTTCTTTGGTAACACCTATAAAAATCTAGATATTAATCTAATCTTTCCAAATTGTACTTTGTCACTTATTTATTTTCTAATTTGTGAGAATCGCTTCCTAAGTACTTTTAGAATTTTAGTTCATTAGTTATATACATACTTGCATACATATAAACAATTTGTTTTTGGTTTTTATTAACGTGTGCATATAGAGATTTATGTAAGTATAGGACAATTTCTCTTCTATAATCTGAGCAACGTTTTTAACACTGTCTTGTGGCTTAAAACTTAAAAGTTATAACAAAAAAAAATGTAATTTTAATCGGAGACTGTAATATTAGCTACTATGTATCTTTCCCACTGTAGGTTCATGGTCAGCATCGACAAGTCCGGCCCGTTCGCCTTCACCTTCTCGTTATGGTGGCCATTTATCTCGAAGTAGGCGTAACCAACTGCCTTATCCCACATACGGGACAACAAGTCTATGTCAAAGATCACGATCACCGAGTCCCGCTCGACTTCAGGAGATGCGTGAAAGAGATAGACTTGGTATTGGGATTGATGAAATGGGTACATTTGCAAATGATTAAAAAAAGCAAAAGCTTACTAAATAAAAATTTATTCGAAAATATTTATCTGCAAATATACATACATATATATGAACATATATATCATTTTCGAAAAAGAATGATATACATATTTGTATGTGTATGTATAGGTGCATATTGTACATCAGCTTAAAACTAACATATCTTACGTACTAATCAATTCAAAAATAAAGAAATCGAATCACCAATTCATTTGTGTTAAGCTACATTTCATTACTCTCGAACTTTTATCTTCTTTTGTGTCCTTTTTTTTTATCTTTTTCTTTTGTGCTTTATAATATTTACCTTTCAGTTTAACGACCATGTGCGCGAATTTCATTAGAGCTAAGAATTAAGTCTGTTTTAGAATATCACGCATGTGAAAAGGAGTTCCTTTTTTTTTTTTCGTCTTAATTTCTTTTTTGTTAAGTATCTGTATCTATTTCGTGTGAGATCATTTCATGGACGCAGGAGCAGAAATCGACTAAACGAAAAAGAGAACTGTATTTAATAATATCTATTTATTAAATCAACTGATAGCATGTTTTTGGGCACTACAATATGCAGTGTGTAACGAAGTGATTATTATATTATAAACCATAGTTGTGTAAATATAATTTACATGTACATTAGCTATGTATGTATGTATGAACATCTTCGTTATCAACTCTGTCATGTTTTACTTCTTACTCATTGTCGCTGCATTAATTTGTTCATTTCTTTTCGGTTCTCAAATTGTTTGTCCTTTAACTGTTTACTCACTTCGTACCGACATTCTCATATACACACATACACGAATTTGTTTTTGTTTTAATTTTTATTATTTCAATTTCATAAATAAATCATGTGGAACGAAATAATTTTGATTTAATTTTTCGTTTTTTTTTTTGCAACCTTCCAAGGAGGTGCTCATGTACAACATAGTTATCCTGTACTGGCGGCGAGACGTGGTGGTGCTGGAAGACGCTTACCACCTACACCGTGCAAGCCATCCACATTGCAGTTGAAACCAACAAACATAAACTTTCCGAAATTGAATGCAAGTCCAACGCATGTACGAACTTTTTTCAATGCGTTTTAAATAATATACATTTAATTTTTTATATATAATTTGATTTTCTTTTTCGTATCTAGACACATCATTCGACACCTCATAGTGTTCACTCTTTGCCACACCGCCGCGATTCGTTGCGGGACCCAAGAGATATATATTATAGTAGCAGGGAACGTGATAGAGATCGTGAACGGTATAGAGACCGAATGAGGGAATACGATCTGCGCTACGAATATCGGGATCGTGAACGAGAACTTTACGAACGGGAACGGGAGTTAGAAAGAGAAAGGTAACGTTTAGTTAGTTTTATAAATAAATAATGTTAAATTTTAAATATTTGTTTCCTCAGACTGGAATATATAGCTCCTTTGTCCTTTGAGCAAGCACTTGCAATGGGACGCACAGGACGAGTACTGCCTTCACCAGTTTTAAATGGTTACAAGCCAAAAGGTGGCCTACACACACGACATTCTGATTCAGATGACGAAGACTGGTGCTAGCAAAGGCTTTGATTACGGCGTGATCGTAGGGAACAGATCTGGGTTTAACAATAAATTTATTAGGACATCGTCAAATGTAAAAAGAAAAAAAAAAAAGAAACAACACATGAGTAAAAGAAAAAGAAAACACAATTTAAATAATTTAAAAGCTATATTTCCGTACAATTTTAAATAGATAAGTTCAGAGTTTTATACGCAAATCCGGGTTATTACAATATAAGAAATGATAAAAGTAAGATTTAATATTATTAATTGAATAACTAAAGGATAAAGTACACGCTACCATATTTTTTTTTTCTTTCAAATAAAAGCTGAGATCTCATTGTATAAACATACAATTTTTATCAAAACAAACTCGTATAATGCCATGGCTTTAAAACGTAGCTTAAAATATTTATTTATTTCCCTTTCTTCTCAGAGTGGCCCATGTACATATAAAACCGTGTTTATAAAAAAATACACAGGCGATGGTATCAATATATAGTTTCAAAATTTAAAACTACATACGCGATGCAAAGATGTTTGTTTATAAACCAAATTACTTTCTACACAACCGCCATCTTTAGTTCGTTGCCAGTCATTATATTATGCCAAACGAATACCGTATCTTAATCCCTAGTAATTAGAGCAGATACCAATGCTAACGTCGAAAAATCTTATTCCACGTATCCTTAAAAATTATATATTGATTTATTAATCCATGTTAAATTACGAGTATATATTGAAAAACATTTGTGGCAACTAAAAATGTTTCTGTTCTATTCCATTAAAATGTTAAAATGCAGATTATGTGTTGGCCCGGCTTTAATGTAAAAGTATATTCCTGACATTTTCTAAAGCAAACAAATACCCTAAATTTGAGTTGTTCTGATTTTTATCGTTTTGTAATTATTAGATAGGTAAATATTTAAAAATGTATAAATCAAGACAAGAATATGAGATAGCAGAAAAACACAAAACCCGTCGGATGCGTATGCACAATCTGATTGCATACGTATATCTATATGTTTGTGGTAAAAAAAAAACATATATATAAAGTTCGTTATGAGGATGCATTCGATGTATTTATATAGAGTAAACTACTAAACCAAATCAGAAAAAAATAAATAGCTTAAAATTGAAACAACAAGGATATAACGTAAAAAAAAAACTAAACCAAACGCACAAAATTATGATAAAACTATAACAAATAGTTAATCAATACTTTCATTTTGTGTTTCTATGTACTTCTTCCGTGCATTCGATAGTCTTGAACTATGCAAATAGAACAAGAAAAGAAAAATACAGATATTTGTAAATATTTTTAGAATTTGTGCTGTACATTTGCAAAGCTTTCAACATAAATTAACTAATAGGTCAGCTAATTAAAAATCACCGAAAGCATACTCTACCTACATGACGCCCTAGTATTCCAAAACGTCATTAATAGAATACAATAGATCGGGTGTATTCTATAAAATATCGACGAAAGTCCTTTTTTAAATAGTGTTTTTCAAGATAATTTATGTCTACTTTTCGATTAAAGAGGTGTAACGTTAAACATGAGCCCCCACATTTACATGCCTAATAAAACCTGACTACAGCAAGCACGAACATATTTTTTATTTTCGTTTCATACTAAATTAAAACTAAACATAGATGGTCAGTGACAATCAGGTTTTTTGGTTTTCTTGTTTTTTGTTTCGACGACTCCCGACAATTAAAATTGTGATCTTAAGCAAATGATTTAGTAAATGGTACAAAATGTTCATATAAATTACTGACTTTCTCGGCTTAGTTCCCGCTAAAATAGTGAATTTTTTTTTTCGACGTACTGCTTCTCCTTAAAAAAAATGAGGAAATTCATTTTTCTTATACTAAATGGAAGCGGTAATGACAATAAAATGACAACACAAGAAATAATAATTATGCTGTTAAGAGTGTTGTAATAAATTAAGGCAAATAATTTATAATTACATATATATGATTTATTTCGTACCATTCTTTCTTAACTTTCCTATGCTATACTAAAAATATTGTACACCGTTATTTTGTTCATTATATTTTACATATACGCGAGGTTTTTTGATTACTCTTACGTATCATAGTCGACAGGTTACTATTTCGATATATATATATTAATATACGTTATTTTAAATAACCAGAAATTAAGGCGTAAGATCCTTCAATGTCCCAAAGGTAGCAAAAGTTTATGGTCGTTTGTAAAAAACGTAAAAAACTCAACTAAGTCGTCTATACCGACGCTCATCCACAATGACATTCCAGCTGTCACCCCCTTAGACAAAGCTAACCTACTTGCTGCCCATTTCGCAACCAGTTCTCAGCTGCCAGCCTGTACTTTGTCTCCGCCTGTACTAGAGTGCGTAAATTCCACCATGGGACCAATCCACTTCCGCCCTCGTACAGTCGCAAGAGTTCTTAAAGATCTCGACATACTCAAATCCGCTGGTCCAGATGGTATTGCCCCAATAGTTCTGAAGAGGTGTTCTTCTACGCTGGCAAAACCACTGCGTAAGCTTTTTCACCTTTCCTACACCTCTGGGCTCTTTCCGAGTAGGTGGAAAACAGCATTTGTCCAGCCTATACCCAAAAAAGGCGAATCATCTTCTCCCTCCAACTACCGACCCATTGCACTAACGTCCCTTCTTTCCAAGGTCATGGAAACGCTGATTAACCGTCAGCTTATGAAATATCTTGAATCACGGAAACTCCTCAATGACCGCCAATACGGTTTCCGCAGCAACAGATCCACTGGTGATATGATGGCATATCTCGCTGAAAAGTGGAATCACTCGCTTCACCAAGCAGGTGAAAGCAAAATTGTTGCACTGGATATTTCGAAAGCATTTGACAGGGTTTGGCACGAAGCCCTTTTGTCGAAAATGCGTGCTTTTGGGATCGATGAGTCTCTCTTTCAATGGATTAGAAGCTACCTTTCGAATCGTTCAATTCAAGTTGTTTTGGACGGATTCAAGTCTGATACTTACTTTGTAAATGCCGGTGTTCCCCAGGGCTCCGTTTTGTCTCCGACACTCTTTCTTATTTTTATAAATGATCTCTTGTCCGTTACTACTAATCCAATTCACTCCTTCGCTGACGACAGTACCCTCAGCTTCTCATATTCATTCACCAGTTTACGACCCTGCACTTCGGTTGTAGATAATGAGCGGGAGCGTATGTTAAGCTCATTAAATTCCGATATCGACAGCATCATCCAATGGGGTAAAAACAATAAAGTGGAATTTAATGCTTCCAAAACACAATGCTGTCTCTTGTCGTTAAAGCGTATAAATAACCCGCAGCCATTATCCATGAATGGCACTTGCATCTCAGAAACTGAAAAGCTTTGCATCCTGGCTATGAGTGTTGCTCACAATCGTAATTGGAGCGACCATATGTTCAGTGTCGCGAAGAATGCTGCGAAATGC
Source organism: Eumerus sabulonum (assembly GCA_951905685.1). NCBI lineage: Eukaryota > Metazoa > Arthropoda > Insecta > Diptera > Syrphidae > Eumerus > Eumerus sabulonum. The sequence goes on along the minus strand of OX645062.1, from coordinate 27,150,390 downwards.
CTAGGATTCTTATACAGATGCAAGAAATATTTCTCACCCTTAGATCTGGCTACAATCTACAAGGCGTTCATTCGCCCCAAATTAGAGATTAACACTCATGTCTGGTCCGGTGCTTCCAAGACCTCACTGCACCTACTAGACAGAATACAAAAACGAGCCATAAAACTGATAGGTGACTCCAGCATTACCAAAACATTAGACTCGCTGGAACACCGCAGGAATGTTACCACCAAAAATGCTCTGGTGAAATAGCCAGTTGCATTCCGTCCCTTCAACATTTCCCCCGCAATACACGTCTCTCTAGGAATGCTCACCAATATACTCTGAAGCCCGCTTTCGGACATACTGTCAAATATAGAGAATCTTTCATTAACCGAACCACACGAATCTGGAACTCCCTGCCGGATTCGGTTTTCCCCCCTCAATGCAACATGCAAGCATTTAAGATCAATGTCCATCGGCATCTCCTCTATTCCTCTTCCTCTCTACCTTCTGCCCGCACTGTGTCACCGACATAATAAGGTTATTAGAACTTGAGTGCGCACAAATTAAAAAAAAAAAAAAATAGTTCACTTCAGTTTCATTTATGGTTTTGAGTTAATATATTTTATGGCACCTTAGAGCTTTCATTGACCCTTTTGTTTAAAGCATGATCAAGAGACAATGGGTGGATATTACCGGCATTGCGCTTCAGTAAACATAGCTCGGCCAACAGTTGATTGTCACGATAATTTTTTTCTTCCTGCGTTTGAAAATTTGCTGGACAAAATTTGGTAGGTGGTTCAGTTACGCACTATCGCATTCCATTCAAATAGAGAAGCAATTGGTTAGACGCTTTGATTTTTTAATTATAATTTATATCTTTAGATACATCCCATTCATATTACACTGCGATAAAATATATGGGTACATGCCATAACTTATTTTTTTAATCACTTTCCATTTAAAAGTTGCTTAGTTAACTTATATCGTAACTCTTCGCTAAACATTGCTTGCAAAGTAGTCATAATATATGATCACTATAAACCACAACATTTACTTTTCATTATGTAATTATTAATATAATCGAAAAGCTATACACCAAAATATGAATTACTTGGGATATTTCAAACATACATACATATATTTGAATAAAAGACATTATTCTCCAAAAACGTGCATTCTTAACAATCATCAAATTGTTGAACATAGCCTGTCGACAACATTATACATGTGTATGTATATTTGCTGACAATAAAAAGATATATGTATAAACCTTTTTAAAACCTGGACGGCTTTAACAATTACAATTGTTTACGTATCTACACGTCTGAATTTCGCAAACTCAGACTGAAAAAGGCATGCCAAATTATTTTCTAGGCATTATATAAACATTGCATAATAATTTAGACCACCGTTGTGTTACGAAAATACAATAACCCCCATAACACTTTATACGAAATGATTACAATTCAGTAAGAGAGTAAATTGATTTTTTTTTTTCGTCATAAATTATAAATAGCCACGAAATATTAAGCAGGACCAAATCTTTCTACATATTCTGATCATAAAATAGGGCAAGAAATATAAAGATACCACAATTTCAAAGAACGATAAGCTCAAAAAAACAACTATATTTTAAAACAAACAAGAAATATTGATTTTGCGTTCTCTGCAACCGTTATCTGAATTTCGCTTCTCACAACATGTTAAGTATAATAAAACAAAAAAAAACAACAAGGACATTTATTCAATATTTAACTTTATTAATAAAATCCCAGAGTTCGATAAAAGCTAAGCAAAACGAAAAGATGAGAAACCAAAATTAACATAGCTAGGTCTGTTCCTTTTTGTAAAGTTCGGCGTATGTATAGAACAAATTTTAAGATACATCTTAATAAATATAAATTTATTGTAACTAAGAGTAGATAATTAAACGCAATCTTTTTTTTAAGAAAATTTAAAAACAACAAAAAAAATATATACTTCTGAAACTGCAATAACAGACACAGGAAGAAAAAATAAATAAATATATATATACGTATACATATACTTATATATATACGTATACATATATTTTTTTGAAGTTAAAGGAAATTTATTCAAAATATGTTTTCTGGAAAAATACCAGTGACATTGAGAAGCTAGATAAATATTATTTATGTTAAATAAAACCAATTCAAAAAAATCATATAACTAACATTTATTAGAACTGCGTACTTTAATAAAACACAAAATAAAAGGGAATACTGAAAACAAATTACGTAAGGTTATGTATAATATAAATATTACAATAGGAAAACTGAATGAACATAAAAAATGCCTTTAATAAATATATGTTATTATGTATTATTTAACTACCAAAAACTTCAATATCTAATACCAAAATGGTGGAATAAGAAACAAATCATTAAAAATTACATTTAAAATAACAAAAACAAAACCAACAAATATTTAAATACCAAGCTGAAAATAGGAAATATTACTTGAATATACATACAATACAATTCGGTTTAAATTATATATCTACGTTAATCAAAATCACCTTAATGCTTCATATTCAGCCATAAAAAAACGTTTGTTGTAAATACCAATTTAATTACAATAATTATAATAAAAAAAATAAATAAATAAATAAAAACATCCAAACCAGAAAATAAGAGTAAAATAACATAATTTAAAACAATTCAATTTATAAATATATTTTTTATTATTATAATCATTACTTTAATATTGTTCTGCCTATAGTTAGTTTATAAATATAATTTTATGAAAACCTATTTTTCTTCTTTTTGTACTACTACTGAATGGACATTCATAGTAATAATGTAAATTGAGTTGCTTAAAACCAATAATTAAAACAAGCAATCTATGGATTGTGTCTTTTCAAATTTAGCTTAAGAAAAAATTCTACGTTACTTATTGTAATATAAAATATTTTGATTTTATGTCGATAAGCATTAATTCAGTAATTTTTAAAACAAAATTAAATTCCGAAAAAATGAAAAAAAGCATCTAAAACAGCATTTTATTCATGAACAAATACCTCGATACAATACTCGTCACACAAACGCTAGCGAATGTTTATATCGCGGTGTCCGTCCTCGGCGCGGGTACTAGCAAAACCCCCCGTAGTATACTTGCCATGAGAAAAGCTTTTCGTCTCGGAATTAAATTGTAAGTCATTTCATCTGTGTAAAAAATAAATCACACATAACATGGGTGATTGAGAGAAGTTTCGCTCTGGCCCTTCATGGGCTGTAACAGCATCAAAGCAAGCAAGCACAATTGTTTTGTGCGGTGATCTTAATTTATGTAGATATCTTAAGAGGCAAAAGTAAACACCTCGTTGATACAGTTAAGTCGTTGGGTTTTCATTTTGAGAATGACGTTCCCCCCACACATTTTACTTACATATTTACTTATCAGGCCAGCGATCCATGGAGGATCTGAGCCTGAGCTATAGCTGCCTTCCATCCTTGACGGTCCCGGGCACGCTGCTTCCAGTTGTCAAGACCAAGATGCCTTACATCCGCGATTACTTGGTCTTTATACCGGAGGTTCGGCCTTCCTCTTCTTCTCGAACCAGGAGGCTCGGAGTCGAAGACCCTCTTAGCTGGAGCTTTTTTTTTTTTTTTTTTTTTGGTTGCGCCAAACGGATGTGGAATCTTCAAAAGATACCAGTAGCCCGGACTACTGGCATGTACGATTCGCAAGCCTGAATATTCGATGCCAGGAATACGCCTACGTACTAAACCACACCCTGCACCCTTCAACCACTCTCCCCGCGGGACTGCCGTTAGGTATTACTTCGCGGGGCTGGTTTGCTTTTTATGCCCTTCTTTCTCTAATTGGAGTTTCCTGTTCCAAGGGAGCTGCCGTTTGATTTTGGTTGCTCTCCCTGTTTCTCTCCAGACGCCGGAGTTCCTTCATGATTCTCGCTGCGGTTTCTTTCACAGCGTCCCATATTTCTCTCGATGACAGCATATGCTTTATGATGTTCTCGGGAGTCGGCGTTTCTCCAATTTTATCTTCAAGATATTTATTTTCTGCCTCGAAATGTGAGCATTGGAAAAATACGTGCTCTGCATCTTCTCTAGCCTCTCCACAGTTTGCACAGATAGGAGATTCATCAAGGCCAAACCTGTAAAGATAGGCTCGGAAGCAGCCATGTCCGGTTAGGAACTGGGTGAGATAAAAATCTACTTCTCCGTGATGCCGGTTTATCCAACTTTGTATATCCGGTATAAGTCGATGGGTCCATCTTCCCTTTGTTGACTGATTCCATCTCTCCTGCCATATTTCAATGCTACGCCGTCTTTCTTCCAGTTTAATATCTCTGCCTGAGGCAAGGGGTTCCTGAATTTTGGCGTCGTAGGACCTTTGCAACTCGATGGCCAAGATATCGGCTGGTAGCATTCCAGCAATTACAGATATAGCATCATCCGATACCGTCCGAAAAGCGCTGCACACTCTTAGTGCGGATAGTCGGTTGGTGGAATTTACTCTTCTTGCGTGGGACTTAATTTTCATCGCCTTTGCCCATATTGGTGCTGCGTACATAATAATTGACTGCGCCTCTCTTGACAATACTAGCCTTATTTGCTGCCTGGGTCCTCCGATATTTGTCATTATTCTGGCTAAGGCAGCACATACCTGAGCTGCTTTATTGCACTTTATTTCAAGGTGTTCCTTGTAGCTGAGCCTAGCGTCAATCATCACACCTAAGTATCTTATAAACGGTTTCGACGTTATATTTTGATCGCCTACCCTGATGGTGATTGTTTCCCTTTTCTTGCGGCTGCTTACTAGTACTGCTTCTGTTTTGTGATCGGCGAGCTCTAACCCGACTGTTGACATCCAGCGTCTCACTTTCCTGATACACTCGTTCCCTATGTCCTCTATTTCTTCCAGGTGTTTCGCTGCTACTACGATTGCAATATCATCAGCGAAGCCTATGATTTTTGCCTCATTGGGAATTTCTAGCCTCAGAACTCCGTCATACATAAGGTTCCACAGATTAGGACCTAGCACCGATCCTTGTGGTACTCCGCCAGATATGTGGTACTGCACTACCCCGTCGTCGGTATCGTAGAAAAGATACCGTTTCTCGAAATAGCTTCCAATTATTTTACTGAGAAATCCTGGCACCATCTTTTCTCTAAGTGAGCGTACAATTTGTCCCCAATTTGCAGAGTTGAACGCATTTTTGACGTCCAGTGTTATTACGGCACCGTATTTCTTTGCGCCTCCTGCCCATCTCTTGCCCTGAATAGCTTCTTCCAGAACTGTGGTTACCCTCCGTATAGCATCGATTGTAGAACGGACTTGCCTGAATCCGTACTGTTCGTCTGAAAGACCCCCGGCTTCATTTATTGCCACCTCGAGTCTGTTGGCTATCATTTTCTCCAGTATCTTGCCCATTGTATCTAATAGGCAAATCGGCCGGTATGACGACGGCTCATCTGGTTGTTTATTCCCTTTAGGCAGCAGCACCAAGCGTTGTTTCTTCCATTGGTCTGGAAAGACCCCTTCGATAAGGCACCTATTGTACATTTCTAGGAATGGTCCCGTGTTTGCTTTAATGGCTAGTTTGAGGGCCTTATTTGGGATGCCATCCAGCCCAGGTGACTTATTGTCCTCGAAATGTTTGCACACCTTTAGAAGTTCGTTTTCCGTAATAGTTGTCACTTCCTGTTCATCATGGGGTGCTTCTATACGCTCTATCGTTCTTTGCGGTGGAAATAGTCCCGACACTATTTTTTTCATTAGGAGAGGGCATGAGGGCGAGGGGGCCCTGGTGGTGCCTTTGAGTTTTGCCATGACAGTCCTGTAAGCGGTACCCCAAGGATTTACATCTGCTTGCTCGCAGAGCTCCTTAAATTTGTTATTTTTGCTTCTCCTAATGGCCAGTTTCAGATCCCTACGTCTATCTCTGTATTGCGCCTGTAGGTTCTGATGAGAGGGCAAACCTCTGGATCGCTGGGACAGTCTTCTCGCCCTATGACACTTGCTGCGTAGCTCTGCTATCTCCTGGTTCCACCAGTATACTGGTGGCCGGCGATTCGATGACGTTTTCCGGACCATGGATGCATCGCAAGCCCTCATTACTTGCTTAGTAATATCAGTGGCCATAGCATTTGCTGTCCCTGACCTTATTGTAGACTCTCTAAAGGTGAGGATAAAAGAGTCTTCATCCAGTGTTTCTATTTTCCAACCCTTTTGTTGTGCCTTCTTTAGCGAGACACCCTGGTTGGCTCTCCTAGGCTGTATTTCAAAAAGGATAGCCAGGTGGTCACTGTGGGTGTACTGATTACTTACTCTCCAATTTGCGCCTCTCGTTAGAGAACTCGATACAAATGTGATGTCAACTATGGAACCTATGCCGTTTCTGCTAAAGGTGTGCTCGCATCCTGTATTGAGCTGTACTACGTCTAGTGATGACATAGCCTCTAGTAGAGCTTCGCCTCTTGGATTGGTTCGCGTACTGCCCCAATCAGTGGCCCATGCGTTGAAATCTCCAGCTATGATTTTTGGAGTACGGCCTCTAGCATCATCCACGAGCCTATCCAGCATACCCCGAAATTCCTCTAAAGTGCTGGATGGAGGTGCATAACAGCTGTAGACGTGTACACCTTTTATCTTTGCTCGAACGAAGCCGGATTGTCCTGTCGTCATTTTTTCTTCAAAGGCGTGTTTTCCGCAGGTCCAAATAGCCGCTCTTTTTGAGTTGTCAGCTATCCAAACTTTATCGTCGAGATTCTTGTACTGTTCGCATAGAATGGCAGTGTCTATTTTGAACTCTCGGATGGCTTGTGTTAGGAGATCCTGTGCCGCTTCGCAGTGATTTAAATTTAATTGTAGCACTTTCATATTCTTTTTGTGGCTTTTTTAGCTTCTTGATATACAGGACATATTGCGCTTCCTGCCACATGCATGATGTTATTCCTCCCCTTTTCCTCACAAAGGACGCATTTTGCTTCATTTGTACAGTTTTTGTACACGTGGCCTTTCTGTCCACACTTGGTGCAATCCTCGCTCCTATCAAGCAGACTTTGACACGCTTTTGCTAGGTGTCCGAAGTTAAGACACCTAAAGCATCGAAGCGGTACAACTTTTTCCCGTAACCTGCATACCGTCCAACCGATTTTTATCCTCGCAATCTCTAGGATTTTTTTGGCGGCGTCTATCGGGAGGCTAATGACTGCAGTTTGTGTTCCCGCATATGCTTTCCTCATGGATTTAATGGATGAGGGTTGTATACCTTGCACTTCCTCGAACTGCTCGGACAATGCTGTGCAGATCTCTTCCTTAGTAGTGACTTCGTCTAGGTCCTTACACTCAATGAGTACCTCGTGCTTTAAGGACCTCACTTCTGCCAATTCCTTTAGGACTAGTCCTACTTTGCTCTGGTACTCGAAGGTTTTTCCGTCCGCCGATTTCCTGAGTTCAAGCAGTAACTCACCTTTGGCCGTCTTCCTTATGTGGGTAACATCGGACCCCAGACCATTTAGCTCAGGATTGGTCTTCACTTTCCGAAGTATATCGCAGTAGGATGTTTCTCCGGTTTTTTTAATCACCAATGCGTCCGGCTTGGCGTACAGCTTGCCTCGGCCTTTTTTCACCATTTTTTTCTCCTCGGCCTTGTTGTGGTCTTGATTTGCGCTTTTTTTACTTGCATCTTTGTTTCGCGATTTTGGCGTTTTTGCAAGAACTTTCTGGAGGTCTTTGTCGTTTTTCTCCCCAGGGCGCTTCTGGTCACTTTGTTGCATCTCCGCAGGTTTTTTCTTCGTGACGGCCTCAGCGTATGTCAGTGTCGAGGGTTTTTCTTTGCTTGGAGATCTAGTCCTTTTTCGCTTGGGCTCTTGCAATTGTTTCCACGGTGAAGGAGAAGGGGCTGGTACTCCCATTTCCGATGGCTGAATGATTTGGGTCGCCTTAGACGCTCTGTTCCTTACCATGATGTCCTTTTTCAAGCCTACAGTAGAGTTGTAGTGCCTGTGTATAGCACTAGTCAGCCTCCTAATTTCATGATGGACGTTGGTTTTCCCTTTGATGAATTCCATCAGTGCATTTATATTCCTTCCTAGCGATTGCATTGCTTCACGATTTTCTCTTTCTTCGCTGGTTTCTCTTGGCCTACCATTCGTATTGATATCAGGCGTCAGACTAGCCGTTGGAGCTTCTGCGAGGTGGAGGTCAGATTGCATTTGTGGGGATGTCTGTTGTTGAGTTATTGGTACAGGCGACATCCCCACGTCCTTGCTTTCTTTAACCATCGTACCCTCCGCTTGTTTTAATGGAGGAGATCGCATCAGCATAGAGCTTCTCCTGAAAGGATTTTCCTCAGTACTACTTTCGGTTCCTGAGTTTTGTATCCTTTTTTGTTCTGTTTTATTTGTATTTATTTTTATTTTTGTTTGAATCATGTTTTAATCCCACGAGTATGGGGGAAAGGAAAGTCCGCCACATCAGAGACCCCTGTAATGTGGTAAGGCTACGTTACAACCAGAGGGCGCCAGGTATCTGGAGGGCTCCGTTAGCGATGCTGTATGGGTTTTTTGTCCCCAGCACCATTCAGGCCTCGGTACGGGTCGCATAACGCCTTGCCTTGGGGACAGGATGCTTATTAACGGGCGGCATCTACTCGCCCTGCCACAAAAAATTTCACCGGGCTTTTGCGTTTTTTCCATCACGCCCTCCGTTTTTTGTCGCTTTTGGTCGGGAATGCTTATTGGTTATTCGCAGCTAACCTACATATCTATAGGTCGTTCAGCTATCCGCCACCGTGCTGACCCCCCTGGTAGCTTAAGCTCGGCCCCAGCTCTTAGCTGGAGCGTTGATGTCCATGCGCTCGATGTGGCCGAGCCAGTGTAGTCGACGGATCCTTGCCTTCCGGACTACATCCACATCTTGGTACAGCTCGTAGAGTTCGCGGTTGTGTCTTCTTCTCCATTCACCTTCCTCACAGACAGGACCAAATATCCGGCGCAGAATTTTTCTTTCGAAAGAACCCAAAATCAGCTCCGCTATCCTGCTTATCGTCCAGCTTTCGGCTCCGTACAGCAGGACTGGCAGAATGAGCGTTTTGTAAAGCATGACTTTGGTCTTTCGAGTGAGGAGTTTTGACCCCAGTTGTTTGGACAAACCGAAGTAGCAGCGGTTGCCAAGGGCGATTCTATGCCTGATCTCCACTGTGGTGTCATTTGTGGAATTTACGTTTGCCCCGAGGTAGACAAACTCCTTAACTACCTCGAAATTGTAGCTGTCAATTGTTATATTTTGTCCCAGGTGGTTAGCGACGGATTGGTTTTTGCTTGACAGCATGTATATCGTTTTGTCCTCATTGATCTTAAGACCAACTCGTTTCGCCTGTTCTTCAATCGCCGTGAATGCTTCCACAATGCCACGGCGAGAACACGCAATGATGTCGATATCATCCGCGTATCCTAGCAGCTGGATGGACTTGTAAAAGATAGTGCCTTCCCTGTTGACGTCTTGCCATCGCACTATCTGCTCCAGCACCAGGTTGAAGAAGTCACATGGCAGCGCATCTCCTTGCCGAAATCTGGTGCATGTTTCGAATGGTTACGAGCTCCTAGAACCGAGTTGCACGGTGCATCGCGTGTTTTTTAGCGTGGCGCGACACAACTGGATCAGTTTTACCGGGATCCCGAATTCGGCCATCGCACCAAACAGTTCTTCACGATGAATGCTGTCGTATGCGGCTTTGAAATCGATGAAAAGATGGTGTGCATCGATTCGAAACTCGTTGGTCTTTTCCAGGATTTGTCGAAGTGTGAACATTTGGTCTATAGTCGATTTGCCGGGCCGGAAGCCGCACTGGTAGCTGCCGATTAGTGCGGTGCAAAATGGCTTTAGACGTTCACACAATACGCTGGACAGGATCTTGTATGCGACATTGAGCAGGGATATACCTCTATAGCTCTTGCAAGGATGGGGCATATAGAGCTAGTATTCCAGTCATCGGGCATGCTTTCATCTTCCCATGATCTGGTGCAGGCTCCCTACCAGAACATCGCCGTCTGAGCCTGCGGCTTTGTTGTTCTTCAGCTTCTGAATAGCTGTGCCAACTTCTTCGATGCTGGGTGGGAGGACTACTTCAGCGGCTTGAGTTGGGATTTCCCCGGTACCAACCACTCTCTCTTGGTCACGCAAAATTACCCTCGGTGACAAGATTACCCTCGCAGTTTCGAAGAGCCTGGATGCCCTTTTCGAAGCCTCCTTCAAAGCCTTTGGCTTTCTTGTAAAAGGCTCGTGTTTTATGTTTATCCCTAGACTCCTCGATATCCTTGAGCTGGGATGCTGCGAAGATTATTTTCTTTTGTCGCACTAGTTTTTTTCTCCTCCCTTCTTCTGGCTCGGTACTCTTCTTGCGCTGCCCTGGTTTCCCTCTGCAGCGCCTTTTGGTACGCCTCGTCGGTTGCTGCCTTTTTCTGCTCACACTCGCCATCATACCTGGGGTTTCTAGTCGGGGGTGGTAGGTATCCTAAGGTGGTTTCGGCTACTTCCTGAATGGCTGAGCGGCAATGCAGCCACATATTATTGGCATTTGTGTTCGACGTAGGCATACCGTATAGTCTTTCGCTCAGCTGCTCCCTGTAGACTCTGGCAACCTCCGGTGTGCTCAGGTGCCCAATGTCGAACCTCCTCCCCCCACCCCACTCATTTTGCACATAATAAAACAGCATCGCTACTTGATATCTTCCTTTTATCACAGACAGACATAACCGCTCACTATGACCAAATCCCATCCCCCGGTTTCTCATACCACGATATTATAATTTCAACTCTGAATGTCGTCCCTCCAAGTACTAATGAAGCGTTTGTTAATTTTCGTCACTTCTCATCTGTTAATGTCAATAAATTGTTTGAAGATTGTTGCAGTCTTAACTGGTCGCCACTGTATTGTACGTCAGATGTAAATATTCAACTTTCGGTGTTTAAAAACAATATTGACTGCTTACTTGACAATCATGTACCCGTTAAGACGAAAATAGTGATAAATCCCAGTATTCCTCGGCTTACCCAAGAGATTCAGGACATGATACAAAAACGCAATCTGTTGTATTACAGATGGCGAAGATACAAATGCTCCTTCATGTACAATGTTTATCGACAAATGAGAAATCATATTACGTGTCTGATCCGTAGAAGCAAGCTTCAGTATTATCAAGCTAAATTTGACTCAAATATGTCAAATGCTGCATTCTGGAAATCCATAAGGCAATTTCTTCTTCTTCTTCTTAGTGGGCGCTACAGTTCGGGGTGAACCTGGGCCTCAACCAACATGCCCCTCCATCTAGCACGATCTTTCGCTAGCCTTTTCCATTGCCACACACCCAGTTGGCTGAGGTCCCCTTCCATCTGTGTGCGCCACCTTAAGGGCGGCCGTCCTCTGCTTCTTCGTCCCTCGGGGTTGGATTCAAAGACTCTCCGGGCTGGAGCTGTGGTGTCCATTCGCTCTACATGGCCCAGCCATCTTAGGCGTTGGATCCGTAGACGCCTGACTAGGCTCATGTCGCTGTACAACCCGTAAGGTTCGTGGTTGAATCTTCTCCTCCATCCCCCGTCTGTGTTTATAGGCCCAAAAATCACGCGCAAAATCTTTCTCTCGAACCGACCAAGGGTCTCCTCATCCGCTTTTGATAGTGTCCATGCTTCTGCGCCGTACAACAAGACCGGGATGATAAGGGTCTTATATAGAGTCAACTTTGTCGTTCGGGAGAGGGCTTTATTACTCAGTTGCCTCCTGAGCCCAAAGAAACAGCGATTGGCAAGAGTGATTCTGCGTTTGATTTCGGAACTGATGTCGTTGTTCCAGGTCACTGCGGAGCCAAGGTAGACGAAATCCTTAACTACCTCGAACTTATATTTGCCTATACAAACGTTCTGGCCAAGACGTCGGTGTTGAGCGTCCTTTTTGATGACAGCATATATTTAGTTTTGCCCTCGTTTACCGCCAAACCAATTTTCGCCGCCTCCATCTCAATACTCGCAAACGCCTCATTGACATCTCGCTGTGATCTACCTATTATGTCAATATCGTCGGCGTATGCAAGGAGTTGCGAGGATTTGAAATAGATTGTGCCTCATCTATTGGCCAGCGATTTTTGCACAATCATTTCCAATATGATGTTGAGGAAATCACACGACAGCGCATCGCCCTGCCTAAATCCTTTTTTGACATCAAAACTATCGGTAGGGTGTTCACCGGTTCGGATGGAGCAGCGAGCATTCTCCAAATTCATCCTGCATAGTCTGACGAGTTTAGCAGGTATGTCAAAGGTAGACATAGCGTTGTATAGCTCGTCTCTAATAACGCTGTCGTATGCGGCTTTGAAGTCGACAAATAGGTGGTGAGTGTCGACTTGAAATTCATTGGTTTTCTCCAGTATCTGCCGTAGTGTGAAGATTTGGTCGATGGTGGACTTCCCTGGCCTGAATCCGCACTGATAAGGACCTATCAGCTTATTTACAAAAGGCTTCAGGCGTTCACACAAAACGGCAGAGAAGATTTTGTAGGCGATGTTAAGGAGATTTATTCCTCTATAGTTGGCGCAATCAGAGGGGTCTTCTTTCTTGTGGATCGGGCATACGATGCTGAGACTGCATTCCTCGGGCATGCTTTCCTCTAACCATATCTTACGGATGAGCTGGTGCATGCTCCCAACCAGGTCATCCCCAGCTGCCTTGAAGAGCTCAGCAGATAGTCCTTTATTCTTTATTCGACTTGAGCTTCGATATAGCAATCTTAACTTTGTCGGGGTCAGGGGGACAGAATTCTCTGCGGTCTCCGTCGACTAGAAATGAATCATTCTGCCTGACAGCGGTATATTGACTAACATCGCCGTTATACAATCTGCAGAAGTGGTTTTTCCATATTCTCAGCATCGACTGCGGTTCTACTACTAGGTGTCCGTTCTCATCCCTGCAGGCTTCCGTTCTGGCCTTATAACCTTGGCATGTTCGCTTTATCTGTTGATAAAACTTTCGAACGTCACGCCTGCAGTAACATCTCTCCAAATCCTCAATCGCGCGTTTCTCGTGCTCTTTCTTCTTTCTTCTAAGAAGCTTATGCTCCTCCCTTCTTTTTAACTCGTATAACCCGTAGAGCTCACGAGCTGCTCTTGTTCTTTTATGCAGCGAGCCCTTATATGCATCCTGCTTCGCTGTATGAATCCTCCTGCACTCGTCATCGAACCAGGTGTTTCTCCGTGGTGGAGCCTTGAAAGCCAAAACTTCGGATGCAGAGCTTTTCAGGACTTGTTTGCAAAGGCTCCACTGCTGTTCTCTTGATAGCGTGGAGGATTGAGGTGTATTGGAGAGCTTAAGGGAGACGCGATCGGTAAAAGCACGAGCGGCTTCTGGCGATAGTAGCTTTCCGACGTCATACTTTGTATTCTTCCTCTACTCCGTTGCGTTCGTGATATCCGTAGGCGCATCTTGGCTACTACAAGATAGTGGTCCGAGTCGATGTTAGCCCCTCGGAAAGTTCGACCGTCAAGATAAGTGGAGGAGTGTCTGACGTCGATCGCGATGTGATCAATCTGGTTGGTAGTCGATTGATCAAAAGACCGCCAGGTGCCTTTGTGTATATCGAGGTGCGGGAAGCGAGTACTGGCTAGAAGGAGATTTCGCCCCGCAGCAAGATCAAACAGCCTGTGTCCGTTATCGGAGGTGGTGTCGTGTAGGCTATGTTTGCCGATGACTCGTTCAAATATGCTTTCTTTACCCAGCTTAGCATTGAAGTCTCCTAGTACAATTTTGATGTAATAGCTGGGACATTGGGCATACGTTCTGTCTAGGAGATCGTAGAACTCATCTTTGGCTGAGTCATCCTTGTCTTCCGTGGGGGCGTGGACGCAGATCAGGCTGATGTTAAAAAATTTAGCCTTGATACGGATTGTTATGAGGCGTTCGCTCACATGCCGAAAGCTTAGGACTTTTTGCCTTAGTCCACCTTGAACAACAAATCCGCATCCAAACAATCGTTGCCCTCTCTCCCTATAGCAGTCGCTTACTAGGCCGTAGCCCGACTAATCCTGTTTTTTGGCGCAGGAGGCTCCCCATTCGCCCTTCCCCGTCTGCAATTTCCATAGGAAAACTCCAGATGGCACCACGAGGAGGTGGGAATGGGACCTACTAACAGTGCCGCAAGATGTTCGACTGCGGTGGCTCTTCTCGCTTTTTAACAGGCCAGCATCCGTCGGATAGATGATACCCCTACGAGGCCTTTGTTAGTCGTTTGCCATCCCATAGTGTAACTTGCAAAGAGATATTTACATAATACATAGTCCAGCATATCTAGGTTGTATTCTGGTAAAACAAATATGTATAAAAGTATACATACGCATGCAGTATGTGATTACGGCTTAATACTGTGGGCAAGGATTTGCTATACGGATAGTGAAGAAATACTCATATTTGCTGACCAGTGTGCACCTTCATAAAAAAATAATTCTGTATTCTTAATTTCCCCCCCTCTCCCTGTGTCATGTGTCGGAAAAGTAATTGCAACTTGTCAATGAAAAGGGAAAAAAACAGAAATCACTACATGGAAACGATTTTATCACGCAGGCTTGGAAGTTTATTTACAAACGGATAACAGCTGTTAACGACAGTTGCGCACTTCGCCGGCAAAATCGATTATTTTACTAAAAGCTGAATACTTCTCCTTTGTTTATTGACTATAACTCCACCGACGTGGATGACATCTTTCCTTTTTTTTTCATAAGCATCACTGCCAATTTGTCAAATAGCCGCGTATCCGGAAAAATCTACTCATGAACTGTGTGTCGCAATAAATAAAAATACAAAGTGATATTGCAAGAGTTCGTGCAATGTGGAAAAAGGAAATTGGATGTACATACATACATATCTATTAAAAATACAATTTGTACCAAATAAACAAATTGGAAAAATCCACGCCCAGTTGTTATCTGTCTATCTAATGCCATCCACCTTCAAGAGCAACAGACCAACTCGAAATCGGGAAGATGGATTTACCGAATTTACTCATGTTCTGCCTTATTTCTTTGGTCATCGGAGCCGTACTAATGTTAATTCTTCAATATTACATATACGTGCGATTCTGTGATATGCCATCCATGAGCCGAGAGCAGAAATATTTCAATGAAAAGTATGCGATTCCCGAGGTAAGCCTTAATTGCTGCTGCTACATACATACGTATTTTTTTAATGGTGTCTGATTTCAGGATATTCGTGAGGCTGCATCGAAATTCGATCCAGATAGCAAATCCACTTTAATGGCACTCAATTTGATTATGCAGTACTTGTTTCATGAAATAAGACACATATCTTTGGTGCGCAAATGGTTCTACAAGAAATTAACTGTGGAGTTGGACGAACTGGTGTCAAAAACTACCATTGGAAAGTTATTTGAAAAATTAACGGTACGAACGTTTTTGGTATTTTTTTTTTTCTTCTTCTATAGATTAGAATGTTCTTGCCGTACTACTTACTTACTTACTTAGGTCGCGCTTCAGTCCGTATTGAACCTGGGCCTCAACCAACAAGCGTCTCCAGCTGGCACGGACTTTGGCCAGCGGTTTCCAGCGCCGCACGCCCAGTTGGTTAAGGTCCCCTTCCACCTGGGTGTGCCACCGTAGACGCGGCCGTCCTATGCTGCGCCTTCCTTCCGGGGTGGAATCGAAGACTCCTCGGGTCGGAGCTGTATTTTCCATGCGCTCTAGATGGCCTAGCCACCTTAGACGCTGTATCCGTAGACGTCGTACTAGGTCGATGTCGCTGTACAACCCGTACAGTTCGTTAAATCTCCATAAACCGTTTGAACAAACGGGCCCATAGATGTATGTATGTTGGCGTTACAGTCCAAGAAGGACCAAAGCCGAGCTTCTCTCAATCACCCATGTTGTGTGAGATTTTATTTTCACATACATAGGTGAAAGGGACCTACAGTTTATTGCCGGTTCCGAACGGCGAGATTCGAGAAGCTTTTCTTGACAATTTTACTGAGAAGCACCGTGAAAAGCACGATGACATGGCTGTTGTCGGGATTCGATCCTGTGTCATCGGCGTCAGAGTCCAACACACTACCTACTGCGCCACGGCGCTCTAGGTTGTTAAGGTCGAACCCTTTGCGCTGTAAAGAAGGAATGGGATGATCGAGGTCTTATATAGTGTCACTTGGATTTCCGAGAGAGGGCTCTCCTTCTCAATTGTCTCTTGAGCCCAAAGCAACAGCGGTTGGCAAGAGTGATTCTGCGTTTTATCTCAGCGCTGGTGTTGTTGTCGCCGGTCATCAGTGAGCCAAGGTAGACGAATTCCTTGACCACTTCAAAGTTATATCCGCCCATGGTGACGTTCTGGCCAATACGTCGGTGTTGACCGTCTCTTTTAGATGAAAGCAGATTTTTGGTTTTACCCTCATTAACCTTGAGACCTATCATAGCCGCTTCTACCCCAATGCTTACAATGGCCTCATTGACGTCTCGCTGTGTCCGTCCAGTCACGTCAATGTCGTCGGCATATGCAAGCAATTGCATAGACTTGAAATAAATTGTACCTCTTGTGTTGGCCAGTGACTCTTGCACGATCTTTTCAACCACGATGTTGAAAAAGTTGCATGACAGCGCGTCACCTTGCCTAAATCCTTTCTTAACATCAAAGGTCTCAGTTTGCTTATTACCGACTTTAATGGAGCAGCGAGAATGCACAGTCGGACGAGTTTGGTAGGGATGTTAAAACTACGCATGGCTTTGTATAGCTCATCTCTATACACGCTGTCATATGCAGCCTTGAAATCGACGAAAAGGTGGTGAGTGTCGATTTCGTATTCCTGGGTCATCTCCAAGATCCGCCGTAGCGTAAATATTTTATTTGGTCTATTGTGGACTTACCAGACCGGAAACCACACTGATAAGAGCCGATCAGGTTATCCACAAAAGGTTTCAGGCGTTCACACAATACGGCAGAGAAGATCTTATATGCGATGTTAAGGAGACTTATGTCCCTATAGTTGGGGCAGTTATAGGGGTCTCCTTTCTTACGGATCGGGAAAACGATACTGAGATTCCATTCGTCGGGCATGCTTTCCTTCGACTATACCTTGCAATGAGATGATCTATGCACCTAACCAGCTCATCTCCAGTCGCCTTAAAAAGCTCAGCAGACAGGCCGTCTGCGCCCGCGGCTTTATTAGACTTAAGTCTTGATATTGCTATTTTGACTTCGTCTCGGTCGGGTGGACGGAGTTCTCTTACTTCGTCGTCCATTAAGAACGGATCGTTCTGCCTGACTGCGGTGTCTGGTCTGTCATCGTTGTTATACAGTCTGCAGAAGTGGTCTTTTCAAATCCTCAGCATCGACTGTGATTCTACTACCAGTTCTCCATTTTCATTCCTGCAGGCCGCCGCTCTGGATTTGTAGGCTTGGCATGTTTGTTTTACCTTATTGTAAAACATCCGTGCGTCATTCCTGCGGACGCATCTCTCCATCTCCTCGATCTCACGCTTTCCGTGTTCTCTCTTCTTTCTTCTGAGAAACGTGTGTTCCTCTCTTCTGCTCATAGATTTCGCGAGCAGCTCTTGTCCGACATTGCAGCGTGGCTGCTTGGCTCTATATGTTTCTTGTTTTGCTGCATGGGCTTGTTCGCATTGTTCATTGAACCAGGGGTGTCTAGGTGGTGGCGGTTTGAAACCCAGCACCTCTGAGGCAGCGTCTCTGACGGTGCTCTGGCAATGCATCCATTCCTGCTCTATTGTTTGTGCTGCTGTGGGCGGATTTTGAGAGAGCTTTGAGGAGACACGTTCGGCAAAGATTCTGGCAGTTTCTTGCGATTGTAGCTTTCCGACGTCAAACTTACGTTGTCCTACTCGACTCCTAAGCATTCTTGATGTTCTCGTTCGAACCTTGGCTACAACAAGGTAGTAGTCCGAGTCGATGTTGGCCCCTCGGAAGGTTCATACGTCGAGAATTCTGGAGGAGTGTCTGGCGTCAATCGCAATGTGATCAATCTGGTTGGTGGTTCATTGATCAAAAGACCGCCAGGAGCCTTGTGGATGTTGAGATGGGGGAATCGTAAGCTTGCTACAAGGAGGTTACGCCCCGTTAGGAAATCGATTAGCCTAAGTCGGTTGCCGGATGTGGTGTTATGGAGGCTATGCTTTCCAATGACCTATTCAAATATGTCTCTTCGCGCGGAGGCTGTGTGTCAACTTGGATTGAGCAGGGACAGAGATCGAAGCTGGCGTCTGCCATGTTAAACGCGATCAACTTCTTTGGATGTGCTGTCGTGTAGGCTGTGCTTGCCGACGACTCGTTCAAAGATGTTTTCTTTACCCAGCTTAGCACTGAAATCTTTAGGAGATCGTAGAATTCATCTTTGGTGGAGTCATCCTTGTCCTCCGTGGGGATATGGACGCAGATCGGGCTGATGTTAGAAAATGTAGCCTTGATACCGGTCGTTATGAGGCGTTCGCTCACATGTCGAGAGCTTAGGACCTATTGCTTAGTCCACCTCGAAAAACAAATCCGCATCCGAACAATCGTTATCCTCTCTTCCTATCGCAGTCGCCGTAATAGATGTCGCAGTTTTTCATTTGCTTTAAGCCCGGTGCATTCCATCGCATTTCGTGGATGTCGGTTAAGTCCGCTTTATAGCGGTCTAGGTCGGCCGCAAGTTATTCGGCTGCACATGCTCTGTTTAGGGGCCTAACGCTTCACGTAGCCGAAGTTCATTGTCCATTTTTCGTATTTTGCAAGGGTCGTAAATATGAATCTGGTCCGTTTTATCCGAGGCTTGTGGTTGCTTCTGAGCAATTGTGGGATTTTCCGGTTATGGTCGGCTAGACCATAGCCCAACCGTAATTAATCGTGCAGACTGCTCGCCATTCATCCTCTGCCGTTACTCATTTCCATAGTCAGGAAATTTGCAGATGGTACCACGAGGAAGTGGAAGTGGGACCTGGCTAACAGAGCTGCAAGGTGTTCGGCTGTAGAGGCTCTTACTCGCTTTTTTTTGTTTTTTAGGAGACCAGCAACCGTCGGCGGATGCTACTCCTACGAGGCCTTAGTCTTTTACCATCCATATGGCATGATATTAATTCCATTCATCTCTTACATCTGCATTTTCATTTTAATGTGCCTTATACGAGTCAAGTCCTATGAGTGGGTTTAGTAGAAGGCATCTGTCAAAACGATACGAACACATAATGAATCAGGAGCTCACCATTAGCGATTTCCCATTTATAATTTTAATTTTCTCTGGCTGCCGATTTACTTAAGCCGGAAGATGTTAGTATATTTATGCGTTCATATTTCAGTTACGTGACCTAGATCTTGGCGATCATTTTCCTGAAATCAAACTTTTCCGCGTACATAATGTAGAATTCCACGAAACCGAGGGGCGGATCGAAATCCTGGATGTTGTCTTGGAAGTAAAATATGCCGGTAATTTTCGAATGACAATCGATGCGGACATGGTTTTGGATAAAAAGGCCTCATTAACACTAAAAGGTTAGTATGAAAAAGTTTCTTAGCACACACCATGTTATTTCTGCTTTTAGTGAGAAACCTTGCCGGATTGGCTAGACTTCAGTTTACCAGAAAACCATATACACATTGGTCTTTAAGTTTCCTCGGCGACCCCGACTTGAATCTGGACATAGAATCCAAATTCCAAGGTCGTCATATGCAATCGAACGTGAGCAGTCTGATATCCAATCAAATCCGAAGAGCAATCCGACGAAAGCACACATTGCCTAAGTATAAAATTCGCCATAAACCATTCTTTCCTAGGGAACGAGAGGATGTCGAGAACGACATCCTGCCCAATGGTTATTTAAATGTAAAAATTGCTGAATTATCACGCCTGTTTATGCCGAGCACAGATATTTCAAATATATTCTGTACACTTACAATGGGATCAATAGCATGGGTCGAAGCTAATCAAATTGATGAAAGCAATATTTTGGTAACCATTGAAGTAAAAATACATAAAGCCAAAAACCAACAAATTGGCATACTATTCAAACAAGGCCCAAACAGCATAGAAATAGGGGCTATTTTACCTAATACTCCGGCAGTTAAGTCCAATCTAAAGCCGGGCGATATCCTATGTTCGATTGAAGCAACACAAGTAAATTCAATTCAACAAGTGGCAAAGGTCATGCGAAGTCTACCTAAACCAGTATTTACCCTACGAGTAAACCGTATTCTGCCAGGTATTCTGGTTAGAGATTCTTATGATGAAGCTACCGATATAAGGGCAAATGGAGATGAGTCGAATACTACAGTAAAGCCGTCTTCACAAGATGATCAGGTATCAATTGAATCGCCCACATCTTCAATTCGTCAAAGAATAAAAAATAATACTTCCAATGAATCGATGATATCCAATACACCAACGGGTTCACCAAAAACAATAAATATCATAGGTAAAGCCTTCAAAAAGACATTGTCAAGGGAACAAGGTATTGAAAAATTACCCAGTGATACAGCGTCAATTAGGTCCAACTTATCGGATGAGGTACCCAGCCCCACTCTACTCCAATCAATGTCATTTCTTGACCTCAATGAAACTATTATTAACTATCAACAACATACGACCGTTGAATTTACTCTCGATAATCTCATGAACATAGATGATATTTGTCAATTCAAACTTGATGATAATTGTGCTTATTTAAATGTTTGCGTATACGGTAAGCAGGAAAACAAAAAAATATTACTTGGATTCCGGAGCATACCGGTCAAGCACATAATGTCCGAGTGTTCTGAAACAACCCTATACGAGGTAGAGGGGCTGTACAAATTAATGCCTCCGGCTGTAAATGATTTGTAAGTACTATGTCACAAGTTAATGGTCGAACAAGGATACATTTGCCATTTCTTTTTAATTTTTTTGTTTTTAGGAAATCCCACTACCTATCATCTCTCAAGGGATTCACTCCGGAATTGTGCTACGGAGATATCCTTATGTCATTTTCGTGGAACGGAAACCCATATCAACATGAGGCTTTCTCCAAAAAAACAATGAAACCAAAGTAAACGTCCGAAGCATTAGTGTTGTGGTTATATATCTAAAATTATTTTTAATTTTTAGAAGTGCTGCAGAAAAAGGCGATGAACTTCAAAAATCCGGTACATCTGTCGGTTCGACCAAGCAGCATCATTTCGTTCGAAAACACTTCGAAAAGGTCACCCTGTGCGATTATTGTGCCAAAAAAATTTGGTTAAAAGATGCCGTCCAATGCATGGATTGCCTGATGGTCTGTCACAAAAAATGTATTACAAAATGTCAGAATACAACAGTTTGTGGCCCTACGGATCTAAGTGGCATTCCATCACTCCAACCTGAATTCTTGGTCACTGATGCCAGTTCGGTACAAGAGGAACAAATAGAAGAAATGAATGAAGTGGAAGAGAAATTAATTGACCTAAGAACAGGAAGGGAAATGACACCACGACAGAGTTTATCTCATATTATAACTCAAAATTTGAAACGAGTTAATTCTGCACACAATCTATGCATTCCTGTACTATCAGCAGCAAGCAACCAAAACAGTAGAAGTCTCCCGCCTAGTCCGCAACATAGCCCCCAGTAAGTTGAACAAAGTACTTGTAAAAAAAACGAGATTTGAACATGTCCTGTCTTTCTACTCCTTTCTAGTCGGCTTAGTCTTACCAGTCAAGATATAAGTGCATTTCAACTCGTTACAAGAATTCTTGA
Source organism: Eumerus sabulonum (assembly GCA_951905685.1). Taxonomy (NCBI): domain Eukaryota; kingdom Metazoa; phylum Arthropoda; class Insecta; order Diptera; family Syrphidae; genus Eumerus; species Eumerus sabulonum. The sequence continues at coordinate 27,128,675 of OX645062.1, read as the reverse complement.
TAGCATTCCCGATGATGTTATTGAATTGACTGAGGAACAAATGGACAGCATAACAGTTCCTATAATTTCTATTAGCCAAAAGGACGATATAATGTCGACGGCTAAAATAGCAAGCAAGGATCTTTTCCTTGAATTGAATCCTGAAGATAGAGTACAGAAGATTACTGAACTGGTAAGTTCATCATAACTGCAGCAAATATCAGGGAAAAAAACTAATTAATTGCTTTTTAGTTAACAAAACTGCGTTTGGCTCTGGACAGTGCAACCGCCGATCATTCCAAACTACTGCGTATAAACCGCGCTCTCAATACCACTGTCCGATGGAAGATGGACGAGATAAGTGAAAAAGAACTCAGCGCGAATAGTAGCGAATCGATAGTAAACGCAAGAGAGGATCAAAACGATATAAACGAGGTGGAAACTATGGACGGAGCATCGGCTTTAGACAAATCCGATGAAAGAGTTCAAGCTTTAAGTGTTCTAATGCTGTTTTTCTGTACTGGACTGCAACATGCCCAAGGAGTGGCACCGCCCTAAATTAAGTTCATTCAATTTGTATGCTTGTAAAATATATATAAGTTCGCTTCGTATGGTGTTGGTTTCCAATATGAAAATCAATTCAATGTACTCTCAATTAAAGTGTTATGTAAAAAAGAAATCAAATAGCTTGTTGCCTTTGAAGTTTGCAAACCTGTGTGAGGGCATGGGCTCAGACATACAGGGTAAAGTTGTTGATTGCTCTCAACCTGGCGAGATGCCAGCAACGATCCCTGTTTCAATGTCCCGGTTAGCCTCTACAACAACCGTTGAGAGGTGAACAAGTGCATACAGCTATCGCCCTAGGCAAGAAGGCGCTACAGTACCCCGATCAGACCGGCGGTTGTGCGGTGGGCCAAGACGGTGCGATGATGTCAATATCATCTGCGGACAGGCTTGTAGAAGATAGTGCGTGCCCTGTTGACGCTTGCGCGTCGCATTATCTGCCCCAGCACCAAATTGAAGAAGTCACACGACAGCGAATCTCCTTGCCGAAATCCGGTGCATGTTTTAAGCGGTTCAGAGGTCCTAGAACCGAACTGCACGGTGCATCGCGTATTTTTTTAGCGTGGTGCAACACAGCCGGATCAGTTTTCCTGGGATTCCGAATTCGCCCATCGCATCCAACAATTCTTTGCGATGAATGCTGTCGTATGCGGCTTTAAAATCGATAAAGAGATGGTATGTACCGATATGAAACTCGCTGGTCTTTTCCAGGATTTGTCGAAGTGTGACTATTTGGTCTACAATCAATTTGCCGGGTCGGAAGCCGCAATGGAAGCTGCAGGTTAGTGTGCTGCAAAAGGGCGTTCACGCAACGCGCTGGATAGGAACTTGTTTGCGACATTGAGCAGGGAGATCCTTCTATAGTTCTTGCAAGAGGTAGGATTGCCTTTTTTGTGGATGGGGTAAATAGATATTCCCGTCGTCGGGCATGCTTTCATCTTCCCTAATTTTACAGATTATCTGGTGCATGCTCCCTACCATAACTTAGTAAGCAAGCCATCTGAGCCTGCGGCCTTGTTGTTCTTCAGCTTTTGAATAGCTGTGCCGACTTCTTCGATGTTGGGTGGGAGGACCACTTCAGCGGCTGGAGTTGGGATATCCTCAGCCCCTACCACTCTATCTTGGTCACGCTCGTTAAGCAGCTGATGAAAATGCTGCTTAAATACATTCACTATTCCCTGCTAGTCGGTGACAAGGTTACCTTCGCAATTTCGAAGAGCCTGGGCGCCTTTCATGCAGCCTCTTGAAAGGCATTTAGCTTTCTTATAAAAGACCCGTTTTTTATGTTTGTCCCTAGATTCCTCGATATCCTTGAGCTGGGAAGCCGCGAAGATTGTTTTCTTTAGTAGCAGCAGTTTTTTCTCCTCTCTTCTTCTGGCTTGGTACTCTTCTCACGCTGCCCTGGTTTTTCGCTGCAGCGCCTTTTGGTACGCCTCGTCGGTTGCTGCCTTTTTCTGCTCAAACCTGCCATCACAGGAGGTTACAGGTAGTCTAAGCTGTTCTCAGTTACTTCCTAAATGGCTAAGCGACAATGAAGCCACATATTGTTGGCATTTGTGCTCGACGTAGGCAAACCGGAGAGCCTTTCACTCAGTTGCTCCCTGTAGACTCTGGTAACCTCCGGTGTGCTCAGCCGTCCAATGTCTGGCCTCTTCATGATGGGCTGGTGCAGCTTTCTGGCATTGGACAGTCGAGCTCTGAATCTTGCTGCTACGAGGAAATGGTTAGAGTCGAAATATGCCGCCCTGAATGTTCGCTCATCCAGGATGTATGACGAGTGTCTAGCGTCAATGAGCATATGGTCGATTTGGTTGGCGACTCGACCATCCAGAGATCACCGGGTTGCTGTGTGGAATTGCCTGCGGGGAAATCTTGTGCTACTTATCACCGCATTACGAGCTGTCGCAAAGTCCGGGAGTCAGTAGCCGTTATCCGTTGTTGTTACGGATTTTTGCATTGAAGTCCCCGAGTACGATTTTGACATCGTACTCCGGACAAGCTCCGTAGGCGTTATCCAAGAGATCATAGAGGCCCTCATTCATGGGGCCTTTAGCTTCTTCGTTAGGGGCGTGTGCACATATGAAATGATGTTGTAAAATTTGCCTTTGATGCGGATCACAGCCAGGCGATCACTTATAGGTTAAAGTCGATGACCTTCGACCTTAACCCCTTTCCCACGACAAATTCGCACCCCAACATTTGCAATCTTTTGTGACACCTGTAATAGATAGATATATAGATTTTAGGAGCATACTCACAAATCGTGTTCCATGTCGTCTTCAAGAATCCGTCCGTTTATCCGAGACATTTTGGTCATTTATAACTTGTCTTTTTTTTTACATTGGCGGATTGTGGTCCGACGCACAGCCGCCAGTCTGATCGGGGTTGTATACATTTGTTCACATCTCAACGGTTGTTATAGTGGGTATCCGGAGAGCGCCGCGAGGACGCTGCATGTCACGTTAAGTTTTTTTTTTTTTTTTGGTGACGTTACAGCCCATGAAGGACCAGAGCCAAGCTTCTCTTCAATCACCCATGGTGTGTGTGATTTATTTTTCCCACAGGTGAAAGGGACCTACAGTTTAATGCCGATTCCGAACGGCGTGAGTCGAGAAGCTTTTTCCAGGCAAGTTATACTACGGAGGGTTTTACCAGTACCCCGCCGAGGAGGGACGCCGCGAAATAAACATTCAATGGCGTTGGTGTTATCGGGATTCGAACTCGCTCATCGTGCGTCAGAGTCCAACACACTAACCACTGCGCCACGGCGCCCTCACGTCACGTTAACTTGGGCGTTGAAAAAATAGAGCACTAAGAACCCAATAAACGCTCGAAAGGTCAACCACTCCTTGATAAATGATTGAATTATCAATATTTAGAGACGAAAAGATAATAACCCTATTAAAAAATGAACGAAAATGATTCCGCCTTTTAATACACTACCCATAACTTTAGTATTGTCGAGTCACTGTACCAGCTATCCTAATAGCGATATCAAGACTTAAGTCTAATAAAACTGCGGGCGCAGACGCTGTGTCTACTGAGCTTCTTAAGGCGACTGGAGATGAGCTGGTAAGGTGCATGCACCATCTCATTTGCAAGGTATGATCGGAAAGCTTGCCCGACGAATGGAATCTCAGCATCGTTTGCCCGGTCCATAAGAAAGGAGACCCCTATAGCTGCGCCAACTATAGGGGAATATGTCTCCTTAACATCGCATATAAGATCTTCTCTGCCGTATTGTGTGAACGCCTGAAACCGTTTGTGGATAACCTGATCGGCTTTTATCAGTGTGGTTTCAGGCCGGGTAAATCCACAATAGACCAAATATTTACGCTACAGCCAAATCGACACTCACCACCTCTTCGTCGATTTCAAAGCTGCATATGACAGCGTGCATAGAGAAGAGCTATACAAAGCCATGTCTAGTTTTAACATCCCTGCCAAACTCGTCCGACTGTGCAGGATGACAATCGAGAATTCCCGCTGCTCCATTAAGGTCGGTAATGAGCAAACTGAGACCTTTGATGATAAAAAAGGATTTAGGCAAGGTGACGCGCTGTCATGCAACTTTCTCAACATCGTGCTTGAAAAGATCGTGCAAGAGTCACTGGCCAACACAAGAGGTACGATTTATTTCAAGTCTACGCAATTGCTTGCGTACGCTGACGACATTGACGTGATTGGACGGACACAGCGAGACGTCAATGAGGCCTTTGTAAGCAATGTGGTAGAAGCGGCTATGATGGGTCTCAAGGTTAATAAGGGTAAAACCAAAAATCTGCTTTCATCTAAAAGAGACGGTCAACACCGACGTATTAGCCAGAACGTCACCGTGGGCGGATATAACTTTGAAGTGG